>ONZH01004350.1:0-204442 GCA_900303285.1 Rhinella marina
ACGCTGTTTTCGCGCTGCCAGCGTGCTCAGCGTGCCTGTCATACCCCCCCTGCATGTTGATTGGTGGAAAAAGAGCGCCAGGGAAGGTGGGAGGGGAAACGAATTCTAAGTGCGCCATCGCCGTTATACTCGATTGAAATCGAGTGTGCCGAATATCGTAGTATTCGATCGAATACCAGCTCGATCGAACACTACTCGCTCATCTCTAGTTACTAGTATTTCACATAATACTACATGAGTAACAGTTTTTCTATTCATGCCCCAGGGTATTTTTCTCAACAGATGTTCTTCCGAGGTGGAATCTGTTATGAAACTTTATTTTAGACCATAAAGTTTTCTGAGTAAAGTAGATGCTGTTAAGTATTCGTAAAGTCACTTTCCATCTTTTTTCTTTTAATAAGATACAGGTCAGTTTTATTGTGAACTCCATATGCTATAACTGTAGTTATAACTTGTTATAAATTATACTTTTCCAGAAACTTGTATAGCAGATTTAATAATACAATGAACCCCACTTCTATTTTGTTGAGAAAGTAGACAGATTCATAATTTTGGAGGCATTATAATCCGGGGTGACAACTACTATAGGAGATGGTGGCAATTAGTAGATGCCAGTTTAAAAAACTAGTGAGGGAAGAATCAGATATAACTTCCTTGATATTCTTCCATAACACTGATTAGTTTTCTCCATGATGAGATGAGGTCTATGTCAGTGAAATTAAGAAAAGATCTACGGCACACCAATGATATTTTCAATTGTCCTTATTTAATCCGAAATAGGTGCATAGTCATTTTACATGATTTAATCATTCGTCCAGTATTTGTATATCTCAAATTGGCCAGGTATACATTCCCAACGTTTCGGTCTGTAATAGATCTTTCTCAAGGGATCTACAAGGAACATAAGTATAGTATAAATCATTATTTGCGATAATCACAGGTGACCATGAAATACACATTTTAACAAAGTGAGGTGAAAAATAAAATACAGAATACAACCACAGTTATAAAATCAAAAAAATGTAAATAGGAAACTGCATTTAAGCTATATAGCATTTCTGCGGTCCAACAGATGATATCTTAATGAATAAATGGGTTAGTTAATGGTTACCAAAGCTGATGATGAAATCTATGATTTGTATGTACAAGGGAGACTAAGGAAAAGGACAATGGATGGGTAGCTGGAGCGGATCAGAGTATCGTTACCTGTGGCCACGTGGAGTAAGGAGAAAACTGGATACGATCGCCATACTGGGCGTCTCACGCCTTAAATGAAAACCCGAGAGTCCGGTCACGTGAGGGGTCACGTGATGCGGGACCCACGTGCATGAGCTGTGGATGTAATGAGACTGAAAGGGCAAAGGGAAGAGGGCAGGAGCGCTGATAATGTAAATAGATATGTATGTAATGAGGAAAGTAAAAGAACAAGAAGAAGTATGTGAAGTGAAAGGGCAAGATGGAGTGTGTAAGAAAAAGATAGAGGTTGTAGGGGGATTTGAAGAATATGAAGAAAGAGGGAAATAAATCGTGACATTGATGGCAATTCTGTATAAAAGAAGGATAAGGAGAAAATTGGATTGTAAAGAAAGAGAGGAGGGGGTTAGAAGAATGTATAACGAATGAGAAAGGAACTGGAATAATAAATATAAGATGAAAGAGAAATGATAAAAGAAAAATGGAAGGAGAAAAGAGGAAATAGTGGTGATATGATGAGGATATGATAATATATTGGATTGAAAGATGCAGGGTGAGAGGGGGGGAGGGAAGGGCAAGGTAGGGAAAGGGGGAAAAAGGGAGGGGGGAAAGGGGAAAAGAAGGGGGGGAAAGGGGGGAAGGGAAGGGAGAAGGAAAATGGGTAGGAGGGAGGGAGGTAGGAGAAGATAGGGAAGGGAAGGAGGGGGGGAAAAGGGGGGGGAAAGGGGGGTCTCACCCTTGCTGTCTAATGAGGTAAGTACGAAGTCCAAATTTAGCGCATCTGGAATAAAAAGGATAATACATTAATGATTTATATCTATAGTAGTCAATCAAGAGAAAGTAACAAGAAGTATGCCATGGAGTTACAAATTGCAAAAGAAATCACATTCTCGATTTAATCCTCTTGGGGATAATGTATCCAGACGGTGAATCCAAAAGGATTCACGTTGTTTTAACATTAACGTTCGGTTCCCACCCCTTCTTGGAGTCTGAATTTGTTCAAGAACCTGGAAACGAAAAGTGGAAATGGGATGGTTATGTTCCTTGAAGTGTGCTGGGACTGGTAAAAGTAATGAGTTGGTCCTGATAGTGGATTTGTGTTTCGAAATCCTATCCCTAATGTGTTGTGTGGTTTCGCCCACGTAAACTAGGCCACAGGGACATTTGATGAGGTATATTACATATGATGAATCACAAGTAAAGTACCCTTTGATGGGGTATGTTTTGCCGGAATGTGGATGTGTAACGGTGTCTCCTTTGATCACGCTTGAGCATTGGGCACAATGTAAACATGGAAAAGTACCAAATTTAGGTGTGCCGAAAAATCTCTGTTTTGGAATCTTATTAAGTGGTCCGAGGTCAGCCCGGACTAAATGATCCCTGATGTTTTTTGTGTGTTTGTAGCAGGTTAACGGAGGGGCCTGAAATTCCTGTACTGTTGGGTAGGCTTGTGCAAGTATAGGCCATTGTTTCCTGATGACTTGTTGGATCTTGGGTACAAGTGGATGGTATGTAAGGATACAAGGTATCCGTTTGGATATTAAATTATCCGTCCTTTGTAAACTTTTAAATTCGCTCTGTAGGGAATTTGTGGGGTACCCTTTTTGTCTAAATTTCGTATGCATCTCTTCTGTTCTTTTGGTACGTGTAATAGGATCGGTGACAATTCTCTCTACTCGTGTCATCTGGGACTGTGGTAGTGATAGTTTAGTGGCTCTAGGGTGGTTGCTGGTGTAATGTAAAAGACTGTTTCTGTCGGTGGGTTTACTGTATAAATCAAAAGAGATATGACCCGTTGTATCTTGAAGTATGAGTGTGTCAAGGAAACTGATGGACCTCATATCTGTTTGGATAGTAAATGATAGCTCGGGATATATGTTATTCAGATATTGGTGAAAATGGAGGGCACTGGATATAGGTCCTTTCCAAAGACAAAATATGTCGTCTATAAAGCGTAACCAGACCTTTGCATGTTCTTGAAATGTCGGGTTAGGGTATACAAATTCCTCCTCAAAGCAAATCATATATGCATTAGCGGTCCCCCGTCTCTGTACGTAATATTCATCACCAAAAAGAAAAAAATTTTCATGTAGGACTATAGAGAGTAGAGTTAGGCAAAATTCTTGTTGTTGTGATGTAAGTGAAGAACTGGTAGAAAGGAGACGAGCTGTAGCTCTGATACCTTTGTTGTGTTCAATGGACGTATAGAGACTGTTTACGTCCATGGTCAAGAGTAGGCAATCGGGGTCTGGTTCAAATTGAGTAAGCTTAGAGATTAAATCATTTGTGTCAAGAAGGAAGGAGCGTGAGGTTTTGATCAATGGGGTAAGTATGTGATCTAAGTAGATTGATAAGGGAGATAATATGGACTCTGTAGAGGCCACAATAGGTCTGCCAGGTGGATTATGAAGGTCTTTATGAATTTTAGGAAGGATATAGAAAACCGGTGTAATGGGATATTGTTTGGTCAAAAAGTTTACTGTGTCTTCATCAATAATTCCTGACTGTTGGTAATGTAAAAGGGTCTCTTTGATTTTGTTGGCTATGTGTGAGGAGGGATCTCCAGTAAGTGGTGTATAGGTAGAGGTGTCATTAAGTTGTTTGGTGATCTCATTAATGTATTTGGATTTGTCCATGACGACTAGGGCACCCCCTTTGTCGGCGGGTTTGATAATAATATTTTTATCATCTCGTAGATCAAGTATAGCTCTCTGTTCTACAATGGTTAAGTTGGGTGAATGTTTGTATTGACCTTGTTTATGTAGTCGTAGAATTTCACGGATGGAATCTTGTGTGAAAGAAATGTAGGTTTCTACTGGATGATAAGATCTAGGTGGCATATAAGAACTCTTATTTCTCAGACCCAGGGCTCGTATGGTTAAAGCATTGTCAGGCGGCATATTTAGTTTGTCAATCCGATTATCTGATTGACCAAAATGAGTCTTAAGTCTGATGGTTCTGTAGAACCTCTGTAGTTCTTGTTCAAGAAGAAAAGTGTCAAGCGGTGTCGTTGGACAAAAGGATAAGCCCTTTTGTAGAACTGAAATGTGTGCAGGTGACAAGTTCACTGAAGAAATATTGATCACCAGATTATCTGGGTTACCTGAGAGCTGGTCTGAATGCGGGGCTCGGTGTCTCTTGCTCCTCCGCGGTCGCTTCTTTCTTGTCTGGGGCGGGCTCGTCCTCTTCCTAAAAAATATTGTGATCGATGCTGGCTATGTGGTCTCTCGTGATCAGATCCGGAAGAGCTCTGTCCTGAGGAGTATTGATGATATCGGTTATCCCACTGGGGTTGAAAGTGTGGGTCATGCCACTTGTAGACTTTGTTCAATCTGTAATCTTCTGCGTCTCTAATAAAACCATCCCATTTCCACTTTTCGTTTCCAGGTTCTTGAACAAATTCAGACTCCAAGAAGGGGTGGGAACCGAACGTTAATGTTAAAACAACGTGAATCCTTTTGGATTCACCGTCTGGATACATTATCCCCAAGAGGATTAAACCAAAAAAGGCGATTTCTTTTGCAATTTGTAACTCCATGGCATACTTCTTGTTACTTTCTCTTGATTGACTACTATAGATATAAATCATTAATGTATTATCCTTTTTATTCCAGATGCGCTAAATTTGGACTTCGTACTTACCTCATTAGACAGCAAGGGTGAGACCCCCCTTTCCCCCCACCCCTTTTCCCCCCCTCCTTCCCTTCCCTATCTTCTCCTACCTCCCTCCCTCCTACCCATTTTCCTTCTCCCTTCCCTTCCCCCTTCCCCCCCCCCTCCATTTTTCCCCCTTTCCCTACCTTGCCCTTTCCCCCCCTCTCACCCTGCATCTTTCAATCCAATATATTATCATATCATCATCATATCACCACTATTTCCTCTTTTCTCCTTCCATTTTTCTTTTATCATTTCTCTTTCATCTTATATTTATTATTCCAGTTCCTTTCTCATTCGTTATACATTCTTCTAACCCCCTCCTCTCTTTCTTTACAATCCAATTTTCTCCTTATCCTTCTTTTATACAGAATTGCCATCAATGTCACGATTTATTTCCCTCTTTCTTCATATTCTTCAAATCCCCCTACAACCTCTATCTTTTTCTTACACACTCCATCTTGCCCTTTCACTTCACATACTTCTTCTTGTTCTTTTACTTTCCTCATTACATACATATCTATTTACATTATCAGCTCTCCTGCCCCTTTCAGTCTCATTACATCCACAGCGCATGCGCGTGGGTCCCGCATCACGTGACCCCTCACGTGACCGGACTCTCGGGTTTTCATTTAAGGCGCAAGACGCCCAGTATGGCGATCGTATCCAGTTTTCTCCTTACTCCACGTGGCCACAGGTAACGATACTCTGATCCGCTCCAGCTACCCATCCATTGTCCTTTTCCTTAGTCTCCCTTGTACATACAAATCATAGATTTCATCATCAGCTTTGGTAACCATTAACTAACCCATTTATTCATTAAGATATCATCTGTTGGACCGCAGAAATGCTATATAGCTTAAATGCAGTTTCCTATTTACATTTTTTTGATTTTATAACTGTGGTTGTATTCTGTATTTTATTTTTCACCTCACTTTGTTAAAATGTGTATTTCATGGTCACCTGTGATTATCGCAAATAATGATTTATACTATACTTATGTTCCTTGTAGATCCCTTGAGAAAGGTCTATTACAGACCGAAACGTTGGGAATGTATACCTGGCCAATTTGAGATATACAAATACTGGACGAATGATTAAATCATGTAAAGTGACTATGCACCTATTTCGGATTAAATAAGGACAATTGAAAATATCATTGGTGTGCCGTAGATCTTTTCTTAATTGATATTGACTTAGTGTCCTTTACGAGCACCCTACCAAATAACGGGTGAGCAGATCTCATCTATATCAAAATATGTCAGTGAAATGTGTCGCAGTATGAGCTACTTCCAGTCGGGAAGGGATAGGTTCCTAAGATATCTAAGGTTGCTTTTTTTCACGGTGGTCTCCTTGGTACATTGTAAGGTGTTAGACTGATATAATCCTAGAATATAGGGACAGAGCACCAAAGGTACTACTGCACTACTATTACCTGTGATATCAGAACCTAAAAGGAGATAAGATTTAATGAAATGGGAGCTGTGACAAAATTCTGTTGTTTTTTTTTTTTAATATTTTCTTTATTCCAACAACATATTGCATAACAATAAACACAACAAGAAATCCAATAACAAATTATTTTTTCTGTTTAATTCCCCCCTACCCCAGCTAGACAGAAAGGAAAGGGAGAGAAGAAAAAAAAAAGGTTATATATATATATATATATATATATATATATATATATATATATATATATATTTTATTAAGCTTTAATCCCTTCATAAAAAGCTCACACCATTTTTCCATTCTTTCACATCTGGGGGTTTCGAGGAGAACCAGTTCCTGACAATTACTAATTTAGCAATAAACAAAGATCTAAGGATTATTATTTTCCCTTTCTTCCCAAATTTCAACCCGCTATCATCCCCTAATATGGCCAAAACTGGAGACAATGTAATTTTAAATCCTACTAACCGACATATACTGTCTCCAACCCCCTCCCAATACTCGCATAGACCTCTACACGACCATACTATATGTATAAAGTCTGCATCAATGCTAAGACATCTGGGACAATCAGAATCCCTAGGTCGGCCAATTTTTTTCAAAAATATAGGGGTATAGTATAATCTATGGGTGATATTAAATTGAACCATTCTATGATTACCAGAGTCCGATACTTTGTTTATATTCCCATAAATTGTCCTCCATTGCCTCTCCTTGATCGCCTCTAACTCCGCATTCCATTTTTCCTGACACTTTTATATTTTCTCTTATCATACCATAAATTTTTTATATCACTTTTCTTTTAATTTTTGCATCCTTCAGAGATTTGATAAGGCCCAAGGGTTCAGTTATTTTCATTCCATCTCTCCCGAAGATTCCCCCACATGCATCCTTCAATCTACAGTAATCAAGCCAGGAGGACTCTGGGACCCCCAGGTCATTCCTAAATTGTTCCCACCCTATCAACTGATCATTCTGGATTATCCTTCCCATCTCAACCACCTCCAATTTAATTAAGCTGTTCAGGTTCCCCATTCTTGCTAGGTGGTCAATTCTGATGTTATAACATACTGGGGAAAAATCCAAGATATCCTCCTGGCTTATAACTTTTTTCAACTCCTCCCACATTTTCACATAATTTTTAACCAAGGGGAACTTCCACCAACGCCCCCTTTTCAACTGGCCGGATTCCAGGAGTTGAAATATATCTTGGAACCTTCCCTTGACATTATGCAAAAGATAGATCATGAAGTCATTACTTTCCCAAGTGGCCAGATGATAAGCCTGGGATGCCAAGTAATAATTCCTAAAATCTGGTAAAGAAAGACCACCTTCCTGATCCCTTACAAACAAACACTCCTGACGCATTCTAACATGCTTTCTTCCCCAAATCAATGCATTAAAAATAATTCTTATTCTCTTAAATAAGTGTTCTTCCACCCAAACCGGTTCTGTTGTTGGTCCGTTGGTTTCATTGGTCAAGTCCTACATTTCATTGTTTTTTTATAACACAAAGTTTATTAAAAGCTAATATTCATTTCTCACCCTGTATTCTGTATAATAAATTTGAGGATACACCAACTAGGCACTCAGTCCAGAGTGAACAACTGAGAAGTGGCAAAATTAAAAGAAGCCAGGAATGAGGAGTGGTAAGTAAAATACAGGGTCTGGGTCTGAATCTCTTTTCCTGTATCTAGGTAATTGGGAGCACGGCCAAGGAGTCCACGATGACCTATTACAGTCTGATAAAAGTAGTGGGGAGGGTGACGACTTCTCTGATGATAATTATGTGTTGGACAGGACCTGGGAGCCGGATCGGGGTGCTGAGAAGTAGGTGATATTAGAGGATGAGGGTGCTGGCCACGGCAGCAGCAGTAAAGAGTAGAGGCAATGTAAAGCCAGCGCAGCCAGAAAAAACTGCCATTGCCAGATTTGTGTCCTTGTTATCATCATCTTACTATCAGACAGACTACTCCGCCTCCTACCCCTGTTCATTGATAACAGAATGTGTGGCCAGGAAACAACTCTACATGCCCAGCAACCTACGGAAACTTAACTCCAACTGGCTAAGTTGCTGGTTGTACAGTTGCTGCCGTACCACTTAGTAGATTCTGCTGCCTTTAGGAAACTGATGGCATGCGCTCAGCTTCGATGGAAGTTACCTAGCCAGCATTATTTCTGGAAAAAACCCTTGTTGACATGTACTCTGACATAAAGGAAAAAATGGACCCTTTGTCACTATTCAGCAAGGTGCATCCCACAGTGGACAATATTTTGCACTGCAACAGTGAGGCAGCACCACTGCAACAAGGCCAGGTCCTATTGACACCTCTATGTTTGTGTCGGTCTGGTACCACGTGCTTATCTGCCTGCTCCACATCCTCGTGCATGGACATCCTCCTGTCCCCAACAGAAGCAGGGTAGAACTTCACTCCCACTCATCTAACCGCCCCCCCCTTTAATCGTATGGATAAAGTGAAGCATGTCCATGCCGCTTAGACCTGATGAGTCTGGGCGAGAGTAGCCAAACAGCCAATCAGTTGCTAAAGTGCATCAAGCAACAAATATCCTGATGGCTGTCTGCCCGCCAACTCCAACTAGGCAAGGTGGTCTGCGACAATGGCTACCCTAGTGATAAATTTAAGTAGTGCAACTCTTTTTGAAAAAGTACAGTGACTTGCTGGCCATGTTCAAGAGACAGTCCTTGCATTTCAGCCATTCTTATGT
Organism: Rhinella marina; assembly: GCA_900303285.1. NCBI lineage: Eukaryota > Metazoa > Chordata > Amphibia > Anura > Bufonidae > Rhinella > Rhinella marina. Next base: position 9,025 of record ONZH01004350.1, read on the forward strand.
GACAAGGAACTCCCACCTGGACTTGCAACAACAGTACAGTCTGCCATTGCACCACTTGATCCGCAATGTTCCAACTCGCTGGAATTCTACATTGCATATGCTAGAGCTTCTGTACAAGCCTGTTGCATACTCAAGCCCTTTGAAATGGCCTCCTGATATTTCAGTACTGACAACTGCAGAATGAACAATGTCATCTTCATGATATTTATTTTAGAGCAGATGCTCACGCTAATACAACAAGGGGTGGTAGAAGAAGAGCACCTTATGCATCTTGCTGGCCCCCCTATGTGTGTATAAATGCGTAATATTAACACATGTTGTTTGGATGCTTGTGCAGAACAAGCCACTGTTTGTTATTACATTAACGTGTGTGTGTGTGTATAAACAGGCAGCAATCTGCGCTGCTAAGACATACTTTTTCTTGGTCCCAATAGGCAACTGTTCTTTCCCCATAACACTATGTGCCTCCATTAAGGAGCATAACACATGCGACAGCGCACTGCGTTTTTAAACACGCTGTTTTTTAAAAGCCATATGTCAGTGTTACGCTGATATTATTTGGTATTGCTCTAATTGTATTAAAGAGCTTGGGGGGGGGGAGAATGAGCAACAATTATAGGTTCTAGGAGTTCTCTAGGAGATCTCAGAGTATGATATACCAACTTTCAGGCTAATTGGAGTATATTTGACTCGTGTAGAATCGATTCGGACACAAATCAAATTTTTTTCATAAGTTGCCGAAGTTCACTCATCTCTACCACAGTTAAATAAGCATTTCAAACACATAATTTGTCAATCATGCCTGGGGTTAAAGATAAATTGTAAGACACAGATAATCTACTTAGATGACCTTAAACACATCAAAATGTGACAGATTACTAGGAGGGGAAGAAAGGGCATTATTAGTTTAAAGAAAGGCTTCATTACTGAAAATGAAATCTGATAGCGCTACAAAGATCACTTATAATTAGAGATGAGCGAGTAGTGTTCGATCGAGCCGGTATTCGATCGAATACTACGCTATTCGGCATACTCGATTTCAATCGAGTATAACGGCGATGGCGCACTTAGAATTCGTTTTCCCTCCCACCTTCCCTGGCGCTCTTTTTCCACCAATCAACATGCAGGGGGGGTATGACAGGCACGCTGAGCACGCTGGCAGCGCGAAAACAGTGTCTACATGGATTGGCTGGAAAAACCATGTGACCTCGAATATTAAAAACTCAGCTCTTCCTGCTCGTACGCATATGCTGCGTGAACTTAGTCAGGGACAGAGGCTGGAGAAGGGACAGACAGGTTTTAGCAGTTGGACAGGCAGGAGCGTGATTAAAAGCCCTTATCAGGGCTACTATAGTGCAGTACAGTGATAGCTTTACTACAAGATACACTTTACAGAGAACGGCTGCCGTATTCAGGGATAGCTGCTGGAGTAGGGACAGAGAGAGGCATTAGTGGTGTATTAGGTGCTCTGCTACATACCAAACTATATTTGGCACTACTGTTCTGCGTTCTTTTTGGCTGAAAAACCCTGTTATATAACTAGTGTGTATATGCACCATCTGATCTGGCAGTATACGGCTGTGAATTTTATTTTTTTTTTTAAATACAGTTTATTTGGCTCCAGTGTTCTGGGTTCTGTGTGCCTGCAATACCCTTTTTGTATACCAGGTGTAAATACCCACCGTCTGTACAGTTAGTACACGGCTGTGTACCTTGAAATATACAATATCTAGGCCTTTTAATTGGCCACTGTACTGTGCATTCTCTTGCTAAATTATTTCACATACCTGGTGTAAATACCCACCGTCTGTACAGTTAGTACACGGCAGTGTACCTTGAAATAAACAATATCTAGGCCTTTTAATTGGCCACTATACTGTGCGTTCTCTTGCTAAATTATTTCACATACCTGGTGTAAATACCCACCGTCTGTACAGTTAGTACACGGCTGTGTACCTTGAAATATACAATATCTAGGCCTTTTAATTGGCCACTGTACTGTGCGTTCTCTTGCTAAATTATTTCACATACCTGGTGTAAATACCCACCGTCTGTACAGTTAGTACACGGCTGTGTACCTTGAAATATACAATATCTAGGCCTTTTAATTGGCCACTATACTGTGCGTTCTCTTGCTAAATTATTTCACATACCTGGTGTAAATACCCACCGTCTGAGCAGTTAGTACACGGCTGTGTACCTTGAAATATACAATATCTAGGCCTTTTAATTGGCCACTATACTGTGTGTTCTCTTGCTAAATTATTTTAAAAACCTGGTGTAAATACCCACCGTCTGAGCAGTTAGTACACGGCTGTGTACCTTGAAATATACAATATCTAGGCCTTTTAATTGGCCACTATACTGTGCGTTCTCTTGCTAAATTATTTCACATACCTGGTGTAAATACCCACCATCTGAGCAGTTAGTACACGGCTGTGTACCTTGAAATATACAATATCTAGGCCTTTTAATTGGCCACTATACTGTGCGTTCTCTTGCTAAATTATTTCACATACCTGGTGTAAATACCCACCGTCTGAGCAGTTAGTACACGGCTGTGTACCTTGAAATATACAATATCTAGGCCTTTTAATTGGCCACTATACTGTGCGTTCTCTTGCTAAATTATTTTAAAAACCTGGTGTAAATACCCACCGTCTGAGCAGTTAGTACACGGCTGTGTACCTTGAAATATACAATATCTAGGCCTTTTAATTGGCCACTATACTGTGCGTTCTCTTGCTAAATTATTTCACATACCTGGTGTAAATACCCACCGTCTGAGCAGTTAGTACACGGCTGTGTACCTTGAAATATACAATATCTAGGCCTTTTAATTGGCCACTGTACTGTGCGTTCTCTTGCTAAATTATTTCACATACCTAATTATATACCCAAATATTGTATTTGCAACCAAAAAAAAATTAAATGCGGAGGGGGGCTAGCGGAATCGGACGTGGACGAGGACGGGGGCGCGGAAATGCTGTTGGTGGCCTTGTTGAAGCCAGTGGGGATACAATGCGTGCTGGTGAGGGTCAGCCAGGATCCCACTCATCCAGAATCCCTGCCTTTATGGGACAGTTAAGCAGGGGGCGAGTTACACCGCTGTTGAGGCCTGAGCAGGTTGAACAGGTGGTGCAATGGATAGCCGATAGCGCTTCCACACAGTTGTCCACCAGCCAGTCATCCACACAGTCTCACTCTGACCCTCCTTCCTCCACACCTGGCCAACAGAGTCATCCCACCCTTGACCCCTCCCAGGAGCTCTTTTCGGGTCCTTTTTCAGATGTGCCGGAAGAATCCCAGGAGCTAGCAGAGGAATTTGTTTGTAGTGATGCCCAAACACTTGAGTTTTCGCCATCTCCTGCTGATGTGGACCCTGAACCAGCATCTGTTATCATGAGCGATGATGATGATGAGACGCAGTTGCCATCAAGGGAGGCTGTTGGAATGTCCAGTGGGCAGGAGGAGGAGCAGAGTGAGGAAGAGGAGGTGGTGGATGACGAAATGACCGACCCCACTTGGCCAGGGGTGATGTCCAGCGGGGAAAGCAGTGGAGAGGTGGTGGTCTGCGCAGCACAGAAAAAGGCAGCAAGAGGCAGAGGGATGTCCACAGGCAGAGGGATGTCCACAGGCAGAGGGATGTCCAGAGGCAGAGGGATGTCCAGAGGCAGAGGGATGTCCACAGGCAGAGGGATGTCCACAGGCATAGGACAGTCCAGACAGAGTAGTGAGGCCACAGCCAGCACGGCCGAAGCTGTTCCCGGCAGCGGGCAGTCGCGCGAAGCTCCCCCATCGAGGCCTCGTACTTCTGTGGTGTGGAGATTTTTTAATGTTTGTGCGGATGACAAACTGAGCGCGGTTTGCACACTCTGCCACTCAAAACTGAGTAGGGGCTCTGAGAAGAGCAATCTGACCACCTCAGGCATGCGGCGTCACTTGGAAGTCAAGCACTGGGCTGAGTGGGAGAGAGCAAACGCAATACAACCTGCGCCCGGTCCTGCTGCCACTGCCTCTTCCCCTTTGTTGTGTGCTGCCACTGCGGTCCAGACCTTCAGCCAGGACACCTCCACATCTGCCTCTGCCTCGGCTACTTTGGGGCCTTCTCCTTCAGCCTCCCCTTCCCCCGCCTCTTCGCCTGCACCTTCACACTCCTCGTCCCATCAACTGTCCATCTCGCAGGCGTTCGACCGCAGGCGGAAGTACGCCTCGAGTCACCCCCAAGCCCAAGCCTTAAACTGCCACATCTCCAAACTGCTGGCCCTGGAGATGTTGCCGTTTAGGCTTGTGGAGACGCAGGCCTTCCGCGACCTGATGGCGGCTGCCGCACCTCGCTATTCCGTCCCCAGCCGCCACTACTTTTCCCGGAGTGCCGTCCCCGCCCTGCACCAGCACGTGTCGCGTAACATCAGGCGGGCCCTGAGGTACGCAGTCAGCGCAAAGGTCCACTTGACCACCGACTCGTGGACAAGCGCTTGCGGCCAGGGACGCTACATCTCTTTGACAGCACACTGGGTGAATGTAGTGGAAGCGGGGACGGGGTCGCAAACAGAGACGGCCTACCTACCACCCCCGCCCAAGATTGCCAGCATGGGTTCTGATAAACCCCCCCTCCTCCTCCTCCTCTGCCTTAACATCGCCCTCAGCCGCTAGCTGGAAGCGTTGCAGCACTGGCGCGGGGAGACGTCAGCAGGCGGTGCTTAAGCTCATCAGCTTGGGCGACAGGAAGCACAGCGCCCCAGAGGTGAGGGACGCCATATTGCAGCAGACGGAGATGTGGCTGTCGCCGCTGCAGCTAGGACCAGGCATGGTCGTGTGCGATAACGGCCGTAACCTGGTGGCGGCTCTGGAGCTTGCCGAACTCGATCACGTACCATGCCTGGCCCACGTTTTTAATCTGGTAGTCCAAAAATTTCTAAAGACTTACCCCAACCTGGCAGAGCTACTGGTGAAAGTGCGGCGCTTGTGCGCTCACTTTCGGAAGTCAACTGTAGCTGTTGCTAGCTTAAAAAAACTCCAGCAACGCCTCCATTTGCCTGAACATCGGCTGTTGTGCGACCTGCCGACTCGCTGGAATTCCACCTATTCCATGTTGGCCAGGGTGTGTGAGCAGCAGAGAGCATTGATGGAGTACCAGATTATGAATCCACGCGTGCCTCCAACTCAGCTCCCTCAGTTTGCCAACCACGAGTGGCCATGGATGGCAGACATATGCGATGTACTGCGTATCTTTGAGGAGTCCACCAAGAAGGTCAGCAGCGAGGACGCTATAGTGAGCGTAACCATCCCGCTCCTATGCGTCCTTAAAGAATCGCTCATCGCAATAAGGGAGAACGCATTGCACGCAGAGGAGACGGGGGTAGGAGGAGACGCAACGGAGCTACACAGTCAGACCACACTTTTGTCTGCTTCACGGTGGCAGTTGCAGGAGGAGGAGGATGAGGACGACGTGGAGGTGGCTGTGGAAGAGGAGGAGGATGCTGGCGGCGAGGGTAGCAGTCAGGCTGTGTGCGTCCCATTGGTTCAGCGCGGATGGGGCGGAGAGGAGGCGGAAGAGGAAGAGGAGGAAATGGCAAGTGATCCTTCTGGTGGGGGCAGTGAGGTCATGCCTATTCAGAGTCTGGCACACATGGCTGACTTCATGCTGGGCTGCTTTTCCCGGGACACACGTGTTGTCCGGATAGTGGAGAACAAACTGTACTGGGTCTTCGCACTCCTGGACCCCCGGTATAAAGATAACGTCTCCTCTTTTATTCCGGTAGAGGAGAGGACGAATCGATTGCTGGAATACCAGAGGGAACTCGTGCAGAACATGATGGAGATTTTCCCACCCACCATCGCTGGCGGCAGAGAGGGTCTCCCAGAGTCCCACAACATCTATCAGGCCCACAGCCACCAGGGGAACACTCTCCAAGGTGTGGGACACGTTCATGGCACCCCCTCGTGCAACTTCCATCACTGCGGGGCCCGCAATCAGCAGGAGGGACAAGTATCGGCGGATGTTGCGGGAGTACCTGGCAGACCGTACCCCTGTCCTCCCCCATCCCTCGGCATCCTACACTTACTGGGTCTCCAAGTTGGACACGTGGCTGGAACTGTCCCTGTACGCCTTGGAGGTGCTTGCCTGCCCTGCCGCCAGCGTGCTATCAGAAAGGGTGTTCAGCGCAGCCGGGGGCATTATAACCGATAAGCGCAGCCGCCTGTCAACCGACAGTGCCGACAGGCTGACGCTAATCAAAATGAACAGCAAGTGGATTGACCCGGACTTTGCTTCTCCAACCGTGGAAAGCAGCCAAAAGTGAAGTGCCATCTGTATGAAGTGCCATTTCCTCCTCCACCTCCTCCTCCTTAACCGCCGTAGAATTGCTCCGTAAATAAAAAAATTTATATATTTATGGCTCACCTCTTGGGCCTCCACAAAATGTTTAAGAGGTCTCACCTCTTGGGCCTCCATATAATTTTTAACAGGTCTCACCTCTTGGGCCTCCACATAATTTTTAAGAGGTCTCACCTCTTGGGCCTGCACAAAATGTTTAAGAGGTCTCACCTCTTGGGCCTCCACATAATTTTTAAGAGGTCTCACCTCTTGGGCCTCCGCAAAATCTTTAAGAGGTCTCACCTCTTGGGCCTCCACATAATTTTTAACAGGTCTCACCTCTTGGGCCTCCACATAATTTTTAACAGGTCTCACCTCTTGGGCCTCCACATAATTTTTAATACGTCTCACCTCTTGGGCCTCCACAAAATCTTAAAGAGGTCTCACCTCTTGGGCCTCCACATAATTTTTAAGAGGTGTCACCTCTTGGGCCTCCACAAAATCTTTAGGAGGTCTCACCTCTTGGGCCTCCACATAATTTTTAAGAGGTCTCACCTCTTGGGCCTCCACAAAATCTTTAAGAGGTCTCACCTCTTGGGCCTCCACATAATTTTTAAGAGGTGTCACCTCTTGGGCCTCCACAAAATCTTTAAGAGGTCTCACCTCTTGGGCCTCCACATAATTTTTAAGAGGTCTCACCTCTTGGGCCTCCGCAAAATCTTTAAGAGGTCTCACCTCTTGGGCCTCCACATAATTTTTAACCCGTCTCACCTCTTGGGCCTCCACATAATTTTTAACAGGTCTCACCTCTTGGGCCTCCACATAATTTTTAAGAGGTGTCACCTCTTGGGCCTCCACAAAATCTTTAAGAGGTCTCACCTCTTGGGACTCCACAAAATGTTTAAGAGGTGTCACCTCTTGGGCCTCCACATAATTTTTAACAGGTCTCACCTCTTGGGCCTCCACATAATTTTTAACAGGTCTCACCTCTTGGGCCTGCACAAAATGTTTAAGAGGTCTCACCTCTTGGGCCTCCACATAATTTTTAACAGGTCTCACCTCTTGGGCCTCCACATAATTTTTAACAGGTCTCACCTCTTGGGCCTCCACATAATTTATAAGAGGTCTCACCTCTTGGGCCTCCACAAAATCTTTAAGAGGTCTCACCTCTTGGGCCTCCACATAATTTTTAAGAGGTCTCACCTCTTGGGCCTCCACATAATTTTTAACAGGTCTCACCTCTTGGGCTTCCACATAATTTTTAACAGGTCTCACCTCTTGGGCCTCCACATAATTTTTAACAGGTCTCACCTCTTGGGCCTCCACATAATTTTTAACAGGTCTCACCTCTTAGGCCTCCACATAATTTTTAAGAGGTCTCACCTCTTGGGCCTCCACAAAATCTTTAAGAGGTCTCACCTCTTGGGACTCCACATAATTTTTAACAGGTCTCACCTCTTGGGCCTCCACATAATTGTTAACACGTCTCACCTCTTGGGCCTCCACATAATTTTTAATACGTCTCACCTCTTGGGCCTCCACATAATTTTTAACCCATCTCACCTCTTGGGCCTCCACAAAATCTTTAAGAGGTCTCACCTCTTGGGCCTCCACATAATTTTTAACAGGTCTCACCTCTTGGGCCTCCACATAATTTTTAATACGTCTCACCTCTTGGACCTCCACAAAATCTTAAAGAGGTCTCACCTCTTGGGCCTCCACATAATTTTTAAGAGGTGTCACCTCTTGGGCCTCCACAAAATCTTTAAGAGGTCTCACCTCTTGGGCCTCCACATAATTTTTAAGAGGTGTCACCTCTTGGGCCTCCACAAAATCTTTAAGAGGTCTCACCTCTTGGGCCTCCACATAATTTTTAACCCGTCTCACCTCTTGGGCCTCCACATAATTTTTAACAGGTCTCACCTCTTGGGCCTCCACAAAATCTTTAAGAGGTCTCACCTCTTGGGCCTCCACATAATTTTTAACAGGTCTCACCTCTTGGGCCTCCACATAATTTTTAAGAGGTCTCACCTCTTGGGCCTCCACAAAATCTTTAAGAGGTCTCACCTCTTGGGCCTCCACATAATTTTTAAGAGGTGTCACCTCTTGGGCCTCCACAAAATCTTTAAGAGGTCTCACCTCTTGGGCCTCCACATAATTTTTAAGAGGTGTCACCTCTTGGGCCTCCACAAAATCTTTAAGAGGTCTCACCTCTTGGGCCTCCACATAATTTTTAAGAGGTCTGACCTCTTGGGCCTCCGCAAAATCTTTAAGAGGTCTCACCTCTTGGGCCTCCACATAATTTTTAACAGGTCTCACCTCTTGGGCCTCCACATAATTTTTAACAGGTCTCACATCTTGGGCCTCCACATAATTTTTAAGAGGTCTCACCTCTTGGGCCTCCACAAAATCTTTAAGAGGTCTCACCTCTTGGGCCTCCACAAAATTTTCCATGAGCCTCTGGCCAGCCCACGGCCTCTTCCTGCCTTTTGCGGTCCTACGCATCCCTCAACATCCCCACTGCTTTACCTGCTAGACATGACACTGGGCCAGGTCGGGTCACTGACATCTCAAGCGCCAACAATTTGGGCATTTTAAGGCTTCTGCATGTGTTTGAGTTGTTTTTACATTTTAAAGAAGACATGTCTGACCACATCTCACACACACACACAACAATGACAATTAGGGGTGGGGTCTATTTGCTTTCCCCCTTGCCTATGCCATCTGTGGTTGTCATAGGCAACGTGATTTTAAGGGGTGCAGAATTTCATCTTCTTTTTTGTCTAGTTTGGCTTGGGGTCCATGGCAATGTAGAGGAAAGAAGGTTTCCTTGTATGGTCTCACTTTACAGAGAGGTTAGATTGTCTTTGGAGTGTATTGTTGAGAGGCTGTGATAGTGGCGTAATAGTGCGACTTGGGCGCGTTATATGCACCCAGACATGCTTCCCCTGCTGTCCCAGTTGCATTCCAGCAGTGTTGGCATCCTTTTCTGAGGTTTCAGGGTGGACTTGGTGACCTCCAAGTGGTCGAATTGAGATTTCCAAGTGACGAGCATTTTTTTCCCATAGACTTTAATGGGATTCGATATTCGGTCGAATAGTCGAATTTCGCGGTCTATTCGAATCGAATTTCGAACTTTCGAATATTTCACTACTCGCTCATCTCTACTTATAATATCAAATATAGTGTGCTATATGTATGATAGTGGTTGCCTCCTAATGTAACATGTGAAATATTCCTTTTACCATCTGGTATGTTCTGTCAGGTATGTGTCATTCTGCCCTGGAATGTTGTTGTTGGTCTACTATGCAAAATGTGTAGAGCCTTTTCTGAAAGAAACTTGAAAACCCAAAACCAGTGTTAGAATCATTTCAGACATTTAGCAAAATGCATCTGGTGGTAAATTGTTACCCATTTGATCCAGGTTAATAGGGTGCGTTTCAGAAAACAGAACCTTCAGAAAAACATATCAATTACTTGGCTCTATTCCATTAAAACTTATGTCCCTACAAAGACAAACATCCTTATATTTAGCTACATCAATTCATACCTGCTATGCATCATTTTAAATAAGGCTTTTTGCACTTTATGTTTGGCTACCAGTATTTGGAGCAGAAAAACAAAAAATCCAGGTGATTACAGTAAGGTATCCATAGAGTTCATATGGGGGCAGACAGAAATCAAAAGAGAAAACTGGTAAATGTCTATTATAGGGCACAAATGCAGTATGAACCTGTCTCCAGATTTATTAGATCATTTCCGATAAATTGCAATAGTCTGAGAATGTCTCCAGGTACACAGTTTTGAATACAACATAAAGCTGCACCCTCCTATTTTATCAGGTTTCTATTTAATTTATGTTAGGTTATTACCCTATGTATCAAGCTTACAAAAAATACACATTTATTTCAGTCAGAAGAGATAACTAAGTCACTGTTGAAAACCCCTGGCAGCAGTTTACCTCCCAAGGAAACAAAGGATTGGTAATGTTGAATTCCAGGAAAACATCCTTAAACATCTGTTCTCTTTGGGTGGACAGTCAGCAGGTCTACATACATGTGATTGTTAGCTGATTACATCCACATTGATGGGTTCTGCCAACTTTTCTCTTATGTCTGTAGGCAGCTTTAGTAATAGCAAGTAACTATCCTGTTGAATTCATAAAGGCTTCTGCTCTGTGGTCCTGGGTGGTCAAATCTGACAAACAGCAACATCTGTATGGAGTGTGTATGTTCCTCCTACACACAAAAAACATATGCAATGACCCTGTGGTTCACTGCTAAAGTTGCCAAAATGTTTATTGTGAGACAAGGGTTACTATATGCTAAATATGCACTTTCACTGGTAAAAGTGATTAATGTGGCGACATTATGCACTTGTATTCCAAAGGGATGTCTAAGGGAAGGGAATAGCTAACTGGCAGCCACAAGAGACAGTTGCAGGGTGGTGGGCTGGTCTCACCCTCCTGGTTAGAGGGTTGCTGGCAAGAAGACCGAGAGACAAAATGTCTGTAGTGGTTTTCTATTTGTGTAAGCCAGAGAGAAGTTATAGCAGAAGCAGACAAAAAGAGAATCCTTATCCAGGGAAACATCATCCCTGTGAGTGAAATGCTGCCAGAAAAGCAACAGTACAAAGTACCAACCTCTGAGGGAGAGAAGAACAGACCTCTAAAAAAAGTTTGGGACCATTAAAAGAGACAGTGCCTGGACAATAAAGTCAGTGAAATGTTACACACATTTATACCTGTAGACTTCACAGAATGTTGTTACAGTTATGTAGTTTGCTTGGACCCACCAAAATACTGAGACGCAGTGGCCATCCATTGAAGGACTTCACCCCACAGTTGGGCATTGCAGAAAAGTAAGAAATTGCTCTCCTTTGGTTAATTGTAAAGATTGCGTTGTATAACTAAGGCAGCTTTCAGACGAGCGTATTTGCAATGCGTATATAGTTCAGATTTAATGTACTGGAATCCGCTGCTAATGTTAATGAATAAAGCTATTCACGTGGGCGTATAATTTTTGTCAGTATTTGAAATCCACAGCATGTCCGAGATTTGTGCAGATTTGTTTCCAAATACGCACATTATAGTCTGTGCAGTGCATAAATAATGAATGAAAGAAATACGTATGCAAATCCTGATGAAATCCTGAAGCAATCCTGATGACAATACTGATGGTATATCATCAGGATACTGAGCCAGAATACAGACGGATTTCAATACGCTCTTCTGAATGCGGCCTAAAAGAGAGACTTAGAGGGGACTGTTACCATTTCCACCCCCTATACTCAACCTCTAGGAAAAACCTACCTTGTGATATATCTGAGAGTGTGCCTATTACCTGTATTTGTACTGTGCGATTCATCATCCACTCAGTAAAAGAGATACTATATTTTGCTTTAACCAAGCCAGCCTGGTCAATTGTCTACATATCTGACCTCAGTTCACCTGGTCTCCTGTCTTGCACCCCACTGCTCATCTAACACTATGGACACCCCAGCCACCACCAGAGAGAAGCACTCAAATCCAGGAGAAGGGTTGGGGTGGGACTCAAATTTTTAACAACAGGTTCCCTACTCAACGGCAGGCACGCGGCGCTACAACACGTTTACATATACAGTGCCTTGCGAAAGTATTCAGAACTTTTCAACCTTTTGCCACATTTCAGGCTTCAAACAAAAAGATATAACATTTTACATTTTTGGTGAAGAATCAACAACAAGTGGGTCACAATTGTGAAGTGGAACAAAATTTATTGGATCATTTAAACTTTTTTTTGTAATAATAAAACTGAAAAGTTGGGCGTGCTAAATTATTCAGCCCATTTACTTTCAGTTCAGAAAACTCACTCCAGAAGTTCATTGAGGATCTCTGAATGATCCAATGTTGTCCTAAATGACTGATGAAGATAAATAGAATCCACCTGTGTGTAATCAAGTCTCCATATAAATATACCTGCTCTGTGATAGTCTCAGGGTTCTGTTTAAAGCACACAGAGCATCATGAAGACCAAGGAACACACCAGGCAGGTCCGTGATACTGTTGTGGAGAAGTTTAAAGCCGGATTTGGATACCAAAAGATTTCCCGAGCTTTAAACATCCCAAGGAGCACTGTGCAAGCGATCATATTGAAATGGAAGGAGTATCAGACCACTGCAAATCTACCAAGACCCAACCGCCCCTCTAAACTTTCATCTCAAACAAGAAGAAGACTGATCAGAGATGCAGCCAAGAGGCCCATGATCACTCTGGATGAACTGCAGAGATCTACAGCTGAGGTGGGAGAGTCTGTCCATAGGACAACAAGCAGTCCAACACTTCACAAATCTGGCCTTTATGGAAGAGTGGCAAGAAGAAAGCCGTTTCTCAAAGATATCCATAAAAAGTCTTGTTTACAGTTTGCCACAAGCCACCTGGGAGACACACCAAACATGTGGAAGAAGGTGCTCTGGTCAGATGAAGCTAAAATCAAACTTTTTGGAAACAATGCAAAATGATATGTTTGGTGTAAAAGCAACACAGCTCATCACCCTGAACACACCATCCCCACTGTCAAACATGGTGGTGGCAGCATCATGGTTTGGGCCTGCTTTTCATCAGCAGGGACAGGGAAGATGGTTAAAATTAATGGAAAGGTGGATGGAGCCAAATATAGGACCATTCTGGATGAAAACCTGTTGGAGTCTGCAAAAGACCTGAGACTAGGACGGAGATTTGTCCAACAAGACAATGATCCCAAACATAAAGCAAAATCTACAATGGAATGGTTCAAAAATAAACGTATCCAGGTCTTAGAATGGCCAAGTCAAAGTCCAGACCTGAATCCAATTCAGAATATGTGGAAAGAGCTGAAAACTGCTGTTCACAAACGCTCTCCATCCAACCTCAAAGAGCTCGAGCTGTTTTGCAAGGAAGAATGGGCAAGAATTTCAGTCTCTAGATGTGCAAAACTGATAGAGACATACCCCAAGCGACTTGGAGCTGTAATCGCAGCAAAAGGTGGCGCAACAAAGTATTAATGCAAGGGGGCCAAATAATTTTGCACGCCCCACTTTTCAGTTTTATTATTACAAAAAAAGTTTAAATGATCCAATAAATTTTGTTCCACTTCACAATTGTGACCCACTTGTTGTTGATTCTTCACCAAAAATGTAAAATGTTATATCTTTTCGTTTGAAGCCTGAAATGTGGCAAAAGGTTGAAAAGTTCCAGGGGGCCGAATACTTTTGCAAGGCACTGTATAAGAATAATAAACAATGGTACTTTGTTTTAGCTCACAAACAGGTTAAAAAAGGTTTGCAGTTTGGTTTTCTTTACCAGAATGATGTTTTATTTGTCCTATTATTTCATAGTAACAATAGAATACTGTGTGAATTGTACATACCTGTGACCACAGGGTTTATCTTTACAGGGGAACACTCTCACCGCAGCTCCTTGTGACTCACTATTAGTCTTTTATGATTCTTGACTGTTTTGGAGATCTGTTTTTATCAGTCGCTTGACATTTCCCTACAATGAAGATAATAATGAGCATTATGTTCAGAAATGAAAGCAAACTGTGGAAATGTAAAATATATTGAAGTTTATATTTCTATAGTATTTTGATGTTGAACACAAAAGACTTTCCTTCATAATAAAAACTAGAAGACTTCCTGTTGCCAGCCACAACCCAGTCTAGCACTTTATCGAAACTCTGCTCAGATTCAATGTGACAGCTTACAGCTAGGTCCTCTGATATAGAATCAAGTGCGCAACTGTAATCAACGCAACGAAAATAGATCATACTGCCGGCTTACCTTCTCAAAGAATTAACAGTACATTTCTTATAGAGTTCATAATTAGACGGCCAGTCAAAATGAAGGAAAGTAAAAGGGTTCTCTGTGCTTTTAATATTGATGACCTATCCTTAGGATAGGTAATCAGTATCAGTTTGGTGGAGGTCCGACACCAGGCACCCCCACCAATCAGCTCCCTTCCCTCTTCCTGCTTGCCATAGACATAGCAGCAGTGAGCAGGAAGAGAGAAGTGAGCTGATTTATTTTAAAAAATAAATCAATTAAGTCATACTTACCTCATTCTTCATATTACAGATTATTTTTAGTCTAGTATTTTTACCACATGCTTCTCTATTGCACTTCAAAAACAGAAGCATTTTAAAACACTAAAAAAAGTTTGAAGGAGCCCTAAAAAGGGTGCTATTATAATTGACATTCTATGAAAAGGATATTTATTTATACATATATACGCTCTTCAGTGGTCAGATGAAAACAAGAAGAGGAGGACTGTACGGAATAGATGTCAGCAATGCAAGATGGGAACTTTAGTAAGCTTCCAAGATGGGCTACTGCTGAAGACAAACCCACTCCTACTACACCAAGAAGCAGCATATAGGGAGCAACAGTGTGACATAAAGGCAGACAGATTAAGGCTACCATGCTTGTAGGCCCCCAACAGTTTAACCCCTTCAGGATACAGCCATTTTTCACCTTCCTGACAGAGCCTATTTTTGTAAATCTGACGTGTCACCTTATGTGGTAATAACTTTGGAACACTTTTACTTATCCAAGGCATTCTGAAATTGTTATCTCGTGGCACGATGTACTTTATGTTAAAGGTAAATTTGAGTTGATATGGTTTTTTTTATTTATAAAAAAATCCAAAATTTACAGAAAATTTGGAAAAATTTGCTGTTTTCTAAATCTGAATTTCTCTGCTTTTAAGATGGATAGTGATACCTCATAAAATAGTTATTAATTAACATTCATCATATTTCTACTTTGTGTTTACGTCTTTTTGTGAATGTAATTTTATTATTTTAGGACGCTAGAAGGCTTAGAATTTTAGAAGCAAATGTTTAAGGAAATGTCCAAAATCCACTTTTTTAGGGACCAATTGAGTTTTGAACCCACTTTGTGGGACTTACATAATAGAAACCACCCATAAATGACTACAAACTGTTGTTTGTTGTTAACCTGTTAAACTGTTGTTAACCCTACATGGTTCACAAGAATTACATTAAAATGGAGGCGAAATTTCAAAATTTCACTTTTTTTTACAGATTTTACATATTAATTTAATTTTTGTTCCTGTAAGGCAGCAAGGGTTAACAACCAGCAAACCTCAATATTTATTACCCCGTTTCTGCAGTTTACAGAAACACCCGATATGTGGTCGTTAACTGCTGTACAGGCACACTGCAGGGCTCAAAACAAAAGTAGAGCCATGTGGTTTTTGGAGGGCAGATTTTGCTGGCATGTTTTTTGGGCATCATGTTACATTTAAAGTCACACTTTGAAGGTACCCCTACAGTATAATCCTCCAAAAAGAGACCCTATTTTAGAAACTACACCCCCTCAAGGAATTTATTGAGGGGTGTACTGACCACTTTGACCCCACAGGTTAGTGGTCAGTACAATTACAGAGATACCAATTTTATATAGTTTTTTTTAGGTTTTACCACTTTTACACGAAGCGTCACTGTCACCACCGGGTGGGAACCCGATGAGGTCAGAGAGGGGGCCCCGTCCCTCCACAAACTCTGTGCATGCCGTGGTCAGCGTTGACCGCGGCATACAAAGGCTTCATGTGTGGCATTGGTGTATTCACCGATGCGGGATGTATACAGTACAGCCTCGGTTGTCAGGAACAGCCGCCCGATCAGCACACAGTACCTGTACAGCGGCTGTCAGGAAGTCACTTCCTGCTACTCTATACATATATGGTGGATGTTGGGAAGAGGTTAAAATTTTTAAAATAATCTGATGCTTACTGACAGAACAATAACAGAATCAAGCTTACTACATACATGGTAACAGAACTATGTTTACTGCATAGATATCGTAACAAACCAAGCTATATATATTGTGGTGATGTGTGTAGTAATGTGAGGTGTGGGGTGTGTATCTCACCTGGTTTGTCAGTTTAGCCAGGTGAGAACTGAAATCCAGAAGTGGTATAGCTTCAGCAAGCATAGTTGCTGGAGCTGGTTTTTGTTTAATGTTGCTTGGGCTGCATTTCTTGCACTGGAAGACAGGTTGGAAGTGGGAGTCTTCCAGTCCACACACCTTAATCCGTCATAGGTTTTCCTTGGCCCCAGGTGAGGCCAGCTGGATTAATCAGGCAGGGATAAGTTAATCTGCACTGTGTGTTAGAGAGAGAGGGCCCCAGGGAACAGACCTGGAGAGGGCCCATGTGGTCCCAGCCAGCAGGGCTGGGGGGCCACAAGGCTGAGGAAGCCTGAGAGAGAGAAAGGCTGAGGAGGCCTGAGAGGTTAGAGCCTGCGGTGGCTCTGTGTGGTCTCAGCCACGAGGGCTAAGGGGCCACAAGGCTCAGTGTAGCTTGGAAGTTTAGGGGGCCCAGTGAGCCTAGGAGAAGAGGGTCACGCGGTCATAGTCGGGAGGACTGTTGGACCATATCCCCCCAAAGGTACGGTTGGAGTCATAGCCAGGAGGCTGCTGGACTGAACGGCTGAGGAAGCCGCACTTAAAAGCTGTGTGTGAAGAGCGTATGTATTTAGGTGAGCTAGCTGAACTATGTTTAGTCAGAGCCCAGCCGGGCAGGTGTTGTTTTTATGATTTGTTTTGGTGTGCTGGTGCCAATAAAACTGAGTTGGACCTGAAAATCCCTGTGTTTTGAAGATATTGTGTGATGTCGACCCCCTGAGAGGATACGATCCCTTACAATATATATACATATATAACATACGTAGGTAGTTAGGTTGCAGTAATACCTTTGATGGTGGAGTCTTGCAGAGGCTCGAGGAACTTAACAGAGGTCATGTTACTTCACTGTTAACGTCATTGAATTACTCTTGCATACATCTATGCATAGAGACCGGCAGAGATGTATATGCAAGTGTAGCAGTGCAGCTAGAGCTTCAAAGTTCATAGGCGGTTTGGTAAGCCATGGATCCCTGGAAACCACGGGCCCTTGGCGACTGCCCAAAGCAACAGTATTATAATCTCCCATTGAATAAATATAGTAATAATATTTAGTATTAGTGTTATAGTGTTGTTTCTGTTTGTAATGACCCTGCAGCCAGCTTCTCATGCTGATTCTCATCCCAGTACCAGAATACCATTTTAATCTAGCCCTTTGGCTTTGAGTCATCTAAAGTACGGTTATATGCTTCTTACAGAACTAAATCCTATATTTGAGATTTTAAATCTTGTTGATTAATTTGATAGTTTTGTATTTATCAGTACAGTTTGTTCTTTTCTGAGCACATACAAATGTATAAAAATGTTTCTAGCACAATAGCTGAGCAATCACAGCATTCTTCTCAATGAATATCAACTCTTCTTTTGCACAGTCCTCGCCTTGTAACTTGCAATGTAAATAGATGTGTGACTGAATATACTATTGGCTACAGACATGAAAATATTGCTGATTGGAGCGCTAAAAATCTCATGTTTTTGGTGACCATATAATGGTCTATAACAGGAATCGGTATCGAAATATTTATGTGTACATAATGGATGCATTAGACAGGCCAGGGCCTTCACCCTAATTTACATTTTAGCTTTTAAAGAGTGGCTACCAATGAGCAAGATGTAATAACAGAACTCCTGTCTATATTCCCTATGAGCTAGAGCAGAGAGCCAGTGCAAAAAGCTCCCATGAACTGAGCATGACTATTAGGGCCCTTTCACATGACCGTATGCCCTCCGGGACATACGGTCCGTGAGTGGGCCATATGTCCCGGAGTGGCATCGATCGTGCGCACGAGAGCGCACAGCATCATTGATTACAATCATGATGTGCACATTGGGCCGCCCGCGGGACTATTGTCCCGCACTCATATGATTTTATGAGTGCGGGACAATAGTCCTGCAAGCGGCCCGGTGTGCACAGCATCATTGTAATCAATGATGCTGTGCGCTCCCGTGCGCACGATCGATGCCGCTCCGGGACATATGGCCCACTCACGAACCGTATGTCCCGGAGGGCATACGGTCGTGTGAAAGGGCCCTTACACTGCTACTATTCATTTGAATGGGTTCTGATCATATCCACATTTCCCCCTGTAATATCTCTGTGTACACAGTCATGTTTCTCCTAGTTGAACCCCCAAGGCGTCCAGCAACTGGAACCACCTTTGGTGATCAACTTACTAGTGGGGAAACTACAATATTAAAAGGAGCTGACCTAAGGATTTACTAGTTTAACTTGACATTTTAGTGAACCTCCAGAAACCCACAAGTACTTTTTGTTTAAATATTTATTAATAATTGAAAAAATATGATTAATATTTCTTAATCAATTCTTCCTCTGAGAGAAACAATGATTATGGTGGAAAATCTGTACCTGCATGTGTTTTCATGACGAATGTCCCAATATCTGAATAACATTTTTTTCTATGGCCAGGTTTATATGTTGTAAAGAAATCTTTGTACATCCAGTATCTGTCCAGTGCTATTGAGTGATTTCTACTATTAGTTTATGGTAAATAATTTAAAATGTTTAGAGGAAGATTTTCAGCTCTCCTGACCCCTCTGTGTTAGGGCTTGTTCACACGGCCGTCTGTCGGCCGTGCCCATACTGCGGACTGCAAATTGAAGTCCTCAATGCACAGGCACCTACCGTGGTGCTTCCGCATTCGGATTGCGCACCTATTCACTTCAATGGGGTCAGTGATCTGCATCCGACTGTCTGCACCGTAAAAAAAATTGAACACGTTCTATTTTTTTGGTGTGCAGAGGCACGGACAGAAACACCACAGAAGCACTCCGTAGTGCTTCCATGGGGTTCCGATCCATACCTCCATTCCGCACCGGATCTCTGTGATTGTGGATCCATTCAAGTGAATGGGTCCGCATCCATATGATGCGGGGTGCACACGGCCAGTGTTCGTATATTGCAGACCCGCCGTATGTGGCCACAATACGGCCATGGACGCACAACGGCCGTGTGAACAAACCCTTAGTAAAAACGTTAATTCCTCATAAAACAATTCTGTGTTGTGCCATTCCTCTGTTATTCCTCCTGTATATAGAAATATATTAACTTTTACCATTTCACTTGTTAATGTGGAGTGTCCCTATACACTGACGTTCTCCAGACAGTCCTTCACTACATTTCAGGGAGTAAATTCCAATTTTATATTTTATTACTAAACCAGGCACATGAGAAATATCTATCTTAATGACACCTAATATTTTGTAAGTCATTGTGTACCTTAAATGACCTCACTTGTCAAATAGTATGTAATTTCCATTTTTTTAATCTATGTATGATATATGACACATATCAGGATGGTTTACTTTCTTGACAAACTTGCACACATCCACTGTTCACACAATATGAACTGCAGCCAAAGAAAGACAGAAAACAAGTTTGGCATTGTGTGCCAGACACAAACCACATCCAGTCCTCATTTCCAAGAAGCTACGAAGACTGGAATAACAAAGATTTTCATTTATTATTATTTTTATCATCCCAAAAGGTAACCAGAATTTCTTCTGCTTATAAATGCTACTCTCCCATTCCATACTCATTTCTCCAGGAAATCTCTTGTGGCCACCAATTCCATTCTTTTTAGTCTTTCTCAAGCTTTGATTAGGTCTGTTAATCCCTTAACGCAAAATGGCATAAATGTATGGCAGCTGAGCTTGCTCCATACACAGCTCTGATCCCAGTCATTTAACCTATTAGGCCTCGTCCACATTTCCGTTTTTCACTGACGTGTGCTGTTCGCATTTTTCACGGACAGCACACGTACCCATTGATTTAAATGTATCTGTTCACATTTCAGCATTTTTCTACTGAGCGTGGGTCAGTAAAAAAATCACGGGGACATGCACTACTTTGATCCGTGATGCGGACAAGCATGTCCATTGAAGTCTATGGGTCCGTGAAAATCACTGACACACATCCGTGTTGTGTCCATGGTGCGTACATTTTTCACTGATGACTAATAGGAGATTCTTTGGAAATCAATTTTCAGCTGAGCAACGTCAGTGAAATACGGATGCCACACGGATGGTGAAAACGAACACACGGACCAACCACGGATTCTTCACGGACAGCTTCACGGATGAAACACGTGCGCCTTTTTTCACGGATGGGTCACTGACACGGAAATGTGGACGAGGCCTTAGATGCCTCAGTCAATAGTGACCATGGCATCTGAGCTGTTAGAAAGAGTGCACAATCATGGGGCTTCAGTCCATTGCTATGACAGCCTGGGGGCCTTGTGTGACATGATTTGACAGGCAGCCGGTAAAAATCCCATAGACTTCAGTAGTATTCTATAGTAGTATTCAATAGTATTCTATTCCAATCTTTAGTAAATAATCAAAGAATCACATGTTCACGTCCCCTAAGGGACTAAAAATGAAAGTATAAATTTTTTTGAAAAATATAAAAAATTCAAATGACCTCCTTTCCCAATTTTGCATATAAAATAATCAATAAAAATACCCATAATAGGTATTGCTGTGTCAAAAATTGTTTAAAACTATTAAAATACAAATATATGTTTTCTATTTGGTGAATGCCAAAATGGAAAAAAAAACTAAAAATGCATGATTTGATCACCTTGTCCCCCTATCCCTAAACCCCCCCTCCAAAAAAAAAAAAATGAGTAAAAAGCGATCCATATGTAGCCCAAAATGGTACCATTAAAAAACAAACAAAAAAAGCTCTCATACAGCTCTGCAGACGGAAATATATACAAAAGTTACGGTATATGCGTCAGAAGATGGTGATGCAAAGGAAAGTGTTAAAGGTTTTTTTTAATAGTAGTAAAACATAATACAACTGCATAAATTGTGTATCTCTGTAATCGTACTGACCAGCAGAATAAGATAAGGCTGTCGTGTCATTTTTTTTAACGGATATTATTTTAACCCCTTGCCGCATTGTCACGTACATGTACGTGAGCGAATGCGGCTAATTGCCGCACCTGTCCGATCAGCAGCACGGGCCCGGCTGTTGCCAATAGCCGGGGCTCCGCTGCATCCGCCAGCATCGCTGTGCGCGGATATTCCGGCGGATTAACCCTTCACACGCCGAGCTCCATCTGACTCCATCAGCGCTGGCAGGGGGCCTATTGTTGCCATGGCAGCGCCGATGTCTTACACAGATATTGGAGTCTGCCATGTACGGAAGCCTAGGGGATCCAGCCTGCAGACTGGGTCTCCTAGGCAACCTGTCAGCGTCTTACACAGTAAGACGCTGACAGTTCAATTGAGTACAATACAGAAAGTATTGTACTGAATTGAACAGGGATCAAACCCTGAAAACATGGTCCCACAGTGGGACAAATGTAAAAAGTAAAAAAAAGTGTTTTTTTTTATAATAAAAAAATAAAGTTTCAAGTAAAAAAAAAGAAAAAACGCCCCCTCACCATAAAATAATGTTTTTTTTAAAAAAAATAAAAAACACACATATTAGGTATCGCCGCGTCCGTAACAAAGTGCTCTATAAAAATATCACATAATCTACCACCTCAGGTGAACGCCGTAAAAAAATTAAAAAAAAAAAAAAACTCAGCAAAAATGCAATTTTTTTGGTTACCTTACATCACAAAAAAAGTACTTTCAGGCGATCAAAAAGACGTATGTACCCCAAAATAGTGCTAATCAAACCGTCATCTCTTCCCGCACAAAATGACACCCTACCTAAGACAATCGCCCAAAAGATTAAAAACATATGGCTTTCAGAAAATGGAGACACTAAAACATGATTTTTTTTCTTCAAAAATGCTTTTATTGTGTAAAACTGAATTAAATGTAAAAAAAAGTATACGTTAGCTATCACCGCATCCGTAATAACCTGCTCTATGAAAATATCATATGATCTATGCCCTCAGGTGAACGCCGTAAAAAAAAAAAAAAAAAACTGTGCCAAAAATGCAATTTTTTTGTCACCTTCATCACAAAAAGTGGAATTCCAAGCGATCACAAAAAGTCATACACACCCCAAAATGGTACCAATCATACCGTCATCTCTTCCTGCAAAAAATGATATCCTACCTAAAACAAGTGTCCAAAAAATAAAAAAATATGGCTTTCAGAAAATGGAGACACTAAAACATGATTTCTTTTCCTTCAAAAATGCTTTTAGTGTGTAAAACTGAAATCATTTTTTTAAAAGTAGACATATTAGATATCGCTACGTCCATAACAACCTGCTCTATAAAAATATCACATGACCTAACCCCTCAGGTTAACACTGTAAAAAAAATAAAATACCAAAAATGCCATTTTTTTTGTCACCATACATCACAAAAAGTGTAATTCCAAGCGATCAAAACAACATATGTATCCCAATCAAACCGTCATCTCTTCCTGCAAGAAATGAGACGCTACCTAAGAAAATCGCCCAAAAGATAAAAAAAATATGGCTTTCAAAAAATGGAGACACTAAAACATGATTTATTTTTCTTCAAAAAAGCTTTTATTGTGTGAAACTGAAATAATGTAAAAAAGTAGACATATTAGGTATCTCCACGTCCGTAATGACTTGCTGTATAAAAATATTATATGACTTACCCCCTAAGGTGAACACCATAAAAAATAAAAACTGTGCAAAAAATGCCACAAAAACTGTTATAACAAGCGATCAAAAAGTCATATGCAACCCAAAATAGTACAAATCTAACCGTCATCTCTTCCTGCAAAAAATGAGCCCCTACATAAGATAATCACCCAAAAAAATTAAAAAAAATATATAGCTTTCGGAAAATGAAGATGCTAAAACATGATTTTTTTTTCAAAAATGCTTTTATTGTGTAAAACTAAAATACATTTAAAAAGTAGACATGCTAGGTATCGCCACGTCCCTAAAAACCTGCTCTATAAAAATATCACATGATCTAACCCCTAAGGTGAATTTCATAAAAAAATTAAAATAAAAACTCTGCCAAAACGGTCAGTTTTGTCACATTTGCCACATAAAGTGTAATATTGAGTGATCAAAAAAATCATATGTACCCAAAAATGCTACCTATAAAAACGTCAACTCTTTCCGCAAAAAATGAGCCCCTACACAAGACGATTGGCAGAAAAATAAAAGAAATGTAGCTTTCAGAAAATTAAGACACAAGAACATAATTTTTGTTTTGAAAAATGCTTTATTATGTAGAACTGAAACAACAGAAAAAAATACACATATTTGGTATTGTCGCGTCTGTATCAACCTGCTCTATAAAAGCAACACATGATCTATCCTATCAGGAGAACTCTGTAAAAAACAAAAATTAAAAACTGTCATTTTTTTGTTACCTTGCCTCACAAAAAGCGTAATACTGAGCAATCAAAAATCATATGTACCACAAAATAGTACCAATAAAACTGTCACCTCATCTTGTAGTTTACAAAATGGGGTCACTTTTTGGGAGTTTCTACTCTAGGGGTACATCAGGGGGTCTTCAAATGTGACATGGCAACTTAAAATTATCCCAGCGACATCTGCCCTTCAAAATGCATATGGCATTCCTTTCCCTCTGCGCCCTGCCATGTTCCCCTACAGCAGTTTACCACCACATGTGGGGTGTTTCTGTAAACTGCAGAATCAGGGTAATAAATATTGAGTTTTCTTTGGTTGTTAACCCTTGCTGTGTTACAGAGACAATAGATTAAAATTGAAAATCTGCAAAAAAAAGTGAATTTCTTAAATTTCACCTCCATTTTCCTTTCATTCTTGTGGAACACCTAAAGGGTTAACAAAGTTTGTAAAATCAGTTTTGATTAACCTGATGGATGTAGTTTCTAAAATGGGGTAATTTATGGGTGGTTTCCATTATGTAAGCACCACAAAGTGACTTGATAACTGAACTGGTCCTTGAAAAGTGGGTTTTGGAAATTTTCTTAAAAATTTTAAGAATTGCTTCTAAAATTCTAAGCCTTCTAACTTCTTGAAAAATAAAATGATGTTGACAAAATTATGCCAACATGAAGTAGACATCTGGGAAATGCACAGGAACAACTATTTTATGAGGTATCTGCTTTAAAAGTTTCAAAAATTATGAATTTTTCAAAATTTTCTGTAAATTTTGGAATTTGTTTTATAAATAAAGGTAAAACATATTGACTCAAATTTACCACTAACATGAAGTACAATATGTCACGAGAAAACAGTCTCAGAATTGCTTAGATAAGTAAAAGCGTTCCAGAGTTATTACCACATAAAGTGAAACATGTCAGATTTGAAAAATGTAGCTTGGTCCTTAAAGGGAACCTGTCAGCTCCGAAACACCCCCTGAACTAGAGTAAGCAGTGTATAGTGTAAGTGATGCTGAATCCGAATATGTAAGTTTTATCTTCATACTCGCTTCTATTCTGACGCTGTGCTTCCACAAACCAGCAGTAAAATGCATTGAGAGGATTCTTCTTTGAGTCCTCGCCATTATGTGAGTGAGCACTGGAGTCCACTAAGTGCATTTTACTGCAGGTTTGTCAGAGCACAGAGTCAGAATGCAAGCGAGTATGAAGATAAAAATGACATAACCGGACTCTACGTCACTTACACTATACACCGCTTACTGTAGTTTGGAGGGTGTTTCAGAGCTGACAGGTTCCCTTTAAGGTGAAAACTGGCTTGGTCTTGAAGGGGTTAAGCACTATAGACACCCTGAAGTTTAGCTCCCTTTTTTGTCAGTAAAGTGGTAAAAAAATAAAGAAAAATATATTAAAAAATATATTACAAAAATTAAATATAGGTCTTTTAGAATAGTTGTTCAAAAGGTTAGATACACTTTAAGTCTAAACTAATGTAAATTCTAGCAGCTGAGATTGTGCAATCAACTACTATGCAGTAAACTGTGCACCTCTGTCAGGTTCTTGAAGACCTGTTGTAGCATGTAATGGGAAATCCGGTTCATGTTAGAAGAACAAGTAAAAGCAAAGGTGGAGTTTCCCTTCTAACATGTTCATGATCTGTCTATACCTTAATGTAAATAATTTGTGATAACCACTAATTTTATATTGTAATTTCTGATATGCTGTCTTTTTACTACAGATAATTAGGCTGGTGGTTAAATGTGTAGGCTAAGGAACAGAAAGAGTGAAATTCTTACTGGAAAAATATGTATTTAAGTATTTACTCCAGTTTTTTAGCGTTATTATTCATGATGCCCACGCGTCACACTTTACTGAAATAAATATGTTTATTAGAAAATTATTGTGGGACCACACACCATAGATATATTTTGGGTGCTTCAGCAGAAGGATTCTCCAATCCACATCAAATAAACAGGAAAACCACTGCACTCCGTCATTGATGCAAGAAATCAAGAAAATGTATTGTGCTCAACAACAGTTGCTTGTCATATACTGTATGTGCTTCATCCAATAACAGGTAAGTATATTGCCTATGAGGCAGTAGAACAGTGCAGGAGGTCACAGTGACATTGCCACAACTTCCTGCACCAAGCGGAACGAAAACATGGTCACGAATGCCTGCGTCATCACTACGCCTGAGACCGGGCGCAGGAGGCGACAGTGAAAAGGATTGTGGCCTGCATTGCAGATGGAGGTGGGGAACAGGAGTCACTTTGTTTTACTGTGATTGCTGTGGTTTTGTGATGTGGTTATTGGCCATGCAGTTTATACAAGTAAAATACATTTATGTTACATTTTCAACCTGGAAAAAATGCATGGCAAATAAACACATTAGAAAAATCATACTATGCACCATCCAGCTCTGATTTTCCCTTAAAGAGGTGAAGCCATGATTAATGTAAAAAATGAAACTCAGACATAATATAATACATGACAACCTCTTTTTAAGAATGCCAGAGCCAGCCCTGTACCGCACATGGTTCCAGAGATCTCCACATTCACTGTTCCAATGGCTCTGCTAGATTATCTTCAGTGTGGGAGCTCAGGGGCGTGTTCTCTCTGCTGCAGCTCTCTCCCTGTAGCTGCCACAGCTTCTAACAGCTTCTAACAGAACATATGGCTGGTGGCAGTTAAAGATTTAAACTGTACATGTTCGACCAGCTCATTGAGATGGCCAAAAAAATAAGGAAAAGAACAAACAGGTGGAGTTATACAGACACAATTTATTGAATACCTCACTGGCTAGATTACATTTTTAATTACATGCAATTACAAAAGTATTCAGATCCAGGTGCTGGTTTAAAAAAATGTACACACAACCCCTTTAAGATTCATTCACTGATGTGAGTGGGCCTGCAAGAGAACGACAGGACACGGACATCATCTGAGCACGATCCATGTTAACAGGCTGGAGCACAAACTAGTTTAACATCACTTAGTTGAACAAGCCTTAAAGGGATATTCCGGTAAAGTAAATTAATTTTTGAAAAACTGCATTAAGGCTGGAATCTGCGACCCAACCAGCACCCATACCTATACATATAACCAGAGCTTCAATTAACCTTGCAATTCATTTGTCTAGCTCCTGTATGACCCTGCAGCCCACTGAGAGTATCATGGCGCCTGATCTTCCCTCACATAATTACAATCCCCACAATGCCTAGCTTTCCTGCTGTGAGTTTGTGCTTGTTCATGAGTGTTGATGATTACTAATTGGCTATTTGATATTCCAGTCCAGTCACGCCCCCTCTACTCAGTAATCAGCTGCACACTAACATTTAGCTACAGAACTGATCGCAATACACTTGTAACGTCGGTGGTTGCCAGCTGCCGGCGTACTACTATTCCCAGCACTCACCGTCGCATGATTCCTGTCCATGCTCCATCTGGACACCGCCATGTTGTCTCATCCTCCAGGGCTACTCTGGCTATGTCCCGTAGGGGGCGGGCGCCGGCTCTCTCTGCTTCTTATACACGCAGTGTGTGCACCTGAAATCTGTCCCCCACCTGTCCTGGACCAAGATCAGCTATTTAAGGCAGCCCCGCCCACTCTCAGATGCCTGAGCAATATTGTGGTTTGTTCCATAGCGAAGGTGTGCTATCGTCTCCTGTTTTGTTACTCCGTGGATGACCCGTGCCTGTTCCTGCCTTCTAAGTTCCTGCCTGATCCTGTGGTACCTCGTTGATCCTCCAGTTGCCGACTCTGTTTGCTGACCTAAACCTGTGCTGCCCGCCTCGACCATTTGCTTGTTCCTGACTACGCCTCTGTCTATTCTCTGGTACCTCGCTGCCCTCCTGTGTATGACCCGGACTGTCGACCCTGCTACTCCGAGTTCTGCTACTACCACAGCTCTGCTATTCAAGTCCTGCTACTGCCATGCCTGCACAATCCCGTCTCTGCTACTTCAAGTTCTGCTACTACCACAGCTCTACTATTCAAGTCCTGCTACTGCCACGCCCGCATAATCCTAGCTCTACTACTCCGAGTTCAGCTACTACCACAGCTCTGCTATTCAAGTCCTGCTACTGCCACGCCCACATAATCCCAGCTCTACTACTTCGAGTTCAGCTACTACCACAGCTCTGCTATTCAAGTCCTGCTACTGCCATGCCTGCACAATCCCGGCTCTGCTACTCCGAGTTCTGCTACTACCACAGCTCTGCTACTCAAGTTCAGCTTCTGCAGCTCATCCTGCCTGGCCAGCCGTTTCCTACATTACCTGAATCGAGTCCACATTACCTGAATCGTTACAGTTTGCTCAGGCCATGGACTCCGCTGGCAAGCCCAAGCCTGTTGTTCAGGACCTTTACCATGAACTACAGTGTCAGAGTGAACGTCAGGATGTTCTGTTACATTGTTTAAACACTATCTTGGCCCGTTTGGATGCAATAAGTACGTCCACACCAGTTGCACTACAAGTCCCAGCAACTCCCGTTTCTCCTGCTGCACCAGGTTCACACCATGCCAGTTCCGCTGTCCAGCTGCCTCTGCCTCCTCGTTACAGTGGTGATCCGAAGACTTGCAGAGGCTTTCTCAACCAATGCCTGATCCATTTTGAGCTGCATAGTGACAAGTTTCCTTCTGAACGAGCTAAAGTGGCCTTTATTATCTCCCTGCTCTCCGGGGAGGTCTCGCCTGGGCCAACCCTCTGTGGGAACATAGCGGCCCTGTGACCTCGAATCTTCAGACTTTTCTGGCTGATTTTCGCACAGTGTTTGAAGAACCAGGTCGAACTTCATCTGTGGCTACGGCATTGCTCCGCCTCCGTCAGGGTTCCATGACTGTAGGACAGTATGCTATACAATTCCGCACTCTTGCCGCAGAACTTGCCTGGAATGAAGAAGCCCAATTGTCCGTGTTCTGGGAGGGTCTTAGTGACCGTATTAAAGATGAACTGGCAGAGATCAGCCTACCTCCCTTGATGCACTAATCACTCTGGCCACTCGTATTGATATACGGTTTCGTGACCGCTTTGCTCAGGTGGCTCGAGCAAAGAGGTTTCCAAGACTTGCACTCTCTTTCCAGAAGCCCATTCTGTCTCCAGCTTCCAAGACGACTGAGGAACCCATGCAAGTCGAACGCCTGAAACTCTTGGACCAGGAACGCCAGCGTCGACGTAATGAAAATTTGTGCCTGTATTGTGGTGGCAAGGGACACTTTGTGCGCAACTGCCCACTAAAGGCGGAAAACTCCAGCGCCTAGGCTCTTTAGGAGAGGTGAACCTAGGCGATAATGTCTGCTCTCCTAAGCTCCATATACCAGTGACTCTCGCTTTGCCGAAAACCAGTATATCCGTGCCTGCGTTCCTGGATTCCGGTTCTGCTGGTAACTTTATCCGTCAAGCCCTGGTTTCTCAGTACCAGTTGCCAACTATCCGCCTGGAAAAACCTTTAGTGGAGTTCTGCATTCTGAAGAGATCTCCTTCTACGTCCTGCCACACTCCACCGATCCTATTCTCCTGGGCCTTCCCTGGCTACGCCAGCACTCTCCGGTTATTGATTGGCAAACTGGGCAGATCCTTCGCTGGGGTTCTCGCTGTCACAATACCTGCCTGTCTGAGGTCCGTCCCGCATCGGCTATTCCAATACCGCCGAACTTGTCTGGGTTACCTCCGCAATTTGCAGCGTTTTCTGACGTCTTCAGCAAAAAGAAGGCAGAGACTTTACCACCCCATCGTCCTTATGACTGCCCTATTGAACTTTTGCCTGGGACTACACCTCCTCGTGGAAGGGTTTATCCATTGTCTCTACCTGAAACCAAAGCCATGGCTGAATATAATAAAGAAAACCTGGAGAGGGGGTTTATCCGGAAGTCTACCTCACCTGCTGGAGCTGGTTTTTTCTTCGTGGAGAAGAAGGATGGTTCACTTCGTCCCTGCATCAATTATCGGGGGCTGAACAAAATAACGGTAAAAAATAAGTACCCTTTGCCTTTGATCTCTGAACTATTTGATCGTATTCGTGGAGCGCAGATTTTCTCTAAGTTAGATCTGCGCGGGGCTTACAACCTGATCCGAATCCGCAAGGGCGATGAATGGAAGACAGCGTTTAACACCCATGACGGCCACTATGAATATATGGTCATGCCATTCGGAATTTGCAATGCGCCCGCTGTCTTCCAAGAGTTTGTAAATGATGTCTTTCGGGATCTTCTCAATGTTTGTGTGGTGGTGTATCTAGATGACATCTTAGTCTATTCTTCAGACCAGTCTTCCCATCGGAAGCATATGCGTCTAGTTCTGCAGCGCCTAAGGGAGAATGGACTGTATGCCAAACTAGAAAAGTGTGAGTTTGAAAAGTCCTCGCTGCCATTCTTAGGATACATCATCTCCAGTTCCAGACTGCAAATGGATCCAGACAAGTTGTCAGCTGTCTTAAAGACGCCAAGGCCACAGGGTCTCCGAGCCATTCAGAGATTTTTAGGGTTTGCAAATTTCTATAGGCAGTTTATACCAAATTTCTCCTCCCTGTCTACTCCGATATCTGCCTTGACTAAAAAGGGAGTAGATGCCAAGATTTGGACTCCAGAAGCTAAGTCGGCCTTCTTACAATTAAAGGACTGTTTTGCTGCTGCCCCCGTCTTGCACCATCCTGACATCTCCAAGCAGTTCTTCCTTGAGGTGGATGCCTCCTCGATCGGAGTGGGAGCAGTTCTGTTGCAAAAGAATTCTAGGGGAAAATTTGTTTCCTGCGGTTTCTTCTCCAAGTTATTTTCTTCTGCTGAAAAGAACTACACTATAGGTGACAGAGAGCTGCTCGCCATCAAGATGGCTCTAGAGGAATGGAGATACCTCCTGGTTACATCCGGTGGTTATATATACAGATCATAAGAACAGATCATACGCATTACATCCGGTGGTTATATATACAGATCATAAGAACCTGACCTATTTGCAAACCGCTCAACGTTTGAACCCTCGACAAGCCAGGTGGGCACTCTACTTTGCTAGGTTTGATTTCCTTCTGCATTTTCGCCCAGCAGATAAGAATGTCAAGGCAGATGCTCTTTCTCGGTCTTTTGACTCCGCAGATCAATCTGAGGAACCCCAACACATCATAGACCCCACGCGTCTGATATCTGTAACCCCTGTCCGGCTAAAAGACATACCCCCAGGGAAGATTTTTGTCCCGTCTGCCAAGAGAAAGCGCATACTCACCTGGGGACACTGTTCTAAATATGCCGGCCACCCTGGAATCCGCAAGACTCTTGACCTGCTTTCTCGCCATTACTGGTGGCCTTCTCTACCCAAGGATGTTCGGGAATTTGTTTTGGCATG
Source organism: Rhinella marina (assembly GCA_900303285.1). Lineage (NCBI taxonomy): Eukaryota > Metazoa > Chordata > Amphibia > Anura > Bufonidae > Rhinella > Rhinella marina. Next base: position 39,907 of record ONZH01004350.1, read on the forward strand.
TCCCACCTGCGCCCGCAACAAGACTTCCAGAACTAAGACTGCTGGGCTTCTGCAACCTCTACCCATTCCAGATGTGCCATGGCAACATATCGCCATGGACTTCATAACTGACTTGCCTCTTTCTGCTGGCTGTTCCGTGATTTGGGTAGTGGCAGACCGCTTTTCGAAGATGGCACATTTTATTCCCCTTTCTGGCCTACCTTCTGCTACTCGTCTGGCACATCTGTTTGTGGAACACATTTTCCGTCTCCATGGCTTACCTCTTCATATAGTGTCCAATCGTGGAGTACAGTTCACGTCTAAATTCTGGAGAGCACTATGTGGCCTGCTGGAAATCAAGTTGGACTTCTCCTCTGCATACCACCCACAAACTAATGGACAAGTTGAACGCATCAGATCTTGGAGAACTACTTACGACATTTTGTCTCTTCACAACATGACGACTGGGTGCATCTTCTGCCATGGGCAGAATTCTCCTACAATAATCATTCCGGAGAATCGACTGGGACCTCCCCTTTCTTCATCGTCTATGGGCTCCACCCACGTGTTCCACTTCCCACTTCTGAATCTTCGGAAGTTCCTGCTGCTAATTCTTCTATGTCTGACTTCTTGCACATCTGGGAGAAAACTAAATCCTCTCTTTCTCGGGCAGTGTCCCGTATGAAACGGAATGCAGATGTTCAGCGCAGACCTCCTCCTCAATTTGCTCCTGGAGATAAAGTGTGGCTTTCCTCAAGAAATATCCGTATGAAGGTACCTTGTTATAAGTTTGCTCCCCGGTTCCTGGGACCATTTGAAGTCCTTAAGCAGATAAATCCAGTCTCGTACAGGCTCCGGCTTCCACCTTCTCTCTGGATCCCAAACTCTTTTCACGTGTCGCTTTTAAAGCCGCTAATTCTCAACAGATATTCCAAGCCATCTTCTTCAACGTCTGTTGCTACGGGATCCGAATCTGAATTCGAAGTCAAGAGCATCCTTGATTGCAAAAGAATTGCTGGCAAGAGATATTTTCTAGTGGACTGGAAGAACTATGGTCCTGAGGAAAGGTCTTGGGAGCCAGAAGACAACATCCATGCTCCTGCCCTCTTGAAAAAATTTCTTTCTCGTTTCGGACCAAAGAAGAAGGGGCGTAAGGGGGGGGGATACTGTAACGTCGGTGGTTGCTAGCTGCCGGCGTACTACTATTCCCAGCACTCACCGTCGCATGATACCTGTCCATGCTCCATCTGGACACCGCCATGTTGTCTCATCCTCCAGGGCTACTCTGGCTGTGTCCCGTAGGGGGCGGGCGCCGGCTCTCTGCTTCTTATACACGCAGTGTGTGCACCTGAAATCTGTCCCCCACCTGTCCTGGACCAAGATCAGCTATTTAAGGCAGCCCCGCCCACTCTCAGATGCCTGAGCAATATTGTGGTTTGTTCCATAGCGAAGGTGTGCTATCGTCTCCTGTGTTGTTACTCCGTAGATGACCCGTGCCTGTTCCTGCCTTCTAAGTTCCTGCTTGATCCTGTGGTACCTCGTTGATCCTCCAGTTGCCGACTCTGTTTGCTGACCTGAACCTGTGCTGCCCGCCTCGACCATTTGCTTGTTCCTGACTACGCCTCTGTCTATTCTCTGGTACCTCGCTGCCCTCCTGTGTATGACCCAAACTGTCGACCCTGCTACTCCGAGTTCTGCTACTACCACAGCTCTGCTATTCAAGTCCTGCTACTGCCATGCCTGCACAATCCCAGCTCTGCTACTTCAAGTTCTGCTACTACCACAGCTCTGCTATTCAAGTCCTGCTACTGCCACGCCCGCATAATCCCAGCTCTACTACTCCGAGTTCAGCTACTACCACAGCTCTGCTATTCAAGTCCTGCTACTGCCACGCCCGCATAATCCCAGCTCTACTACTTCGAGTTCAACTACTACCACAGCTCTGCTATTCAAGTCCTGCTACTGCCACGCCTGCACAATCCCGGCTCTGCTACTCCGAGTTCTGCTACTACCACAGCTCTGCTACTCAAGTTCAGCTTCTGCAGCTCGTCCTGCCTGGCCAGCCGTTTCCTACTCCTGCTGGTAGGTAACACAGTGAGTCCACAATACCTGAATCGTTACAACACTGAGCACGCTCGACCTAACAAAGGCTCAGAAATACAGGTCGATGCCATGGTAACTTATGAGGAAACACGGTGGGTAGCAGAGGAAGAAAATCACTTTTATACCTACTGATTGATAAATATGGGAAATGGACATTATATTAGGTAATTATTGATGATGAATCAGTCTAAAACATAAGTTATATATGGTAAGCGGAATACCCCTTTAACTCTTGTTAGGTGTATGGCCTGTGGTCGTGGTTTTTTTTTTTTTTTTTTTTAGTTATACAGAGGGGCTTTACTACTTTCATGTCAGTGTGTGGATTATGGAATGGTCTGCTGTGTGACAGGCAGAGAAATCCTCTCTGCTAATTGGCAATATGCATATTGGTCATATACTTGCTTCACCTGTCCCCTAATTGGAATGCTCTGATCAGTGGCGTAGCTATAAGGGTCGCAGCGGTCGCAGTTGCGACCGGGCCCCTAAGCTAGGGAGGCCCCGAGGGCCCCCCTTGCAGGGCCGCTCCGCCATAGTCTCATCTCCATAGTCATCTCCATAGTCATCTGTATCGCCGTCCTCAGGACAGCAATACAGATGCCTGTACTGCGGGCAGGGGAGGGAGAGGCGTCTCCCCTGCCCGTTCCTCTGATAGGCTGCAGGCACTAGGCCTACAGCCTATCAGAGGCCGGCTCAGGCGGCGCGATGACATTATCGCGCCGCCTGAGCCGTACAGCGCGGGACACAGGCCGGAAGAGGCCTGCATCGCATCGCTGATGGAGGTAAGTATAAGTGTTCATTTTTTTTTTATTGCTGCAATTACGGACAGGAGCTCTATTGGGGGCATTTCTTACTGGCACATGGGGGCACTGGGGGCATTTATTACTGGCACATGGGGGCATTTCTACTGGCACTGGGGGCATTTCTTACTGGCACATGGGGCACTGGGGGCATTTTTACTGGCACATGGGGGCACTAGGGGCATTTGTTACTGGCACTGGGGCATTTGTTACTGGCACATGGAGGCACTGGGGGCATTTATTACTGGCACTGGGGGCATTTCTTACTGGCACATGGGGCACTGGGGGCATTTTTACTGGCACTGGGGGGCATTTCTTACTGGCACATGGGGGCATTTTTACTGGCACATGGGGGCACTAGGGACATTTGTTACTGGCACATGGGGGCATTTGTTACTGGCACATGGGGGCACTGGGGGGGCCGTTCTTACTGGCACTGGGGGCATTTCTTACTGGCACTTGGGGGCATTTCTTACTGGCACGGGAGCACTGGGGGTATTTATTACTGGCACATGGCACTGGGGGCATTTTTACTGGCACATGGGGGCACTAGGGGCATTTCTTACTGGCACATGGGGGCACTGGGGGGCATTTCTTACTGGCACTGGGGGCATTTCTTACTGGCACATGGGGGCACTGGGGGCATTTTTACTGGCACTGGGGGCATTTCTTACTGGCACATGGGGGCATTTTACTGGCACATGGGGGCACTAGGGACATTTGTTACTGGCACATGGGGGCATTTCTTACTGGCACTGGGGGGGGCATTTCTTACTGGCACTGGGGGCATTTCTTACTGGCACGGGAGCACTGGGGGCATTTTTACTGGCACATGGGGGCACTTGGGCATTTGTTACTGGCACATGGGGGCAATGGGGGCATTTCTTACTGGCGCAATTTGGGGGGCATTTCTTACTGGCACATAATTTGGGGGGCATCTATGGGGTGGGACACTTTTTACTGGCACATGATTTTGGGGGGGATCAATGGGGGGAATTTCTGGTGCATTATTGGGGCGTTTCTTACTGGCACATAATTTGGGGGGGGCATCTATGGGATGGGACACTTTTTACTGGCACATGATTTTGGGGGGGAATCAATGGGGGGAATTTCTGGTGCATTATTGGGGCGTTTCTTACTGGCACATAATTTGGGGGGCATCTATGGGTGGGGAGCACTTCTTACTGGAACATTATTGGGGTGAAATTTTGGGGGCACTTCTGGCACATTATTGGGGCACTTCGTACTGGCACATTATTGGGTGGAACTATGGGGACACTTCTTACTGGCACATTATTGGGGCACTTCTTACTGGCACATTGGAAGCATTATTACTTCTGGGGCACAGTGGGGACATTAGTACTGTTGGGGGCACTATTACTAACAAGTGCAGTCTGGCAGAGAATTATTAGTTGGGACTTTGGGGAGTACTATTACTATGGGGGGCACCCTGGCACATTATCAGCATAGCGCAGTTATTTCTGGGGGATGTTATGTTTACACTATTACTGTCAGGGACACTATTTGCTGGGCGCAGTTATTTTAGGACACTGTGTGCCAATAATTATTGAAGGGCACTATCTGTGTTGTACTAGTGGCACAGTACTGGGGGTGGTAGGATGTTTTGTCCAGAAGACAGGAGGATGATGGAAAAGTAGTAAACTAAGATTTTTTTTCTGTCAAACTGCAGAGATGAGAAATGGCTGAAAAAATAGTGTCTGGTCTGAAAGGAGAAGATGAGGAAAGAGAAGATCTACATCAGAGGAGACGTCACTGGATGTAAGAGGTATGGGGCGCTGTATTAGGCTACTTTCACACTAGCGTTTTTAAATTCCGGTATTGAGTTCCGTCAAAGGGGCTCAATACCGGAAAAAAACGCTTCAGTTTTGTCCCCATTCATTGTCAATGGGGACAAAACTGAACTGAAGACAACGGAATGCTCCTGAAAGCATTCCGTTCCGTCTTCAGACCGGAGAACAAACCGCAGCATGCTGCGGTTTGCTCTCCGGTCCAGGCATCCGCACCAAGACGGATCCGGAATGACCCCCAATGGAAGTCAATGGGGACGGATCCGTTTGGTGTGGACACACCAGTAATCCGGATCTGTCCTCCATTGATTTCCAATGGGGGGTCATTCCGGATCCGGCATACATACACACAGACTACATACAAACAAACATACAGACATACATACAAACATACAGACATACATACATACTCACATACTCCCGGGACGCCGGCAGCAGGTCTTCACGCGCCTCCTGCACGCTGCGATGACGTTTCCCCACTGCGCCCAGCAGAGGGCGCTGTGGGGAATCGTCATCACTGCGCGCAGGAGGCGCGTGAAGACGTTCTGCCGGCGTCCCGGGAGTATGTGAGTATGTATGTATGTCTGTATGTTTGTATGTATGTCTGTATGTTTGTTTGTATGTAGTCTGTGTGTTGTTTTAATGTGTGTCATGTGTGGGGCCGGAGCGCTGCTCCGGCTCCACACATGTATAGCGTTAGCACGGATCCGTCGGCACCCTTTAGGTGCCGGATCCGTGCTAACGCTAGTGTGAAAGTAGCCTTATACTGGATGTAAGAGGTATAAGATGCTGTATTATACTGGATGTAAGAGGTATGGGGCGCTGTATTAGGCTACATTCACACAAACGTTGTGTTTTGCAGACTGCAAATTGCGGATCCGCAAAAAAAAGGATGATGTTCCGTATGGCATCCGTTTTCTTTTGCAGATCCACTGTAACAATGCCTATCCTTGTCCTCAAAACGTCCAAAAATAGGAATGGACATACAGATGCGGACAGCACACAGTGCTCATTGAAGTGAATGGGTCCGCATCTTAGCCGCAAAATATGCAGATCGGAGGCTGCAAAAACAAATGTCATGTGAATGTAGCCTTACCCTCTATGTTCTGTGGTGATATACGTAATGTTAGGGGGGAAAAGGTTAGGGTGAGAATTTGGCATGGGGGGGGGGTTCCATTTCCAGCGCTGAGGGAAGGCGGAGGGGGCTCCCAAGCTGAACTCTTGCACCAGGGCCCATGAGCCTTTAGCTACGCCCCTGGCTCTGATATATAGTGAGCTGTGCAGCAATATTCATAAGTATACCCATCTAAGCCTATAGTAGGTAGTAGAACTACATCATTGGTGTCAGGGGTGGTTACCTGGGTCTGGAGAATAGATGAGAGAGGGGTGTGTACGGCCGCACATCTGGCAGAATGAAGCGCTAAGTGTGAGCAGGAGATGTGACCGCAGAGTATTTAGCCGTTCCGATCTGATTGATAGCAGGGGAAATACAATACCTCAAACTAGCAAGTATTAGAAAAACTGTGATCCTTTATGAACATTTCTGACTACTCTTTTCTTTTAATCTTATGTATGTACTGGAAGAACTATTTCTAACAAACTCTTCAGCGCTCTCTTTGACATTATTGCCATAGATTATTCACCATGAACCATTATTTTTATTTGTGGTTTAGTTTATGGGAAACAAATTACATTGTGGTTCCTTCAATAATAGTTACAGATTCCATGGAGTCCAAAAGCAACACCATCTCAATTATTTTTTAATAAATGGGGTCTACCGAGTATGATAACCTCTTTAATTAAAGGGGTTTTCTGGGATTTTGATAATGATGATTTATTCTCGGTATAGGTCATCAGTATCTGATCATGGGAGTCCAACAAAGATCAGCTCCTGTGAGCATCACGGCCTTCTCAGTGCTTACCAAGCACAGCACCATTTATTGTCAGCTGTGCTTGGTATTGCAGATCAGCTTCATTCACTTCAGTGGTGCTGAGTGCGATACCAAACAGTCGCTATGCAATGTACGACGCTGTGCTTGGTAAGTGTGGAGAAGGCTGCGGCACTCACACGAGTTTCTGACCCCCACTGATCAGATACTGATGACCTATCCTGGGGACAGGTCATCGGTATCAAAATCCCGGAACACATTTAAAAGACAATGCAAAATTAGATATTTTGCTATTTGTAACCTTAATTCTTTTCCAAATAATATGTACTATTGTGCACAGGCTACATTCTAGTCAAATGTAGAAATATACATTATTATCGTGGGAAAAGTGTTTGTCATGGGTTAAATGACCAGAAAGACAAAGCAGTGAGATAAAGTTTGTCCTCTTCACCTGGGTTTCTTGTCCATCACCACAGTATTTTCCAGTTCCCTGATGACAATCTCCTTTCCTTGGGTTCACCCTATCATATCCAGATACTGTGTGTTATCTAGGGCCTGTGCATGACAAGATAACTGCCCAAGTGTACTTCCTGATGGTTCTGATAGTTCATTGCTATACATAATCTTTATAAAACACCATGTTAGGAAACACAATAGCTCTAGAAATGCAATCATAAAGATTATTTGACATGCATGCAATGTGTCCATAATAGTATACTCTACAATCTGAGTATCAAATGCATTTCAATAATATGACAAATCTTTGAAAATAATGTGCAAACTTGAAGTGGCAAAACATATTTCAAGGGTCTTTTTTTAACATATTAATGACACCGTATGTTTTTTAATTTAATTATAATAACTTTAACAGTGAATGGTTAAGCGGGAATTTTTCTGTGTATTGAGACAGGACCAAGAATTAGGGCTGTATTACACCAACAGATTATCTGTCCAGTCAAGCCAATGGTTGGTGTGTGTGTATAACAAAAGATCTGTGTGTAATAGGCCATCTGACCAATTATTGGTCAGAAATTCTGTACGATAATCTGTTGGTGTAACCCAGCAAGTTTACTGCATATTGTTTTTATTGGGTTTAAATATAAATAGTGTACATTGATCACATAGCTCTCACAAATGGGCTATTTTAAATTCTACCCTGTCTATGCAGGGATTTGGGGCACTCTATTACAAAAACATACCTTCAACAGCTGTGAAGATATAGATTACATCACAGACAGCGGGTGTAGCACTGCACCAACCAACTAGTTTGATTAACCCTTTCGCGCCCGGAGCTTTTTTTGGTTATGCATTTTCGTTTTGCGCTCCCTGCCTTCAAACAGCCATAACTCTTTTATTTTTCTGTTCACATAGCTGTATGAGGGCTTGTTTTTTGCGGGACAAGTTGTACTTTCCAACGCCACCATTTAATATTGCATACGGTGTAGTGGGAAGCGGGAAAAAAATTCCAAACCGGGTGAAATTGCAAAGAAAACGCTATTCCGCTACAGTTCTACGGGTCTCTTATTTACAGCGTTCGATGTGCATTAAAACTGATCTGTTACTTTCATTCTACTGGTCAGTACGAATCCGGCAATACCTAATATGTATAGTTTTTCCTGCGTTTTCATAGTGATAAAATAATTAGAAAGTTGCCCTTTTTTTTTTTTTTCCTTGTCAAATCTTGACCCCTATAACTTTTTGGTATTTATGTGTACAGAGCTGTATGGGGCTCATTTTTTGCGGGACGATCTGAAGTTTTATTGATACCATTCTGGGGTGTGTATGACTTTTTGATCACTTTTTATTTAATTTTTTTTAGAAAAAAAAAGCGACAAAAAACGGCAAATCGCCATTTGGACGCTTTTTTCCGCCACACAATTCGCCGTATTGGAATTTTTTTTTTATATTTTAAAAGTATGGGCGTTTTTGGTCACGGTGATACCCATGATGTCTATATTTATTGTTATTTAGGTATTTATTTTTTACTTATATGGAAAGGGGGGTGATTTGAACTTTTACATCTTTTTTATTTTTTATATATTTTTTAACATTTTTTTTAAATTTTTTTTTACTATTAGAAAGCTCAAATATGGGCTTATATATTGTGGCTTTTTTTTTTCCTTTATGAGCAATTATGGATTTTATAGACCATGAATTGCTCATTTCTTATCCTGGCCTGCCATCTAGTGGCCAGAATAAGAATTGCACTTTGAAAACTGTAATCCTCACCAGCGAGGATTACAGTTTTCATATGGTGTACAGACACCCCGATTGGCCAGACGGGGTGTCTGTACACCACCCGGAAGCAAATGCTTCCGGGTTGAGACGCAACTAGATGCCGTGATCACTTGTGATCACGGCATCTAATCGCCCAGGAAGACGCCGCCGATGTAGTAAGTAGCGGCAAGTCTCTGCTGTTAGAAACAGCAGAGACTTGCCGGCCATGACGCCCGCCGCACCCGCGAGCGGGCGCCATGTGCCCGCATCGCCCCAGCGCCGTACATGTACGGCGCTGGGCGCGAAGGGGTTAAGGACTATTCCTAGGGTTGTTATCCTGCTGGTTCCTTGGTTTTAACTCTTAAATCCTATACAGGGATCTGGACTTTGCTGTAGAAGAGCCACTAGGCTCTGCCAGATCTGCTCTGACAGCAGCAGCATTTCCACCAGTGAGTGTGAGCCAAAACCAGGAGTGGAGACTACACAGAGAAATAGATGGAGAAGGTGTAATGGAAAGATTTGCATGTGTTCTATGTTTTTTATCCTGGTTTTGACTCACAATTACTGATGGAAATCACTGACCAAACACTGACTGTGTCAAAGCGGCCTAGTTCCTTTTGTTAAAATTGGCAGCTGGAAAACAATATGTAAATAGTAAGTGGAAAATAACACGGTTGGTTAAAGTGCTTGTCTCATTATGACAGACCTTTCTGCATGCTGATGTAACCAACACTTATTCATGGAGAGGAAGTCACTTTCTGTATTCATTTCTATTAGCTTGACATTGTGGCTCTCATAGAAATATAGAGAACTGACTTCCTATCCAGACACAAGACATTGGGGGAGATATATCAGGACTGGTGGATCCATACGCTAGTCTTGATCTCCTTGCACTGGCGGGAGATGCGCCTAATTTATTAAGAGGCAGAAGCCTCTTAACAAATCAGGCAAATCTCTGCCCCGACGTGTATCCGAGACTGAAGTCTATGCCAGCTACAGGCTGGTGAAGACTTCGGCTATATAACGGCTGTATAAAGTTTATCCCCACCATCAGGAGTACTGTGATGAATGAGAGTTTCACTTAGTAGACGACCTTCGAGGAGGTTGGTCATGTGGCAAAGTGGGTTCACACCTGCTGGTTCATGACAGTGGCCTGCGCGTACTGTCATGAACCAGTGGGTGCTCTTGAGGTGGATTGGTACATGAAGCAGCTGGTCCAGGCAGACCAGGGGTTATCAGAACAGTGTACCAGAATTAGTCAACAAGCTAAGTCATAACCAGGACCAAAGGATGAGGCAGAAACGTAGTTGTACAAGCAGTCGGTTAGGGCAGGCAGCATAGATACAGGTCAGGCAATTCAGGTCAGCAAAAGAAGAGTCAAGATGAAGCAGGCAAGGATCACACAGGAAGCGGAATCTAGAAGACAAGCACAGACAAATGCAATCTTTGCAAGACACAAGGACCTTTGATGCTCAGGCACCTGGGAAGGGGGCTGGACCACTTATATATGTGCAGGATGGCTGGCATTGGTCGCACAGGTCACGTGCAAAACCCTTAAATCACAGGAAGTGACGTGTGCCATCCCTTAATGAGGTGCTACAGGAAACAGGCTGGAAGGCATGCTGTGTCCAGGGATAGAAGGAAACCGTGGAGTGGATTCCAGGAAGGACAGTGTCTATAAGGATAGAGCTCAGGACTGAGGCTGAAAATGGGAAGACATCAGTAGCTAATCACCTCAACCTGTTCCGCAATGCAGCCAGACGTGGACAATGATGGAGGCAGCCAGGGAAGACAGTTCTCACCCAAGCACAGAGCCGGGGACCACAGAGGCGAGTAGGGGAACATCGGCAGTCTGCAACTGCTATTGCAATGTACTTTTCTAATGGGTCAGAGAATACAATTTTTTGTGGGAGCATTTCTTTAGGGGTTATATGATTAATGTAAAAAAAATCAGACATCATATAGTACAAGACAATCTCTTTAACAAAGCTAGAACCAGCCATTCACTTCACATGGATCTGGAGCTCACTCCAATCATTGTCCCAATTACTCTGCTAGATTTTCTTCAGTCTGCTGCAGTTTTCTCACTGTCAAAGCTCAGGGGGAGTGTTCTTTCTCAGGGGAAGTGTCCTTTCTTCTGCAGCTTTGTTCCTTGAAATGTCACAGCTTGTAACAGTAGATACAGCTGTGGCAGTGGACAGAGAAATAAGGAAAAGTACAGCAGGTGGTGCTATACAGATACATTTTTTGGGAGTATTCTGTAACTGTGCTAGTTTGAAAAATGTAGAATATTTTTCAAGGACACATAATATAATATGCCTTTCCTTAATATATGTTGTTCGCGTCATATGTTGGCAAAATATACTTTTTGTTCTTAAACAATTATCAATTTGCCTTGTCATATAATTCATAATATCAATCAAGTTTCATTCATCTTTCTTTTAATCCATTTCCAATTTTAGAAAAAGTTGGCTTAAACTCAAGGGTGGGTCTAAAAAGGGATTTTCCTTTGGAATGAAAACAGCATAAAACAGATTGACTGTATCCTAAGGAGTAATGTATACAAACTTACCATTAAACGTCTGTCAGTTGTATGCAGGTGATTTCCATACGACACATTTAAAAACAAATTGGTGTGCTGCCTATATGAGGGAGGACAATAATCAATGAACATGAACAAAGCAACTTGGTCAAACTGTGTACAGTGCTAACTGTATCTGGTTACCATTCTTACAAACTTTGCCTTTTGAACTTTTCATGTCTCAGTATTATTTTCTACTAATTTCCCTATAGATTATGCAACATCTATAGAGACAATGAGATTTGAAAAGTATGTTTTTCCCAAAACAGAGCCACCCATGTCCAATATTTAGGCTGTAATGCAGCTCAGCCCTTTTCGAGTGGGGCTGAGATGCAAAACCATTTATAGCCCATGAACAAAAATGTCAGTTTCTATAAAATGAGCAAACCTTTCTAACATTTCAAATCTTTATAACCTCATACAAGGTTCATCAGTATGAATTTAGATCTGCTTTACAAATCTCAGCTTCAAATGAATAGATACAATGATGAGTGTGGCTATATAGTGTGGCTTGCTCTCTTTTCTCTCTTCTGCCACTCTCTACCACATGTTCCTTCCATGATACAGGTGGTGCCACCACTTTGTACAACACCACAATAACTACAGTTCTCAACTCAGTCGACTCCTCATACATAACAAAACCTGAAAAAATTCAATAGGCAACCATGGCACACCAGTTTGGCTAAAGAACTGAGACAAGTTTACGGGTTTGGGGAGTGGCAATGGAAGAAAACCCATTCTAAGGAGTACAAACAAACTATTCCTCATCAATTTCAGATCCACACTTGCCGCTAAATAGGCTTACGTCACATCTCTCGTATCTTCCCTGTCTCACAACCCTAAACAACTATTTAACACTTTCAACTCTCTTCACTGTCTCCCAGTACCTCCCTCTCCTGTCATCTCAGCTGAGGACTTTGCCACATCCACATACGTCAAACAAAAGATTGACAACATCAGAGAAAGCTTCAGCTTACGTTGCTCGCAGCCCCTCTACACAACTTTTCAGTTCTTTTCTCACAAAAACCTGCTTCTCCACCATTATAGAAGAAAAACGTTCTACTCTCCAGATCACATCTCACCATCTGTGCGCATGACCCAATCCCATCCCACATCATCCTCAACTTCACCACAGTCTTTCTCCCAGTCTTCACCCATCTCTTCAACCTATCACTAATCACCAGTGTCTTTTCCTCTTGTTTTAAACATGCTACCATCACACCCTTTTTGGAAAAATCCTTCCCTTGACCCATCTTCTTTGTCTAGCTATCACCCCATATCACTTCTATATGCTTCAAAGCTACAAATCTTTTTGAACAACTTGTCCACCTTGAACTGTCCTCCCACCTGCTTCCTCTTAGACTGGCTACAATCTGGCTTCTGACTCTACTACTGACACCACTCAACTGAAACTGCCTTTACCAAAGTCACCAACAACCTGCTGACTGCAGTCAAATGAAATTACTCTCTTCTCCTCCTCCTCAGCCTGTCCTCTGCCTTTGAAACTGTCAACCACTCCCTTATGTTACAAACTCCCTCATCTCTTGGCGTCATAGGCTTATCCCTTTCCTGGATCAACTCATACCTCACAGATCAGATATTTAATGTCTCCAACTTACACATACCTCCTTGTCTCATCCCCTCTCTGTTGGTGTACCTCAAGGCTCTGTCCTAGGATCCTTGCTCTTCACAGTTTAAACCTTCGGTCTGAGATAACTATCCAGAATCCTCCAATGGCTACTTGCTATATCATCCTTCTTCGCCTCTTGCTTTCTAAAACTTGATATGGTGAAAAAAAGATTTATCATCTTTCCCCCATCTCACTCAGCTCTCCCAACAGACCTATTATAGTCAATGGCTGCACACTCTCCCTGATAAACCAAGTCTGCTGCCTTGGGGTAACCTTTGATTCTGCTCTGTCCTTCAAACTGCACATACAAGCCCTTTCCACCATTTGCAGTCTCCAACTCAAAAATATATCTTGGATCCGCACATTTCTCAACCAGGAGTCTGTAAAAATGCTAATTCGACTAATCCATCTCTCCTCCGGTTACTCCTCTTTCTCTTCTCTGTACCAGTTCCTTTACTGATTCCCCATTGCCATCCACAACCGGACCCCTCCATACAACTGTGACCTAATCTCCTGGTACCTTCCCACACGCAATCCCTGATCCTCACCAGACCTCCTTTTCTCCTCTGCTCTTCCCACAACTGCCTTCAAGATTTTTCTTGTGAATCCCACATACTATGGAACGCTCTACTCCAACATATCAGATGCTCAACTACTGTGGATACCTTCAAAAGAAACTGAAAATCCACCTCTTCAGACAAGGCTACAACCTACAATAACCCTTCTGCCACTATACTTACGTATAACTAGCTTTACCCTCAACTACTGTGTCCTTCCCCCATCCCTTGTAGATGGCAACCCCTCACATGCACCCCTTTTCATATGTACGGTGCTATGGAATAAATGGTGTTTTAATAAATAATGAATAATTAAATAATAAAATAGGAACATTTGCTGTTGAACTCGTGGTCTACAATCCATGGCTATTGAGCTATTGCAAAACTATGACATGCCCTGACAGCAGTATGCTAAGATTTGTATTTGTAGATTTATTCTTGCAGGTTGAATCTTATGTTCTTTAGATTCATAACTGTGTCCATCCACATAATTATGAATGTGATTACATTAAACTGTATTGCCATCATTTATAACTGTGATCTCCAACCTGTGGCTGTCCAGTAGCTGCAAAACCAGAACATTAAGTCAATTAAGTATTTGCCCTTTCATGATTGGAAAAATCATTACCCTATATAATAATCCTGTATTGAAGTTAATTGTGTTCTTTCAGCTCCCACCCCCTAGCAAAACGTCATTACAGTGAGCCAACAGTATGAGAAACGTACATTGTGTGCTGATCACCTTTACCTACACACTGCCGACCCTCAGAAGTCTTTACCTTCCATTATAACTTACTGCTTGAGAAAAGTCCCATTGAGAGGACTGAAACGTCGCTGCTCTGGTAAAATAAACTACTTCTTTTCTTAGCACAATTTTTGGTGGTGCTGTGGAATTTATCATTTTTATATTAAGGATTTGACCACGTCCGTAGCCGCTGGCACACCGCTACTTTTTTCTATTTGCTGTGCTGCTTCCATTTTTGTTTTTTGTATCTATCTATCTATCTATCTATCTATCTATCTATCTATCTATCTATCTATCTCAAATCCTTCCATTGTACATACCAGCCAACAAAAATCAGTGCACTAGAAGTGATGAATGTCCTTCTTGCCACTTTTCTAAATTGGCATGGTAAGCAGGGCCAGCATATTTATCTTCATTTACGTCAGTTTTCTGGCATGAATGAAGATAGAAATCTACGAAAGCTAGATAACTGCCACAGATTTTAGTCAGTCACATGGCCTGAATTTTTTACACATATATCTGTGACTTATCCACCAAACTGCACAATTGCTTGCCATATCTGGCCACATTTCAGTTATAAAAAAAGAAAAAACATTCTTCAATACTTTCTTACAGCACATACAATTATTCCTTGACATCAGAAATAACATCTATTGGTAAATACATAACTGAGATCAATAACTGATGTGCGTCGAAAATTTAGTACCTGATAACTATGACTGTGTCAACTGTTTCTAGAGCACTTGGTCCTGTTGGATAACATTTTTTGGAAGACCTTGCAAACTTGATTTCAAAACTAGGCCTGGTGGACAAGGCAAGACAGAAATGGAAGTCCTGTACTTGAGTTAGTCTTCAGCCTGCCTGATACCCCAGCCATATTGCTCTGACTTACAGTACAGACCAAAAGTTTGGACACACCTTCTCATTCAAAGAGTTTTCTGTATTTTTATGACTATGAAAATTGTAGATTCACACTGAAGGCATCAAAACTATGAATTAAAACATGTGGAATTATATACTTAACAAAAAAGTGTGAAAAAACTGAAAATATGTCTTATATTCTAGGTTCTTCAAAGTAGCCACCTTTTGCTTTGATTACTGCTTTGCACACTCTTGGCATTCTCTTGATGAGCTTCAAGAGGTAGTCACCTAAAATGGTATTCCAACAGTCATGAAGGAGTTCCTAGAGATGCTTAGCAATTGTTGGCCCTTTTGCCTTCACTCTGCGGTCCAGCTCACCCCAAACCATCTCGATTGGGTTCAGGTCTAGTGACTGTGGAGGCCAGGTCATCTGGTGTAGCACCCCATCACTCTCCTTCTTGGTCGAATAGCCCTTAAACAGCCTGGAGGTGTGTTTGGGGTCATTATCCTGTTGATAAATAAATAATGGTCCAACTAAACGCAAACCGGATGGAATAGCATGTCGCTGCAAGATGCTGTGGTAGCCATGCTGGTTCCTCCTCCTCCATGCTTCACGGTGGGAACCAGGCATGTAGAGTCCATCCGTTCACCTTTTCTGCGTCGCACAAAGACACTGTGGTTGGAACCAAAAATCTCAAATTTGGATTAATCAGACCAAAGCACAGATTTCCACTGGTCTAATGGCCATTCCTTGTGTTCTTTAGCCCAAACAAGTCTCTTCTGATTGTTGCCTGTCCTTAGCAGTGGTTTCCTAGCAACTATTTTACAATGAAGGCCTGCGGCACACAGTCTCCTCTTAACAGTTGTTGTAGAGATGTGTCTGCTGCTAGAACTCTGTGTGGCATTGACCTGGTCTCTAATCTGAGCTGCTGCGATTTCTGAGGCTGGTGTTTCGGATGAACGTATCCTCCGCAGCAGAGGTGACTCTTGGTCTTCCTTTCCTGGGGCGGTCCTCATGTGAGCCAGTTTCTTTGTAGCGCTTGATGGTTTTTGCGACTGCACTTGGGGACACTTTCAAAGTTTTCCTAATTTTTCGGACTGACGGACCTTCATTTCTTAAAGTAATGATGGCCACTCGTTTTTCTTTACTTAGCTGCTTTTTTCTTGCCATAATACAAATTCTAACAGTCTATTCAGTAGGACTATCAGCTGTGTATCCACCTGACTTCTGCCCAGTACAACTAATGGTCCCAGCCCCATTTATAAGGAAAGAAATGCCACTTATTAAACCTGACAGGGCACACCTGTGAAGTGAAAACCATTTCAGGTGACTACCTCTTGAAGCTCATCAAGAGAATGCCAAGAGTATGCAAAGCAGTAATCGAAGCAAACGGTGGCTACTTTGAAGAACCTAGAATATAAGACATATTTTCAGTTGTTTCACACTTTTTTGCTAAGTATATAATTCCACATGTGTTAATTCATAGTTTTGATGCCTTCAGTGTGAATCTACAATTTTCATAGTCATGAAAATACAGAAAACTCTTTGAATGAGAAGGTGTGTCCAAACTTTTGGTCTGTACTGTACATCTTCTCCTTTTGTGCCCTATCTTTTTTTCTGCCCTTTTTTTAAACATTCCTTTGTGATTGTCTTCTATTCTTGCCATTCATGTCCTTTTCTGTCTGTCTCCTCTTTTAGAACTATCTTTTACTTGAACTGCTTTGGCCCCAACAACAATATGGCCCAGCATAAGCATACATATACCCATACTGTCCCACAGTTACTAATGTTAGTGTACCTACATTTCAGCATAAAGTATACCAAAAAGTTGCCCAATTTGGTACCTCTAGTTTCTGCACCTAGTCTGAAAAATAGGTGTGGCTTGATGTGAAGGGATTCTTCTTCACAGGGAAGGCGAGGTCTAAGATGCAATGTTTTGCACCAATACTGCCTAGAAATCTGGCTTAAAAATTTTTCTCAAAGCTGTTGGTGTAGAATTAGACAATAGTGTCTACTCCTGCACACCATTTATCTTCCCGACTGAGTCACTTTGATAAATCTGGTGCAGGTCTAGACAGTCTTCTTTAGTTATGCCATCTACAGGCTTAGTCAATCGGCCACATTGTTTTAATTTGCTCATCTATAATGATACGTAATAGGGCTGTAGCAGTACACCAGGGTCAGGAAACACCTCAGTGTACGCTTGTCCCAGCTGGCATCTGTTAGATACTTAGCGTTAATTTTGGACTCATACTATAACAATGTACAGTCAGTAAGATCTAAAACAACTCTCTGGACTGAACAGAGTGTTGGGAGTATACCACCGTAAGGCAGATATTATGGGTGAAACCTATGCTAGCCCAGCATTCCAGCTGTTACTGTAGATGATCCAGCTGCCACACTTAAAATGGTCTACTTGACAGATAGCACATATAGTTCTAAAATATTAATAACACTTACTTAAATATTGAAAATAGAAAGTCACTGAAAACCAGCTGCTGTCTGAAAAAATAAATCAAGCCTTTAGATTTGGTGAATTGTGTTCTTTAATAAATATGCTATGCATGCACATAACAGTATGCCGTTATACTTGTTGTTTTATTATTTTAACAAATAGTTGCTGGTTTCTCATAGCACAAATATTCTTGCAATCTCTTTATATCAACAATACAAAATCTTTTATGTTACGTAGTACGGAGTAGTCACCTATTATTTAATGGGCTGGTTATTAAAGTGGTTGTACAGGATTACAAAAACATGACTGCTTTCTTCCAGAAACTTGTCGATAGGTGTGGCACTATTTTTGGGAGAAAGCAGCTATATTTTTCTAATCCTGTACAGCCACTTTGAGTATGAAGCCAACTGCTTTAACTGCCTAACAGTCACATTAAAATTGTAAAAACCCTCCCAAATGCATCACTTTTTTATTGTACATTTTTAATGTGTGTCTGAAGTAAATATTGCCCCCCTTTAGTGTTCCAACAACTATTTTAACATTATTCTGTAGAATTTATTTATTGTGTTCACTATAAATAACATAACTTTATTATGTGGGTCAGTACAATGATGATAATGTCAAATTTATATATATTTTTTATTATTTTTAACTTTTCTCTTGCAGGCTGTCCGCTCTCTAACTGCCCTCCCCCCATCTTCCATGCTGAAGAGGGGAGCGGCTGCTTTAGCTGCTCATACCTCTGGATAGGTAGCAGCTAGAGATACAGGCTTTGTATTGTTTGAGAGCTCACATTAAAAGCTTTCATACCAGAATGACAGCATTATCTTCACTATATTGTAAGATATCACTGTTAGAAATCGGGATGGCAGTAAAGGCAGATGAAAGTGAAATTAAAAGCAGATTTTGCCACGTTTATTCCTAACCCGATTTCTAACAGCAATTATATCTCCTGATGATCTTGTGCTAATGCTGTCATTCTGGTCTTTCTGGTATAAAAACCAGTCATTCTGGTATAAAAAGGCTGTAATGCCATATTTCAAACAAGACCATGTCTATTGCTACCAATCCAGAGATATGAACAACTAAAGCAGACCCTCCCCCTCTTCCCTTTATGCCCAAACTGTGCTTGGGGTGAACAGTGTTTTACCCAAAGCCCAAGCTGAGCTCAGGCAAAATGGTTAGGTGGTTAATGGGGTTATCTCAGGGCAACAACTCCTTTCCATATGCCATATTATGGCATATGGATGACATGGGGAAGCCCAGCTTAGAACCCTTTGCGATAAGGGAGCATTCACACGACTGTATCCATTTTGCAGTCCTCAAATTGCAGATCAGCAAAACATGTATACCAGCCATGTGCATTCTGCATTTTGCAGATCAGCACGTCCTGCCTTATATTAGAAATTCCTATTCTTGTCCGCATAACAAATGTTTTATTTTTGTTGCAGGGCCGCAGAACAGACATAAAGATGCGGACGGCACATGGTGTGCTGTCTGCATCTTTTGTGGCCCATTGAATTGGTCCACATCCGATCCGCAAAAAATGCAGATTGGATGTGGACCAAAAATATAGTTATGTGAATGGACCCTTAGTCATAGTGCAGAACCTCATTCACAATGTATTCCTAGTGAGTGCTGGAATAAGTATCAAATCAATATGTAAACACCAATTGCCCTGTGGCAAAACAATCCCTTTTCCTAACCCACTACAACTACATTATTAATATACTACACTTAGAAATCCAATGTTACTGTCCACCAATGCACTTGCTAAAAATAATAAATATCTGAGACTGTACTTATAATTAATAACGTATTGTCTGATCCAATGGGCTAATAGTCTTAGCCTCATAGCTAACAGGGAAAAAGCAGGGGAAGCACAAAAGGGAAAAGAGGACACTTATCTTTATAGAAGAAATGGAAGCAACCGAATCTCAGCAGAGAAGCACTCCAATCCACAACAATGTCCACTTAAACTATAAACCGCAAGGAACTGAGAGGGAAGGAGGAATAAATAGGGGAAGGACAATTACCACACCCACAACAGCTGAGGGGAAGGGGTGTGGTAAATAGTAATAGAGCAAGTGAGGTAGGTTTATTTTTTTAATGTCTGACCTGAGGTATGATGGAGGTCTAATCTGAGGCTGAGGGAGGTCTAATCTGAGGCCGATGGGGGTCTGATCTATGGCTGATGGAGGATGGGGGGGTCTGATCTGAGGCTGATGGAGGTTGGGGCATCTGATCTGAGGCTGATGGGGATCTGATCTGTGGCTGATGGCGGGGTATGATCTGAGGCTGATGGAGGTTGGGGGTCTGATCTGAGGCTGATGGGGGTCTGATCAGAGGTCTGATGGAGCTTGGGGTCTGATCTTAGAACTGATTAAGAATGGGGGTCTGATTTGGGAGTCTGATTAGGATTGGGAGTGTGATCTGAGGTGTGATGAAAAAAATTTTTTCTTATTCTTCTCCTCTAAATTCTAGGTGCGTCTTATAGTCTGGTGCATCTTATTAACTTAAAAAATATGTTATATTACTGGGGCCTACTTTTCCTGAATTAATTTGAAGCCTGTTGGCACAAGGATAGCAGTCATTATAGAGCTGCAGAGCTGGCCTTGGGTAAAATGGCACCATGTGCAGCTCGTAGTATGGCCTGAACAGGTATAAAGGTATGTTGGGAGTTGTTTTAAACGCTAGTCTTAGTAAGTCCCTGTGCTGGCAGGTCTCTACAAAACTTCAGCGTATCCACAGCCCATTCTAAATGTAAGACAGCTTCCTTGCTCTTACATTTAGACCATTTTCTACACCTAAACCAGGTGTAGAAAATGATGAATGAGACAGGCTACCGACCCGACCCCTTCTCTGCCCACAACACGCCCCCTTTTTTAGACCTGGCGTGAGCAGGGAAAATGGCGTGCAACAGAATCTGCGCCAGATATACACCACAAAAATGGTGTATATCTGTTCATAAATGACTCCCTTAGTGCCTTACTGGTAATGTCTCCTCTAGAGTTATTCTCTTTACTTTTATTTCCATTCATTTTTTTCGTCTCACACATCAGTACCCTATATACTACCACAAATACCTCTTTTGTGAAGATAATGGCACCATACACTGTGTCTCTGAATACAATCATGACACACACCATACCCTCTGAAAATAAAACACCACACACACAGTGCCCTTAATGGTAGCATTACCTATGGATAGTACCACACACTCCACCCCCATATATAGTACCTCATGCTCTGTGCCCCCTGTATATAGTGCCAGGTTCTGTGCCCTTGTATTTAGTGTCAGGATATGTGCCCCTTTATACAGTGTCTCTTGCTGTGTGCCCCCCTTACAGGGTACCAGAGTCTGTGCCCCCTTTATATAATACCTCTCCTTTGTGCCTCATTTATATAATGCCTCTTGTTCTAAGCCCTCAATATTGCCTCATGCTCTGTGCCCCCTTAAGTGCCTTTTGTTCTGTGCCCTCTATAGTCCCTCTTGCTCTGTGACTCCTTTAGTGCCTTTTGTCCTCTGTGCCCGATATAGTGATTCTTGTCTTCTGCCCCCTAAAGTGCCTCATGCGATAACCATACTCATCTTTCCCAGTCCCATGATGTCATTTAGTGATGCGGGTCTGGCCTTGTGTAGCAAGGCTTGCATCTTTAGAACGTTGTAGTTGGTGAGATGTCATAAAAGCGCCAAAAAAAGAACATGGAACTACTGGTTCCCTGCCCCAACATTTGGCATTTTTTGTGATGTAGGCAGCACAGTGATGTCATCTTTCTGCCTGCAACATTCCGCAGATGCAGGCTTCATCAGAAGAGGCCAGGCATTCTTCTGCAGAACATTACAGGTGGCACTATGAACTAATTGTGTTGCGTGAATCACAAAAAAGCACCAAATGGTGGAGCAGGGAACCAAAGGTTCCCTTGTCCCACCAGTTCCGAGACAAATGCTTAATTATATCTGCTACAGTTGTGTTGCCAACACACAACTGTGCATTTACTTCATTTTATAGAATGTGCTGATTAACTTTATTTGTTTTTGCATAAGCAAAGGCATTGTCAAACTTGAAGAGAGATTATCTTCACCTAGAGCCATCTCTCCAATCGACCTTAGGCACTGGAGTTTCCCAGCTTGAGTGGGCAAGTCTGCACATAATGACCTTGCTACCACAATAGAGATACAAATTACTGCTGTGTCTGTGCTAACTCCCCTCCTTGGATAACTTGACTTTGTCCAGCTGCATAGGCTGCTCTGCAGAGGCTGAAGAAGAAGGGAGCAAGGGCTTCATGAACATCAGTGGTAGTGATAGAGTTCTCCTTTCCCAGGCAGATTCTTGGGAAAGGATGCTCCCTGGACTTGAGGTTTATGCAAGTAGCCATCGTAATCGGATCATCCATGGTAGTTGGTAATGCCTCATGTGCTGTCCCCTGCATAAAGTGCCTCTTGCACTGTGCCCTTATAATGCATCATTCTCTGTGACCCCTATAGTGCCTTTTGCTCTGTTCCCCCTGTAGTGCCTCTTACTCTGTGCCCCCTGTAGTGCCTCTTGCTCTGTTCCTCTCTTGTCCTCTGTGCCCCCTACAGAGCCTAAAGCTATAATCATACCCACCTGCCCCTGGTCCGACAATGTTATTCTGTGATGTAGGTCTGGCCTCTTGTGTCCAAGACTGCATCTGCAGAAAATCGCTGGCAGCACAATGAAGAAGTGCCAAATAGCAGGGCAAAGAACTAACGATTCCACCATTTTGTGTTTTTGTTGTGATGTAGGTGGCGCAATGACGTCATTGTGCCACCTCTAACTTTACACAGATGCATGTCTAGCCAGAAGAGGCCAGACCTGCATCTGTAGAACATCACAGGTAGTACACTGACCTTATTACTACCTCGCAAAAAAGTAGCAAATGGTCTCATTTTTACCTATATAGTGAGTATAGCATTAATAAAATTTACAAGCTATATTTTCAGTGTTTGCAGAGTGCTGTTGCATTGTGTTTAGTTTTACTTTTGTATTGTCAACTACAGCAACATGCATCTGTGCATTTACTTCATTTTATTTACTAACCTTGTTTTCAGTTTTTGCTCAAGCACAGGATTGTCAAAATTGGAAAGAGATTGTCTTCACCCAGGGCTGTTTTTCCAATTGACTTTAGGCAGTGGAGTTTCCCAGCTTGAGTGGACAAGTCAGCACATAATGACCCTTGCTGCCATAGTAGATGACTTTCCAGGTCATCCTTGATGCAAAACTAAATTACTAGCAGGAGATATGATGACTACTTGCATGTTAATAGACAAACTTATATCACACACTTTTTCGTTTGGGTTTGTTAATTTGTAGCTGATGAAACTTAGCTTTAACTTAACTTAACTTACTTTAGACATATTAAACTGTCCTCATCACTGTTCTTATCACTGCCCTGTAGGTGATATAAACATTCAACAGATCATACCTGTTTCTCCTTTTTGTGTATTTGATGTTCAAAAAACAATGTTTGTAGATATATGCAAATGATTTACAAGTACCCAGGGGCGTTCCTCCTCGAATACAAGTCCCTATGCCCTCCAGAGACTGCTGCTATCTCTCCTCCCATGTTTCACTCTAAGTCTGCCCAGTGCCCTTACATCACAGACTTTGTTCCCTGAAATCCCTGCCAGCTTGAGTCACTGTTGGGCCCAGGCATGCGCCATACACTGTCCACTGTGGGCAGCTGCATCATTGAACTGACTGTGCATTCCTGGGCCCTACAGCGAAGTGAGCAGTGTCTGTGACGTAAGGGCACTGGGCTGGCTTAGAGTGAAACATGGGAGGAGAGATAGCAGCAGTCTCCAGCAGGGCATGGGCACTTGCATTCAAGGAAAAACGCCCCTTGACATTTGCAAGTAATTTGCATATATCTTCAAACGTCGGTTTTTCAACATCAAATACACAGAAAGGAGAAACAAAGGTATGATCTGTTGAATGTTTATATCACCTACAGGGCAGTGATAACAGTTTAATATGTCTAAAGTAGGTGACCGAATTCCATTAAAGCGGTTATCTCACTTCAGCAAATGGCATTTATCATGTAGAGAAAGTTAATACAAGCCACTTACTAATGTATTGTGATTGTCCATATAGCTTCCTTTGCTAGCTAGATTCATTTTTTCATCACGTTATACACTACTTGTTTCCATGTTTACGACCACCCTGCAATCCATCAGTGATGGTCGTGCTTGCACTCTATAGAAAAAGGTGCTGGACTATGCGCACTCCTAGGCTCCCGGCCACCAGAGAGGCTGGCGCTTTTTCCTACAGTGTGCAAGCACGAACACCACTGATGGATTACAGGGGTGTTCATAACCATGGAAACGAGCAGTGTATAATAAGATGGAAAAATTAATCCAGCCAGTAAAGGAAGCAATATGGACAATCACAATACATTAGTAAGTGCCTTGTATTAACTTTTAGACAACCCCTTTAAGTTATGGGTCAGAGTGAGCAAGTGTGCACACCTTACAGTCCGGTGAGAGGCAGGACAGGGGACAGACAGGCCTCAGTTTGTGTGGAGTGAACAGCGCAGTGCTCCTCTGGTGGTTGAGAGAGCCAGGAGGAAGCAGCAAGAGGCTGACCTGGAGCACTGGAGGAGCAGCAGAGCACTCAGGTGGCTGTACCTGATGGCAGGAGTGAGGAGGTGGGTATGAACTGCCAGTATAGCACATAATCTATACTGTTCATTAGTATATAATAAAAAACAATAACAAGTCATTATGTAAAGAGTTGCTGTATCTATTGTGGCTGAACAAGTGCTATACCCAGTGGAAGTCACATTATTAATGTTCATCATTAACAGATTTGAAACCTCAAATTGCAAGCGCATGTGCCTCAATGACATTTCAGTACAAAAATACTGTATTTAAGTCCCAACACAAGCGCAGTACAGGCTAACAGCCTGTCTCCAGTCTGTGTGCATGCCTGAAGCAATTTGGCTGACATGGGAGTCATATGACCAGTCAGGTAAGCGCTACTGAGGCATCTGGATTGAAGCCATCTCTATGGCATAATCTGATTGGATATAATTATGAGAGAGAGATCCAAGAGATTATAACTATCCTAAACAGCAGTGTCTCTTCGCCATAGCCTCATGTATTCTTGAGGATGCCATGTAGCAACAAAACATGTTGTGACTATTAGCCCACGGGATCGGACAATAAGGTATTCATTATAAGCAGACCCAGATATTTGTTATTTTTAACAAGTGGATTGGTGGAAGGTAACATGTTTAAGTATAGTGTATTAAAGGAAATCTGTCACCAAGATATTCGCTATTGAAGTAAAGGCTTAGCCTAATAGCACCTAGTACCTTATTTCCAGATGTTAAACTAGATAGGTGTTCCCCAAAGAAGAATCCTAGGGACATCAACAATAATCACAAAGTTGGTCTAAAACCATTGACCAACAGCAAAAGTCCACTAGGGATGCTTCCTAATTATAAAACTTAACTTTTATTGTAATGCTATTAATAATAAACGTGCAAATAGAAAAGGTTAAAACTATCAGCTCATGAACTGTATCATCCCTTTGTGTCCCATCTGAGACTACTATTATGGATGTTGCGCCAGGTACTTAAAGTTGGGATTTTATTACTCCAGGCAGGGACAAAATTGCTGTCTTAAATATTGGCTTATCAAGATCAGTGTTCATACATTATGCAGGTACAGAGACACTAAAGCTAAGGCACCTGTGGTTTACTATTGGTCAGTGTGGCTGCACAGCTCAGAATAAAGGTATTTCTTGTTTTGTGTTTCAGATTCCTTATACCCACTGCTATGGCATTAGCAACAATTGGCCAGTTGTTAGAGTGATCACTGAGGACCAAACAAGTCACTTACTGAATAAATATCTTCCAGACTACTGTGTCATAGAAGTCTTGCTATATTAAGTAAAAGCTGGCCAGCAGCCAGCTGATACTGTGGCCCTACAGACGTGTTTGTATATCACTTGATACTTGCCCCGACTAGCCTAAAGGTCCACTTAAGATCTTATATATTTATTCCAATATATATAGGAAAGTATTAGTGAATATGCTGAGGGACCTCTGATGTATTCACAAAAGATCCTTATGCGCCGCAGGTCTAGTTGTCAGTGATAGAGCCGATATAATAACTGGTGAATACACCCGGTATGTTGATAACACTCGAGACCTGAGAGATTTTTCCACTTGGGTGGTAAACCACTTGATTTGAATTACTAATGCTGGATCTCCCAGAGAGTCAGCACCCAAGTGGAGATATGCGCTGCATCGCAGACCGCTACAAGGAGGGATTCCCAGCCGCGGTCTGAGATCGCCCACGCTGACAATAAGTGTACCGGTGTCTCCACTTACATGGAGAAACTAAGTTAGCATTATTAGCACTGTTTGCACTGATCCCTGCCTGACCGCAATTGACCCTAATAAACACTCTGCTCCTGGTTCATGAGCTTTCTAAAATGAAGCACTATAGCCCTCCCAACATGTTTCACCGCTAGATGCGGCTTCTTCAGGGAATAAGGGTTATATGTGCCAGATGTGTCTTTGTTTCAGCAATAGATGCTTTCTATTGTCTGAAAATCCAGTTTATTTGGTATGCAAATGAGCCAGTAAGGTGCCGAGAGGGGCGTCACTCTTGCAGGAAGGAGCCCAGGCTCCTACATCACATTCAAGCCATAACTCTGCCCCCTTTTCTCTGCTCCCAGCATGACAGCGGGCTTGGGCACTAGCAGGAGGCATACCTTGGCTCCTTCCTGCAAGAGTGACGCCCCTCTGGGCACCTAACTTGCTCATTTGCATACCTAATAAACTAGATTTTCAGAAGATAGAAAACATCTATTGCTGAAACAAAGGTACTAAGTGCTATAAGGCTAAGGCTTTACTTCAATAGCGATTATCCCGGTGATAGATTTCCTTTAATAAATGTTAAGTTTTAATAATATACTTTTAGTGGGTTAGGAAAAGGGATTTTTTTTGCCCTAGGGAAATTGATGTAAGCCATTGAACCTGTATATTACACTGATGGTCAGCGTATCTCTGAAGGGATATCCTAATTGGAGTTCAAAAAGGTTGTTTTTGTGACAAAATACATTTTACTGTGGGGATAGGACAAAGGCTGAAAGCAGTAACTAACTCCTAAGCTATAACCATTTATTAAATGTGGGAAATACGAAAAGTTCTAGCCCTCTCAGCCAGGGGCGGAGTGGGAACGTAAAGTGGCCCTGGAAAAAACCTAAAATGGCCTTAATGTTGTAGGTAGGTCCAAATTGACAGAAGGCAGGGCAACACAAGTAGATGGGGCCAATATAAGTTGTCAGGGTCAGCAATGTCATAGTGAAGCACAAAATACCATCCCAAAGAACCAAATACAATGCAGCACAAAATACCTCCGCAGAAGCTGTTGCTCTGTGATGGCCATTAATAACTGCCCCATTCTGTCCTGCTCCTCCTCCTCCAATTAAAATATAGAGCAGGGGGTTTACGAATTGAGATGTTGGCCACAGCACCAAGCCAGACTTACTTTTACATGCTGCCTAGACTTTCTCTAATAATAACTCCTATTGTGCCTTAGTAATAGCCAGCAGCAGTGAGGAGGACTCGGGTGGCTCTGTGGTGCATCGGCCCACCGGGAAGATTCCCTATAGGCTCTATAGTAAGTCTGCCCCTACAGACCATATAACTAGGGAATTTTTAAGTCAAAAACATATTAGACTTTTTTTTTATACTTATGCTATTGGTAGTCAATTGGAGTTTCTAGTATTTTAAGGGGTTGTCCAAGATCATAAACAATTGGGAAAAAGGCCAAGGCAAAAAAAAAGCATTACTTACCTGTTGAATCCCTGTCACTCCACTCCGCTGCTCCCTGGCGATCTTTATTTACTGGCTACAACATTGCTGTTATGTCAATAACACATGAATGCTGCAGCCGATCCTAGGCCTCATCATCCCTCACAACAGCATTATACCCAGAAAGAAACCTGATAGACCCCATTATAACTCAAAAGGATCTATCAGGATTTTCCGGTATACTTTAAAAAGGGATGCACCTATCCTGAATGCATAATAAAGAGAAGCTATAATGTAAACAGAGACTTAGTTTTCTTGTGTGTTTTCATAAAGTTCCAAACATTTTTTAGTGGGCTGATGTTGACATCCTTCAAGCCATAACTACTAGATAGGGCCAGACCAACAAAGAGCTGTAAATGAGAAGTGGTTTGAACACTACAGAGGTTGCCCAGTTCCCAAGTAAAGGTGAATGCATTCCATTTCATAGATGGCATTGGATAAAAAAAAACACCTTTAGAGCATGTGCATAAATAATAAAAAAGCGGCGTATTTTCCATACATCCAAAGCATCTCACTTAGCCAGACAGAATCCTACTCCATACAGATGAGGGACAAGCACTCTGAAACAGCTGTCTTTGGATGGATATATGGCTTGACTATTGTCCCTGGTCATGTTCCAAGGCTTGTTAAAAAGTCAAACATGACTCATAGGGAGCTCCTTCCAATAGGTGGCACTAGTAGGATGGTTCTCTTTCCCTGGATGATACCTTATTGCCTAATGTAGATGAGTGAAATGCAGGTTAAAATCTATACCAAATCTGCCACAAAATCCATTTTGCTGCACATTTGCTGTAGGCTTGTGTCAAAATTTGGCAGCAGATTTGCATGGTATTATGGAAGTATGCATGAACCCATACATAGCAAAATCTAGAACATTGCTACTGTAGTATGTGCAGTTTAAATAATCATAATACTGAACACAAAAATAATTTCAAAATGAAAAACAAAAAGAAAAAAAAACAAGCCATAGAGGTTTTCTTTACAGTTAGGTCATATTACCTGGTGATTCATATGCACCATAAGGGAAAACTCCTTTATGAGTCAAGCTGTGGGCTCCTTCCGTAAAAATATGTTTGTTCTTAGGTGCCAATAAAATAAAAGCTAGGGCTTCCCTCATATTGATGTACCCTGAGTACACCCACACTGTGACAGTTACCTCTTCCTGTACCTATTTTAAAGGGATCCCATGAGCACTCCAAACTGCATATTTGCCCTTTTCTTGTGGTTTTCATGTGATATAAAGATAAGTTTTGTTAGAAGAAAACATTTTATGATTGTTCGCTAGATGGTTGATAATCTGATAAAAATCAGACATTTGAAAATGTTCCACATATGAGAAATGTTACCTTCATTTCAATTGTCTTCTGTTTGCCACATAAACTTATTTCTTTTACTCACGTATAATGCTGACATATTCCACCGCGTTTTACACCAAGTTTGTTGTCCCCAGTGGAGAACATATAAATTCCATGCAGATGTCCTTGGTCAGATTGAAACCTAAGACTCTAGCATGGCAAGGCACCATGTGAACCATTGAGTCATAGAAATGGGCTTTAAATAGATGTGTGTATACTACAGTAAGTAATAACTTTGAGATAATTTTCCTGGTAGTGAATATCCTTGCATAACAACTTCAATTTTTTCAGTTGCTGGATATTTAAAGGAATCATGGGTCAAGCATCTCTAAACTAGTATAACACCTCTCCAGAACTGAAACACAGTGTACTATAAATGCTATTACTCATATTATTGGAAAGATTAATCTATATACACTGTATGTAACCAATTTGAAAATAAGATGGTCTGGCTGAATGTAATATTTATGAAACCCACTTTATCCAACAAATTAGTACATTTGTTTAGCCTTTTGGGAGATGTTTCAACCATAACCAGTAGTAATGCCAGCTCTGGTTATTTGCTTGGAAAGAATCTTCAATGATCATGCCAATGGTCGGAATAACCACTAAATGCTTTCTATGTTATTTGGTGTCCACTGGAATTCTCTTCATCCCTGCTTCCAGTTCTGTAACTGAATTAAACATAGGCAATTTGAGAAATGGCATTACTTTAATTACAGTGTGGACAGCACCTTCTGGCACACTATTTGGACAGCTGTAATCAGCTGCTTTCCCTGGCACAACCCTAACTTCAGTACTCAAAAAGGCTGAACCTGTTCCTGTGATTCTATGCTCCACTTAGGTGGTGTTAAAAGGGGTTATTCAGGCTTTTTGAAATGGATGACGTATCTTTAGGATAGGCCAGGGGTCAGTTGTAAAGACAATTACAAGAAAAGGCAATCGTATACAGAAAATTGGGAAAAATGGGAATGGGAGGGAGAAGGAGACAAAGGAAAAACCAGAGGATCAAAACGTTCTCAACGTTCTCAATGTTATCGCATGTAAGCTAACAAATCAGATGGACATCTATCCTATTTCTTTATGAGATAATCCTAGAGTGGTCCAACCCAGGTTGCTATACCTTAAAACAAATCATTATTTTACCATACTATCTAGCCAGTCATTCACCATAATCCAGTTAGGGTTGAACTTGACCACCTCTAGTGGAACTGTTGCTTTTTTCCACTAGATAGCTATCACAATGTTAGCTGCTAAAAATACGGACACATTTGTAAAGGTCCTTTTACACGGGCCGATTATCGGCCGAAAAATCGTTCCTAGGAACGCTAGTGCCGATAATCGGCCCGTGTAAAAGTGGCCCTAATCAGCCGACGAACGAGCAAAACGCTCGTTCGTCGGCTGATTGGATCTTTTGGTTTCTACAAAAGATCCAATCTGTCGGGCGCACATCGGCCTGTGTAAACAGGCGATGTGCGCCTGACAGTATGGAGCTTCCCAGCCGCACGAGTGATACAGCGATCACTCGTGCGGCCCGGCGCTCGATTCATCGGGCCGTGTAAAGGCTCCCTGCCCGAGCGCAGATATCGCTGATCGGCGCTCGGGCAGGGAGACACATCGGCCCGTCTAAAAGGGCCTTAAGCCTGTTTGGTCACTCAATGTAACAAAGCTTTATTAGGTGACATTGTTCATTTGATTAAGGTAATAGAATCAAAGAGAAAGGTTGTATGGAGCAAGCTCACATGCAGCTCCTGCTCCATACATGACTGTTGCCAGTATAATACAGCAGGCACCCACCACCAATCTCAGTCATTTAACCCCTTAGAACCTGCTGTCATTAGCAACTGTGGCCTTTATGGAGATAGACAGAAAGAGGGGTCACCCTCTGTCCTCCAATTGACACCTGCATGGTGAGTTTGTGGGACTTTGATCCATTGCCATTACAGCCTTGGGTCTTCTGTAAGCTCCCAGGCCTAACTGCCTCAAAAGCTGTGCCCGAGGCATGTCTTTTCTGGCAGGTTGTTAGAATCACATAGACTGCAATAGTAATATGTTGCAGTCTATGGGACAAGCAATCAGAAGATCACATGATCAAGTTCCCTAAAGTAATTAAAAATTACAGTGTACAATTAAAAATAAAAACATAAAAAATAATGTAAAAATTCTAATCAGCTCCTTTCCGATTTTTTAATATAAAAATAAATAATAAAAAAATAAACATAACAGGAATCGCCACTTGTGAAAATGTTTAAACTATTAAAATATCAAAATATGTTTCCTGAATGGTGAACACAGTAATGGAAAAGAAAAGAAAAATGAACGACTTGCCATTTTTTGGTCCCCTTGTCCTCCCCAAAAATGAAAGTGATAGAAAAGTCAGATGTACCCAAAAATGGTACCAATAAAAACTAGAGTGCTCCCTGCAACAAACAATCTCTGTAAATGAAAAAAGTTATGGGTATCAGAAAATAGAGATGTAAAGGTTTTTATTTTTTAAAAGAAGTAAAACATAATAAAAATGATATAAATTTGGTATCGCCATAAGAGTACTGACCCACAGACAAAGGATGTCATGCCATTTCTAATCCACAGTAAATGCCACATGTAACACCTATCGAAGCTGAACTCCCCCAGCATGTAGAGCCTTCCAGAGTGTCTAAGTGCTGTGTCGAAGTTCAGGAAACAGTTGGGGAAGATTAAGGTGTGCGTACCACAGGAACTTATCTGAAGCAGAGATAGAATCTGTAAGGTGTCTTGGACTGACAAACAGCAGAAACAGAGCTCTCGAAAGAGCTGTGCAGCAAGGACACAGTACTGAGCAGAGCTTCACTATAGAGCCTTGTACAAAGAAGACAGAAACTCATAATGCATCCATATTAAGTTTTCCCGCAAATCAAGTTTCAATTTATCCTTGTTCCTGAAACTTTTCAAACTAGGTAAAGAAGTGCAGAAAAAATACAGTTGAACATGTGAGGTAAATGATTAAAATGTTCCCTCGTACATTAAAAAAACTGGAACAATTATGCAATCGATGATCCTGTTAGCTTTACTTGTTCAAACATTTGAATTGCCTAACAATACTGAGAGCTATAATTTAATTCCATGGATTACATGTGAAACATGGAATCTTTGTTGAAGGTTTGTTGGAGTGCACAGTGATTAGACAGTGCAGCATACTGTACTTGCCTGTCATTTGATATTTTGGCAGTGTTTACACTTACATTCCTTCACATAGAACATGTAGATGTGACTTGGAAGCTTATTGTCTTCAGGCCCATACTTAAAGAGATGAGTGAAGCCACAACCGTCTTTACTAGGGATGAGCAAACTTGTGTTTTCAAGTTCGGCGAACAAGGTTTGGGTTCACGTTATCTAAGAATTCCGTTATGGATTCCGCTACCACAGACCATAAGTGATGGTCCTTGTAAGTCGAACTTGAAAACACAAGTTCGCTGAACAGTAGTCTCTACTAGAGCTGCTTCTGAAAAGATGGTGTGTGGCTTGTCTTAATAGCCATTACTTCAATCATTTTATCCTGTTTTATAAGCAAGAAAACTGAAGTGACATCATTTCCTTTTTCATATCATTTTACAGATTTCTGTATGTGCAATGAACTTGGCCTTAAACCACAACAAAACAGATGGAACATAAAGATGGTAGCATAGTATAAAAACACCTGCAGCTTGGTGAGGTACATAAACATTCACATGTAAAATGAGGTTATGTTTCGTGAGAGAATACTTTCTGAAATAAGGATTACTTCAAGATTGTTGACATTGATTCATGTCCTACAGTATGAATAGGGCACATTTATATCTCCTAATCTTGAAGGAGTTGTCTTTTTTTAGTAAAACAATTGTCATATACCATACTAGGAAGGTAAAGGGGTTTTCAGTATCTGATGGATGGGGGTCTGACACCTGGAACCCCCAGCTATCATCTTTTTGAGAAGGCAGCAGTACTCGCAGTAGCTCTGCGGCCTTCTCACAACTCACCAAGCCCAATGCCATACATTGTACAGCTACTGTGCTTGATATCACAGCTCAGCCCCATTCTCTTCAGTGTGGCTGAGCTGCTCCTAGGTCATGAGAACGTGACATCACATGGCTTAAGGAAAGCTGTGAGAAGGCCTCGGTGCTACCACAGTGCCTTCTCTTCAGAGGATAGGTCATCAGTAAAAATATCTCGGTAAATCTTTTAACAGTTCTTAGATTAAAGGGGTTGGCCACTTCCTGGCTACTCTTGATCAATGTGTTTGTGAGATTATTATTTGGCACTTACTAATAGTCTTTGTTGATATTTTGCACCATTTTCCTTATTTCATAAAATAATCTCCCCTATTGGCAAAGTCTTTTGTGCTGTCCACACAGAGGTTCTGTCCATAAGATGACTGCTCATGGAGGGTCATGTGACCAGACAAATCACTCAGTCTCCCCCATTAAATTACACTGCAACTGCACTGCACTCTCAACATTGGAATTGTAGACATCAAGAGTGGTGTATTTGAGTTATTTTTGCCTGCCTCTTATGGACAGGTCTCCTGCGTGGAGAGTACAGAAGATTTGCCCAACAAGGAGACATGATTTATAAAATAAAGAAAACAACACAGAAAATCAACAAAGGCTATATTAGTAATTGTCATATAATCATCTTACATACATATTGGTCAAATGTAGCCAGAAAGTGGCCAACCCTTTTAATATATTGGTGTCTCCCATTCAGGAGACTCATCTGTCAGTCAGCTGATACCAAAATGTCCGTTTTACACGAATAGCCCACTGGCTTCAAGGTCCTCCTACAGATGAAAGCTGATCAGCTGGCTACTGTGTGGCCCTTCTAACAAAAAGCAATTGCCCAAATCAGATACACCTTTCAATATGGAGTGAACCCTGTTCATTTTGGGCACTACTAGGGCATATTGACATCTGTGAGCCATTTGAATGGCCACTATGTAATATTATATTCCAGTTGCTGCAAAAGAAATGACTAGACAGACAAGATGATGAGCTAATCATCATAGCAGCTACATTGTGAAAAAAGTGGTTTCTGGTGAGATGACCCCTTTAAGATCCAGTGCTTCATAAATGCAGAGGAAATGCAGAGGAAATCTTTGCAGAACGGCTGTGAATTTACCTTCTTCACTGCAAAGGGTGAAATCTGCTGGGGAGTTTCTCAGTGTGCTAAAGATTTCAAATCCGCACTGTAGGTCAATTAACACTGCAGGGTTTTTACAAAGTGTGTTTATGAGAAATCTTAAAATCTAATCCACATTGCTGGTACTGTACACAGTGTATTTGTCGCAAGAAAATCCACAATAGCAAACCTGAAGCAATGCAGTCACATGTGGAGGTACAATTCATGCAGCATGATCTGAACTACACTGATCATAAGTACCGTGTTTAGTTTTTTAACTCTTCAGTAGCCATGCCGATTTGGGGTTTTAATGTGAGTACATATATTATACCTAGTAATAGATGTCCTCTGAACTGTAATATATGGTTGTGAGACTTGCATCTGATAACGTAATAGAATACAATGGGGCTCTGTAATTCTGAGAAGTTACTTAACTACCTGGGTGGTAAACATAGTCAGTAGTTCATCCGAATCAAGCACTCATCCTGTAGAAAACAAATACTTTTACATTAAGCATCTTCAGGCAGATCTGTATTAACATAGATTTTCCAGGACTTTACCACTAAAAACTGGACTGTATTTCATGAACTATGTCTAGTGTTGGCCAGAACTTGGACAGAATGTTGGAAGAGATTTGCTTCTGAATGTTTGCTGAATGTGCTACAGAATTATACTTCCAGGTAAGATATTTATGGAGATTAGAAGATTTATTTAAAAAATCTCTGAACGTGCATTACATTGCATGACAGTATTGCTTACGGCAAATGGAATTGGGAAAACAGAAAGCCAATTTCACCCAGTCGAAGAAAGCCAATTTCATCCAGTCGTTGACAATGAAAGCCTCTTTTCACCAAATATGTTATCATACACTACAGAGTTTATCTCTATCATACAACTGTTAACTTTAAAGGGAGTCTGTCACGTTCAAAATCAGTTCCAAAGTAAGCAGTCATGTAGGGTAGGTGTCCCAAAATGTAACCATGTAACCATTACTTCTGAACATCTAGTTCTCTAATCCTGAGAAATGTTTCTTTGTAATTTTATGCAAATACATTTTTGGTGCGCCATGGGCAGGGCCACTTAATTTGGTGCACCAGGCTTTCTCTGCATCATTGCTACTGGCTCTAAAAATTCAGGGACTTTAACTCAAACAAGGTAGTGCCCATGATGCACCAAATGGAGAGGCCCTGCCCACAGTGCACCGAAAACTTTATTTGTATACATGTGCTGTATCGGTTTTGTAGTATGTATGGCATGTGACCACTGCAGTCAATCACACAACTTGAATGGCTGTAGCTCTCATGTGTCAATATATTAAATCATAGCTACAACAATATAAGCCTGTAAAACCTGTTTTAAAATAATGTTGGCTGCTTATTCTAATATTCTTAATTTGTTGGTTGAGCTCTGTTCCTGTGTTCCTTTTCCCCATCAGTCCCCAACCTCATCTGCTAAATTAGTAGCAGCACAGTGGCAATTAGTAGCAGTCACCCAGCACAGTGATGGCTTGCTCTAGGTGACATAAAATTGTAAAGTGTGTACATATATACATACACAGTCGATTGTATTATGTCGATTGTATAATGTGACTGTGTATTATACACAGTCACATTATTATGACCACCTATTAAGATCCAAGATTCTGGAGCAATTGACGTGTGCAGCACGGACAGCAGTTAGAAGAGCTGGGAGTAACTCAATAAGGTCCTGGTAAGTTGTCACAGGGATCTGGCGCCATACCAACTACAGTGCATCCCACATTTGCTGGAGGGTATGTGGCGGAAGGTACTGTAATTGAGGTGATCCCTCAATTGGGTGCAAGTCTGGGGAATTAGGGGTCTTGATCATGCTCTTTCAACCAATGTCCGAATTTCTATCCATGTCACATTTCTTGTTGGAAGACAATCAGCATGTATGAGTTTACGTGATCTGCAAGGATGGATTTATACCCAACTCAGTTGCCTTCCACATGGATGAGTGGGCCCAGAGAATACCAGACCATAACGCTGCAATAACCAGCTTGTGTTCTTCCAGCACTGGTTTAAGGGTGTTTTTTCTCTGATGTTTCTTGCCTGACAGACCAACATCCATCTGTTTGATGTAGCAGAAAACAAGACTTATTAGAGAAGGCAACCCTTTACCAATCAGCGGATGTTGAATTCCAATATTGCTTCTCAAATTGAAGCCTTTTCTGCCAATGCAACTGGTGTAGGTGTAGTGACCATCCGTCTGCCTCAGAGCCCCATACGCAGAAGGGTTCACTGAACTGTTGTTTTAGACAGATATCTGGAAGCCCCCTGGTTCATTTTGGTGGTGAACTGCTTTATTATAGTGTGTCAGTCCACCCTCGGACACCTATGTAGTCAACGTTCACCTCTCACATTAATGGCACTTGATGCTCCAGAGTTTCCAGGATGCTTGTTCGCAATGGTGCAATTTGTCCACTCACAATACAGTTTCAGCACAGCCGCATGCGAACAGTTCACAAGCTGCGCTTTTTCCGAAACACTACACCCTTGGCCTGAAAGCCAATAATCATCCCTTTTTGCAACTGTAATAAATCGCCACTTTTCCCCATGACAGGAACAAGGGATATATGTGGAGACAACCTATCACACACCTTATATACCCATCAAGCCAGCTCATGACAAGTGACTTCCTTCATGAGCTACGCACTGCCTACATCAAAAGTAGGATGTGGTCATAATAATTTGACTCGACCATGTGTGTGTGTGTATGTGTGTATATATATATATATATATATATATACACTGACGAGGAAAAGGGTAAAAATGTTTTGAATAGAGTTGAGCAAACGTGCTCGTAACGAGCACTGTACTGCTCGGATCCCCTGCGCTTGAATGGCCGCAGCCATCCGGATCCGTCCTCCTCACCCGACTGCAAGTCAGTGAGGACGGATCCGTTTGGTATGACACACGAGTATGACAAACGGATCCGCCCCCATTCGTTACGAGCACGTTCGCTCAACTCTAGTTTTGAACTATTGACTTTCAGTCTCCATATCTCAGCATCCACTACAACTTCGAACATGAGACTACCATCATTTTATATACAATCATCTGTCCTTAGTTCCGTCACTGGAGCGAGATCGGAAGATAGGCAAGTACAAGTGCACGCTGGTAGACGCACTACTGATTGCATTCCCACCTGACAGCGGGGGCTCAGTGGAAGCACAAGGCAGAGGAAGTCGCGAGCGCAGCTATGGCACTGCCAGCACTTCAGAGGGTTAGCTTGGCCGAAATGTGGAAAAGCTTTGTCAGCACGCCACAACATCAAGCACCACCATCTGATACGGCCTGTCTTGGCAGGAGGAAGCATTTCAGCAACATGGTGAAACAGTATGTGTGCACACATCTGCACGTATTGACTGATGGGTCTGCACCATTTAAAGAGGACCTTTCATCGGTTTTTCAAATGTAAACTAAATGTTGTACCTTATAGGGCGGCCCCCACTGGTGCCCTCGCTTTTTTTCTTTTTCCAAAAGAGCCCCCCGTTGGTTCACAGGGCCCCCCCCCCCCCGTGATCCAATCAGAGTGGACCGCTCACAGCCAGTACTCACCACTTACATGATGCAGTTCGGCAATTTTCTTGGGCGAGATACTACTATCGATGAGCTGGATGATGCTGTTTCTCTTTTATTGGGAAATCTTCTTCATGGCTGCTCCTGGATTTGAACCAGTCACATTTCACTTGGAAATAAACATAATAACACACTGAGGTGTGAACAGGTTGAAATTTGTTGTATACAAAAAGAAAAAGATTGTTCCACCACCAGGAGCAACACAGTAACAATACAGTTACATGACAAGAATCTACATAACTAATCATATTCTAAATAGTTGCAATACAATTTATGTATGAGATAACCAAGATGATTGTCTATAAAATGATGGTAGTCTCACAGTTGAAGCTGCAGTGGATGGTGAGATGTGCAGCCTGAAAGTCAACAGCTCAAAACATTGTTACCCTTTTGCTTGTCAGCGTAAATAAATATACAGTATATATATATATATATATATATATATATATATATATACAGTTTTGCCCTGCAGATTACCAAAGACATAGTCTCTTACAAGGACATATTCTTTACATTTTCTTGCTATAAGTGATAACCAGTAAGCACTCTACTAAAACAGCTGTCACAGGTAAGAACAGCTGAAAGAGGACACAGCTTTTTCACCCTTGAAGTATGCAGGGTGGCAGCATAGTTTGTAATATGTAGGAGGCCATAAATTAACCAGTTGAGCTAAAAAATGCAGCTAGAATAGATAAATTTATAATATGAACTATAATATGTGCATTGGGAGATACATTTGTGCGTCATTCCGACATATTTCTATTAAACATGTCTTTTTAAGCAAGGCTATTACCCTATACCCCCCTTCAGTGCCTTTATTATTTCTTGTGGCATACTGGTTCATTGATATTAAGCCACACCTTAATTATACTTGTCACACTTTATACTCTTGTCATCTTGCAGACTAACCACCCAGCAACTCTACGCCCTGATATCGATGAGGTTTTGACTGCAAGAAAATGATAAAGATTTTGTTTTTATTTATCACCTTTATGACTTGCATAAACTTAAATATAAGAATTATAAATTTAATGTCCTTATACAGTGTCGCTTGGAAGTTTATGAATCCTTCAGAATTTTCTACATTCCTGCATAAATTTGATCTAAAATTACATCAGGTTTACACATAACTCCTAAAAGTAGATAAAGATAACCAAATCAAACAAATGTGTCGGTTATATTAGACTTTCTACAATTTAGATTGCTGTCCACTAAAATTCCTAGGTCCTTTTCCATGTCAGTCTTACCCAGTGTTTTACCATTTAGTATGTACTGGTGACTTGCATTATTCCTTCCTATGTGCATAACTTTACATTTGTCAGTGTTAAACCTCATCTGCCATTTCTCTGCCCAAACCTCCAATCTATTCAGATCCATCTGTAGCAGTATATTGTCCTCTTCTGTGTTAATTACCTTACACAGTTTAGTGTCATCTGCTAAAATGGATATTTTTCTGTGCAAGCCTTCTACAAGATCATTAATAAATATACTGAAGAGAAGAGGGTCCAATATTGACAGTGACACAATCTGAGTGTGTACCGTTAATAACCACCCTCTGTTTTCTATCACTGAGCCAGTTACTTACCCACATACAGACATTTTCTCCCAGTCCAAGCCTTCTCATTTTATATACTAACCTTTTATGCGGTACATTATCAATTGCTTCAGAGAAGTCAAGATATAGGACATCCATTGATTTGCCGCGGTCAAGTCTAGAACTTACCTCCTCATAGAAACAGATTAAATTAGTTTGACATGAGCGATCCCTCATGAAGATGCTGATATGGTGTTATTTGCTTATTCTCATTGAGGTACTCCAAGATAGCATCTCTTAGAAAACCTTCAAACAGTTTACCACAACAGATGTTAAACTTACCGGCCTATAGTTTCTGGGCTCTGCTTTTGATCCCTTTATGAATATTGGCACCACATTTGCTATGCACCAATCCTGTGGAACACTCCATGTCAATACAGAGTCCTTAAATATCAGAAATAAGGGTCTGCCTATGACATTACTTAATTCTCTTAGGATATGGGAGTGTATGCCATCTGGTCCTGGCGATTTGTCTATTTTAATCTGTTTAAGACGCCACTGTACTTCTTCCTGGGTCAGACAGGACACTTTTAATGAGGAATTTACTTTTACATTCTGCATTTCATCATTTTCCTCAGTGAATACAGTGGAGAAAAAAATATTTGCTTTCTCCTCATCGCTCTCTGCAACTCCCCCCTCATCACTCTGTAAAGGGCCGATACCTTCAGATTCATATGTCTTACCATTTATATAATTGCCAAAGAGAGTTAGTTTTACTATAAATCTCTCTGTCTCCAGTTCGGCTGCTTTTATTTGTCTTTTACATATTCTTTTCCTTATAGTTCACTCTTTTTTTCCTTATGGTTTTCCAATGCTTCCTCGCTACCCTCCTGTTTTAGTGATTTAAATCCTTTCTTTTTGTCCTTTATTGCTCATTTACATTTCTATTTATACACATTGTTTTTTTCTTGTTCCTCACGCTTTTATTCCCATAAGGTATGTACTTCTCACAATTAGAGTTTAGGATTAGTTACTATTTCCCAGGTGTCCCCCAACCTGCACATCTGTTGTTCTGTCAGGTCTATTGGTTAGTACTAAGTCCAGTATGGCCGTCCCTCCAGTACGGTCATTGTCTTTGGTTATCGCCAAGAAACTATTTCTTTTATGAGATGTACAGCTTTCAGTTTCCCAGTCTATATCTGGGTAGTTGAAGTACCCCATAATAATGACCTGTTTTTGAAAGCCGGATCCCTGCTGCATCCACCAGCACTGATGATAACGTCAAGGCCGGTGGCTTAAACCCTCATACCCCTCATATTGACCGCAGCATATGGGAGGTTTGCGCTCCCTCTCCTGAGCCATTAAGGTCCCTGCGCTGCGGTTTATGGGGACCCGATGGTTGCCTTGACAGCCCCAAGCTTTCAAAGGCCTTGGGGCCCGGCAGCTACCGAGGCCTATGAGGCCCAGCCCCCAGGGGTCAGACTCTGAAATGTTGAAGTCCCATATTGGGATAAAAATAAAAGTGTTTTTAACAATAAAAAAGCACCTTTCCCATAAAAAGAGACATATAAAATTGTAAAAAATAGAAAAATAAATAAATAAACAGACATATTAGGTATCGCTACATGCTAACAACCTGCTCCATAAAAATATCACATGATCCACCCTGTACAGTCAACGCTGTAAAAAAATAATAATAAAAGCTGTGCTAAAAAAAGCCATTTTTTGTCACCTTTCATCATAAATAACAAGCAATCAAAAAGTCATATGTACCACAAAAAATGAGACCCT
Organism: Rhinella marina; assembly: GCA_900303285.1. NCBI lineage: Eukaryota > Metazoa > Chordata > Amphibia > Anura > Bufonidae > Rhinella > Rhinella marina. Next base: position 80,797 of record ONZH01004350.1, read on the forward strand.
ACATAAGACCCTACATAAGACATAAGAAAATGAAGACATAAAAACATCATTTTATCTTTCAAAAATGCTTTTAATATATTTAAAAAAACATATTAGGTATTACCACATCCATAACAACCTGTCTGGTGAACACTGTAAAAAAAAAAAAAAAGTGCCATTTTTTTGTCACCATACATCACAAAAAAGTGTAACACCAAATGATCAAAAAGTAGTATGTACCCCAAAATAGTACCAATCAAACCGTTATCTCATCCCGCAAAATATGAGACCCTAACTAAGATAATCGCTCAAAAAATAAAAAAATCCATACAGCGCTCCTTTCCTTCTGCGTCCTGCCGTGTGCCTGTACAGCAGTTTATGACCACATATGGGGTCTTTCTGTAAACTGCAGAATTGAGGAAATAAATATTGAGTTTTATTTGGCTGTTAACCTTGGATGTGTTACAGGAATAAATTAATTAAAATGGAAAATCTGCCAAAAAAGTGAAATTTAAAAATGTAATCTCCTTTTTCCTTTAATGCTTGTGGAACACCTTAAGGGTTAAAAAAGTTTATAAAATCAGTTTTGAATAACTTGAGGGGTGTAGTTTCTACAATGGGGTCATTTATGGGTGGTTTCCACTATGTAAGCCCCAAAGAGTGACTTTAGAACTGAACTGGTCCTTAAAAAAGTGGGTTTTGGAAATTTTCTTAAGGGCTCATGCACACGGCCGTTGCCCAAGCACCCCACATCACAGATCACGGACCCATTCACTTGAATGGGTGTGCAATCCCGGAGATGCAGAACGGAGGCACGGATCGGAGCCCCACGGAAGCACTGCAGAGTGCTTCCGTGGTGTTTCTGCCCGTGCCTCCGCACCACAAAAAAGTAGTGCATGTACTACTTTTTTGCGGTGCGGACTGTGGGATGCGAATCGCGGACCCATTCACTTCAATGCGGCGGCCCCGCGGTCAGTGCCCTTGCATTGCAGACCGCAAATTGCGGTCCACAGCACGGGCACTGGCGGCACACATGCAAACATGAAAGTGGACATATGGGAAATGTAAAGTAATAACTCTTTTATGATGTATCACTGTCTGCCTTAAAAGCAGATAAATTAAAATTTTGAAAATTGCTAATTGTTCAAAATTTTCAGCAAATTTTAGATTTTTTAATAAAGGTGAATTATATTGACTAAAATTTTTCACTATCATGAAGTACAATGTGTCACGAGAAAACAGTCTCAGAATCGTTTGGATAAATAAAAGCGTTCCAAAGTTATTATCACATAAAATGACACATGTCAAGTTTCCAAAAAATGGCCTAGCCCTTACGGTGAAAAATGGCAAGTTCCTTAAGGTGTTAAGATGGAATATCAAGGATTGTTTTATGTTTTTTTGCTGAGCGCTACAGGAAAAATAAATACCTAGTTTTTGCAGACTGTCATTCCTAACACAGTGCTGGGTTGTTAATGGCACCATTGCAGTAAATGGCTATAGAATCAATGAGCCCTACGTTTCCATTGACTATAGGATCACAGGAGGTACCTGCAGTCAGTCTCCAGAGACCTGGAAGATAAATTAATCCCTGCTCTCTCTCTTTTCCTTGTGTTGCACCCTCCTTACGCTCTGTGGCCTAGCTTGCCTGCACGGTACAAACTTTAACAAATATTAAAAGTTAGGGTTTTTTTTTCCTGTTGAACGCTACGAACGGCAAAAACAGAATCATTCAGGGGGGCATTTATCATTTGGGATTGTTTTTGTGTCAGCTTTAATTCGGTCTTTGCTTTGTGTGCCTGCGCCAAATTTATAAATTGGTACAATATATTTGGTGTGAGTACAATGTGGTTTACACCTATATGTGTGAAATTACACCAAGGGATTGCCTGGCAAGTAGTTGCGACTTTTTCTGTGACATTTGCTATAATCCAGGTCTAATTTGCAACCAAATATGCCATAATTCAGTTCTAATCTCACTTTTAGTCCTTGAACATAGACCACTTTGAAAAAGTGACCATATGTCACACAAAAAATGCAGAACATGACTTGTGACCTCTTTAATGCACAATTTGATAAATGCCCCCCACACACCGTACAGTTTTTATGGACTTTCCATGAATTTGCAGACAGTTCACAACTCTGAAGGGTAATGATATATATGACTGCAGGAGACTAATTGGTAGCTGTCAACTAGGTGAGCCTTATTTTCTTCCCTCCTTCTGTTCACTCAATCATTCCAAACACACAAGTCAGAAAACCTGCTGGAAAACCTCTTATATCCAAGGGTAAAAAATTGTTCAATTTACCTCCTTGGGGTCTTCTAGCATGCTCCAGCTGAACTTGTGTTAGCAATAACAACAAAGCAGCACTGGCAGGCAGCATGGGAAATATTGCACTTTTAGGCTTCTTTCACACAAAAGTATATTTTGTGGGCACTGATTCGCATATTTTCCGGATAGGATGCGGACCCATTCATTTTAATGGGTCAGCAAATAATACTGACAGCACACTGTGTGCTGTCTGCATCCGTATGTCCGTTCAGTAGGCAGCAAAAAAAAAAAATAGAACATGTCATATTCTTGTCCGTTTTGCGGACAAGAATAGGCATTGTTACAATGGGGAAAAAAAACGGATGCCATATGGACGTCATCCATTTTTTTTTTGCGGATCCGCAATTTGCGGACCGCAAGACACAACGGTCGTGTGAAAGAAGCCTTAATAAAGGTCTTTCCCTGGCATTGGTCACTTTTTGAATTTCTTCCTAACATTGTTGTCTTTTATGTGGTCTCATCAGGAACAAGTAATGTTTGTATCCAAAGGAATGTTATTGGACAAATCTGCAGACTATATTTCAGAAATATAGGTTTTTATAATGTTTTGTCCAGGTGCAACTATTACTGACACACAACACATGTTTTTTACTTTTTATTGGTATCAAAATGAAGGTACTGTTAATTACATCCATAAAGTGTAGCCACAATAAAATAAAGGCTACATCTTCAGTTCATATGCAGTAACGTCTACCTTTTTTTTTATACAACTTTGTACACTATGGAAAAGAGTTTGTTCATATAGGTCAATTGTGCCCAGGTTTTTATCCACTTTTGTCAGATTGGTTAGTTGTATACGGTCATCTCCAAAACAGCAATCCCCTGATGAACCTTTAGGGAAAACAGGTCAGGATCATATATGGAGATTTTCCATATCTGACGTAATTGTGAATGTCTGTTATTTTCTATGTAATATGTATTAACAATATGGTCTGCGACATTGGGATACATGATTGTTTTTTTGTTTGTTTCTGAGGTAAGAAACCAATATTGGTCCTATTTTTGTTATGGCTACACTTTTTGGATGTAATTAACAGTTCCTTCATTTGGATATCAGCAAAACGTAAAAAAACATGTATGTCAGTCATATGATGATATTGTTTTCTGGTAATAATATATCATTTCAGTGAAATATACCATTATGTCACACCAGACGGATCCACCCCCATTGACTTGCATTGGGGGTCATTCCGGATCTGTCTTGGTGCGGATGCCTGGACCGGAGAGCAAACCGCAGCATGCTGCGGTTTGTTCTCCGGTCTGAAGACGGAACGGAATGCTTTCAGGAGCATTCCGTTGTCTTCAGTTCAGTTTTGTCCCCATTGACAATGAATGGGGACAAAACTGAAGCGTTTTATTCCGGTATTGAGCCCCTATGACGGAACTCAATACCGGAATTTTAAAACGCTAGTGTGAAAGTAGCCTTAGGTGCAACTAGTAAAAGTAACAGCCACAAAGAAGTAATGTATGCAGTCCCATTAGCGTGGGAGAATTTTTCTAGTTACTGTACACATTAAGATATTTTGTGTACACCACATAATCATCTACATAAGTAGGCCAATACTAATACATCTCCACACTTAGTAAAGAAAAGGATTCATAATGAAACCAAAAAGAATTCTGTTTCTCATGCCATTGCCCTAGTTTTACAGATGGGAACCAACCTAAGCCTCCATCACTAAGTTCCAGTGTGAATTTAGTTAAAGGGTTTGTGTCACTTCAGTAAGTGGCATTTATCATGTAGACAGGGTTAATACAAGGCACTTACTAATGTATTGTGATTGTCCATATTGCTTCCTTTGCTGGCTGGATTCATTTTTCCATCACATTATACACTGCTTGTTTCCATTGTTACGACCACCCTGCAATTCATAAGTGGTGGTCATGCTTGCACAATATAGGAAAAAGTGCTGGTGTCTCTAGTGGCCAGGACTGTGGATGCACACATAGGCTGGTGCTTTTTTCTAAAGCGTACAAGCACGGCCATCGCTGATGGATTGCAGGGTGGTCATAACCATGGAAACAAGCATTGTATAATGTGATAGAAATATGAATCCAGCCAGCAAAGGAAGCAATGTGGATAATAACAATACATTAGTAAGTGCCTTGTATTAACTTTCTCTACATGATAAATGCTAATTACTGAAGTGACACAACCCCTTCAATATACAGATGTAGCCAACATTATCTTGACTGGCTTAATGCATCAACAAAACAAAATCCCATTACAGTAATACAACAAATCACGTTAAAGTGTTCAGTCCTATTGTGCCTATAACATATTACTACTATATAACTGTTTTATATCATTTTATAACTAGTTTTATTATATCTTGATTTACTTCTGCTGACTACATGACATAATGGTGAAATGTGTTCATAAGTCGCCTGAACTTGTAAAGGGTTGTCCACATAGCATATGGTGAATATACACTGAAAGCTTTACATAAGTACTCCCCCAGAGGCCACACTCCCAGGCACTGTATTCGCATTCATTATATGTGTTTTCTGTCTTTAAGCTGTTGGTATTAAGCAGCTGTCAATAAACTGAGCCGTCCAACATTTGTAATGACTCTGCCGATAAGCCAATAATATGAGATGATAGAACATGAAAGACAAATACTGTTGAATTCTGATAAATATTTTACAAAGTTAATACAACTTATTATGTACGTCTTTATGAATGCCTATTGTTTACTGTTATTTTGCTATTCTTGACTGTAATCTTTGTACCTCTGTCCAGGTGGAAGGAGCTGACATTTAGACTGCAAATTAATGACGATTATTTTACTCCACATTATGACAGTCAGCTCTCTGTGGCAGTTAATATTTTAAATGGCAAGAGTTTATAAGGCAAACCAGTAATAAGAGAGCAGGGATAGAAGTCAATATGATAAGATCTTTATCAGTTAAGGAGTCCCATGTCAGATAAGAAATTGAGTTATTTGAGACATCATCCCCTGATAGTCCAGCTCAATCACACATCTTAAAGAGAACCAGTCACCACAAAATGCAGTGCAATCGGCAGACAGCATGTTAGAGAGCAGGAAGAGCTGAGCAGAATGATATCTAGATTTGTGGGAAAAGATTCAGCAAAACGTAATTTATACGTTGAAATCTCTGCTCTTTCTGATTTCATTGCTCACTGGGGGAGATGGTATCAGTGACTGACAGTTATCTATGTATATACACTTACACAGAGATTGGTATCAGTCACTGATAACACCTCCTCCATGTGCAACTATCAGTGACTGACAGCTATCTCTGTATACACACTTACACAGAGAATGCTATCACTCACTGATAACACCTTCCCTATGTACAACTGAAGTGAGAAAGAGAAGAGATATATGTATAATTTCCAAATTTTACTTAATCTTTTCCAACAAAACTATATATCAGCTCCTCCAAATATATGCTCAGCTCCTCCTGCTCTATAACATGCTGTTTGCAGATTGCACTGCATTTTGTGGCTAGGTCCTCTTTAAAAGGAGAAATTAACTGGTAAACCACAAACAATGCCTTGTACAGCTAATCGCCTAAATGTAATGATAACTTTCACTTAGCATTTCACTGTCTCATTCTGGAGAAAAAGTAATTTGAATACATATGCAAATGAGCAGTTAAGTGCACCAAGGGTGGGCCCAAGCCACTATTTGCACTCTTGCTCCTCCTGCCTTCTCTGTGAGCCCCAACTTCTCCTTCTAGATTGACTGGGCCAGGCCAAATAACTATGTAAAGGTGAGGAAGGAACTGGCAGAAGAAGTAGGAAGAGAATGAGTGAACAGGGAGGACTGAGCCGACCCTTAGTGCACTTAACTGCTCATTTGCATATGGATTAAAAGTCAAAGGTATCATTACATCCAGCCGAGCTAGCACTACAAGTCATTGTCCCTTACAGTGTATTTTCACGTGACAGACTTGTTTTAATGGGCAAAGTTATGAGTATCTTCTACCATACAGATGTTTTTATTTGAAAGAAATATTATACAGTGGATTTGTGCACGCTGCATTTTAGTAAATACTTCTGATTAAAGGGGTTGTCCAAGTTATTTTTTTGTTCTTTGTATGTTTCTAACTAATCAAATATAACAGCTTTTCCATGCACTTTCTGTCTCTACAGTTGCTGCTCTCTGTGATGTCAGCTTCTCTCACTGCTCTGCTAATGTTTCGTGCACGAGCATGAGAGATCAGATAAGAGTCTGTACACTGTGCTGGCCATGCCCCCCTGCACTGGCTGAGCTGCCGTCTTTTCTCTCCCTGGATTCTTTCAGATAAAACTTTAACCTCTTCAGCCAGCACAGACTCAGGGCTGAAGGCTTTACTGAGTAGCTGCAGGCATTGAGGAGACAAATGTTGGGCACAGGAGCTGACAGAGGAGTTCTTCATAGCATTGCACAAGAACAGGTATGGGGAAGATCCTGTGTGTATCAGCAGTGTCATTGTACAGCTGGGACTTGTAGTCGTACACATACAACATGCTGCTGAGTATCCCAGCAAGCAGACATGTCACTCAGGGTAGCACTGTTATTCACTCCCTTTGCAGAGCAGGGGGAGGGACAGAGATTGTTGTTACTGCAGGTAAGCAAAGGCAGAAGAGAACCAGGGAAATGAGGATATATATATATATACTTATTATTATTATTTTTTTTTTTTGCCTAAAACCTGCTTAACTTAGTTATATATTGCTGCCGATCATATTTAAAGTGCTATATTTTTTTTTTCAGAACTCTGACAACCCATTTAAAAGGATTGTCCACCTTTGCAGTGCTTTTTTCAGATACTCCAGAGTGGCCGGACCCGCAGCGGTGAGCATACTGTACTTAACTGATCCCTGCCACTGGGTTCTGGCTCCATTGCTCCCTCTCATCTGCCGCTGGTCCTGTAGCTACCCGAATCAACATCCTGTTTGATGCAGGTCACGTGACCAACACAGCCAGTGACTAGCTGCGGAGGTGGCATGTCACCCATCTATCACGTGACCCAGAGAAGTGACACATGGGTTACATGTGGCCACCACGGACAGTCATTGACTGCGGCGGTGACGTCATCCACATCAAACAGCATGTTGACATAGCTACACCCGGGTCCAGCGGCATCCGAGGGGGAGCAATGGAGCCAGAACCCAGCAGTGGGGATCAGGTGAGTATGCATACCACTGAGGGTCTGGCCATACTGGGGAATCTAAAAAAAAGCACTGCAAAGGTAGACAATCCCTTTCATTTGGACACTCAAAAACACTCACATTTCAGCTTCTTCAGCCATTGCAGATTCATTCATGTTTTAATGTTCTGACATAAGAATCCTTATCGCTTTTTAGCTGGCTAACAGGGCTCAGTGACATGAAGCAACATTCAAAACATGCATTTGTACATCTTTCCAGCCCTCTAATGTGCCCACTGGCTCCTCTTTATTGTTTGCAGAAAAACTGGGGTTATTTCTGCAGCATGTGCATGGATTTTTACAAATCCCCTTCAGATCTGTTAAAGCATGATATGAAAGGATAGGCAGAGCTCTTCAGCACAGGAATCATGAGCTCTACCTTTTAACCACTGTTAAATGAATTCCACCCTCTATTTCTTGGTATTATTATATGGCTTTTTTGTTTGGGTCATTCCACAATCCATCAGTAGGTGGCTTACTTGGACATTCCTAGGAGAGGCAAAAAAACTTGTTACTGCTGTTATCCTCAGATAGACAGCGTAGAAAACAGAACCACAGCCATTAGGTCACATTTAACATAGTTTTTTTGTACACAGTAACCAGATGTTTGTTGGAAGCCAAAAGGAGAATATGAAGTTCTCTGCATTTTTAGCCATGGTGCCAATTTTTCCAAAACTCATAGCACAATTTGTAATGTATGATATTTAATAGTGTTTGTTTATGGTCGTTTTTTCAGGTTCTTTAACGGTGATGGCAATTTTTCGAAAACGTGTCCCCAAGTGGCATGTGACCCAGCAGTGACATGTCATTTGGGAACATGTCTCAGCTGATTCCGATGAATAGCTGTAGCAGCGCATGTGACCACATCTGTAAATTTACATGCTGGTGACTAGAAGGAGTGCGGAATGTACCCTCGTAGATGGAACGGAGTGGTGGGGAGCATTGTCTTTGGGGATGGAAAACCACTAAATAAACTAAACCACAAACTGCAAAAGCCTTGGAGAACCGTGTTTTTTAGAATAGTTTTCAAGGTTTGTTTTTTCGCATTTTCTAAACATTTGTAAAGGAGGTTTTAAATTAGAAGAGAATTTAATTTCTATGCAGTTTTATATAAAACAGTATTTTATTATTGTTATCTAGGTGGTACTTTAGTGCCAATTCATTAGCCATTTGCTTGTTTATAGATATTTTCATCTAAATGCTTAATATTAATAATATAATGTACTTGCACTGGTTTCACAGTTTTAGGAGGCAGATACATTAATGGTTACATGTAGCTCTATATATATATATGTTTCAAAAATATTCTTATTCTAGGGAAAGTGGGGTGATTTGAATTAGATTTTTTTTATTTTTACATAATTTTTTTAACCTTTTTAAACACCCTACGTGATTATAGCATGCAATCATTGGATGTCAAGTTCAGTGTGTATGGCCACTTTTAATTTGTTGGAATTAAATGGAAATAGCAGCAGAAACTGTTGGTGAAAAACACTTGCTCATCAATGAAACATTAAGGAGCCTTTCCAGTACTTAAATATTGATGGCCTATTCCCAAGATAGGTCATCAGTATCAGATCAGTGAGGGTCTGAACCCACATAACCCAACTATCAACTGTTTGAGCTGCCAACTTACTGCAGCTCAGCTCCCATTCACTTGAAAGGGAGCAAAGCTGCAGTACCTCGATATGGCCACTACACAGTGCATGGGACCTTCTGCTTCCAGCTCCGTCCACATTATGGCATCCGACGCAGACAGCTGCCGGAAACAGCTTATCATGGGGGTGTGCAGACCCCCGCCATTTCGATATTGATGACCTATCCTGAGGATAAGCCATCAATAACTAAGTACCGCAAAACCTCTTTAAAGGGTTCTAGTTTTGTAAGTTAGACTTTGGCTACATAGAGGTATTCTATTAAGCAAACTTGTCAAACACTGCCAATAGGCATACTGTATACGTAGACTGTCCTGTATACAGTGAGTGCATAGACTGTGCTAAATGGACATTTCAGCATAAAGAAATAGAACACTTGTAGTATTCTAAAGCTGGTCATATACTTTAGAAAGCTGTCAGCCAAACAGCTATCCCTCCCAATAAAAAATAAAATAGAATAAAAAAATAACATGCCTGTTCAGCTGAATGGGTGTTCTGAATGGGAAAAAGGGTGAAATCCACTGCCAGAAGTGTTTGATAGGAACAGAAGAATTGGGTATGTTGAAACCCAACAGCCTGATACTTCTTTCCCCTGACATCTCCCATACATGATTGGATTGTCCACACTCATTTCATACCTTGCTAGTGACCAATTGTCTTTTCTGCATAGTATAAAGAAAAAGCCCCCCAGATATTAGATATTTAATCTCAGCTCACATGGAAATAAATAACAAGTTATAAAGAGGTTATGGATATTTGCCTATGTATCAAAGGTCATTGACATTTATATTTGTTTTCAGATGTGCCTAGTAGTTGTCAGCACAGGTGCATTTGGGGGAGGGGTAACACAGGCATGCTATAGTTACCACAGTCTACATTTTAAGTAGTGTCAACAAAACCATACAGTATAAATAGATATTATATTACCAACAGGAAGCTAGTTCAAATAAAACACAATCCAAGTGATGTAGAATGCTGTTTCTTTTTCTTTTAAATGCTTTTTATTGAACATTTTGCTGTATCTATATAATAGTGATAACTTATCAGGGTCAGTGTGTAATAAAAGTAAGGCTAGGTTCACATCTACATCACAGCTTCCATTTCATATGTGGCCGGGCCTGTTCATTCCCTGCTATCCTGCTTCCTTTGCACAACTTTATTTTCTTCTCCCTCTGGGCCCACCGGGCTGGGGGTGGATGGTGGGGGGGAGCTATCTTATTGTTGGAGCACTTGCTCCAAGACCCACTCTGTACATTCATTTCATTTCCAGGGCCCCGTACTATATTGCACAACTAGCAGAGGTCATCATGGTGGTATGAACCAGTTGGAGAAGAACTCTGTAGGAGAGGTCACCTGTAAGTCACTAAATGCAACAATTTATTCTGCCGCTGATGGCGTCTGATCAATGCTGTAGTTGCTCATATGTTCTGCAGCTGATGATAGGCAGTGGCATTATGTTTTGTGAAAAAACTCCCAGCATACCTTCACTACTGTTCAGGCCATACTAATAGCTGTACACTGATGAACGTGATATCACATGGCCTAGGAAGAGGCCTACATGCTAACGGAGCTCCACTGCCTTTTCGTATAGCTGACTGGCAGAGGTCCTGGTAGTGAGCACCTAGCAATCTCATATTGATAGGCCAGGAATATGTAAATTCTGGAAAAACCGTTTAAGGTCCAGAAGGACCAAAACATCCCACATACAGTTATGTATTTTTCTGTTGAGTTATCATATTAAGCCAGTATGTGATTCGGCAGTAATAAAATGTGTTTATTCTCTTATTCTCTTTATTCTAATACTTGGAGTGCTGGACTATTCTTCAATACAAGTGGGACTTGCAACTCTCTCCTAGCACCTCCTGCATTGGCCCTTGAGTGCAACCTTCTACTTGTTTCATGAGTAGGCAATAAACCAGCCTGTAGCAATCATGGATGGAAATCTCCCATTTCATAAGTAGGGATTTCCTGGCAAGCCACACGGCGTCCTTAAAGGGAACCTGTCACCATAAAAATGTGAAGTAATCTTCAGACAGCATGTTAAAGAGCAGGATTTGTTGAGTGGGAAAAGATTCATATGAACTCCTGCTCATTCTGGGCTTTGAAGTCAAGAAGGCGGTCCGATCAGTGATTGACAGCTATGTCTATATGCACAGTCATAGAGGGAAGGCTGTCAATCACTGATAGGACCACCTCCTTGACTTCAAATCCCAGAGATAAATGAATAAATTACAGATTTTACTGAATCTTTTTCTATAGAACTACATATTAATCTGCTCAGAATCTGCTCTATAACAGACTGCCTTCAGCTCAAATACCATGTTCAACGTGACAGGTTCCCTTTAAAACAGTTCATGAGGTGCCAGGCTTGCTGGATAGCCTTAACAGTGTGGATCCCAGGGAAAGGTCTGTAAAAAAACAGAGTTCTTCAGGCTGCTCCTGGTACCAGAGTCTCTGAGTTTGTTTTTCAGGGCATCATATAGGACCTATACAAATGGGCACTGTCAGAAGAGATGCAAAAGTGTTTACTCAGTGAATGAGAACCTCGGGCAGTACCTGGTCTTGCACAGACCCCAGACATGCATGAAAGTTCTCAGGGGCCCCAAACCTTGTGGGTTAGTTTTTACAAGTTGGGTTTGAGTCCCCCAAAGCTGATGGTTCCTTACAACACTGAGAAGGTCCCAGTTACTGGGGTAGGAGCTATCCCACTTGTCCCAATCCACCATGCTCCAGAGAGGCAAGAGAAATAAGTGAGATACATTTTGGCCCGCTTGTGACTGACCTTGGTCAAACATTTTTGCCAGGACTATAGAGCTGCTCCTTCATCCCCAAAGCAGAAACTAAAATTTTAATGAAGTCCGTCTGAATGAAGAAGGGGGCTGGAGGAAGTCAGGGCCCTCTCCAAAAACAATATAGTTTCTAACTTTCCACAGTTAACCTTAGCTCCTTAAGACTGGCCAAATTTGCTGCAGGTCTGAATTAGCTCCATCACGGAACACCAATATGCACAGAATACAGTCACCTCTTCCATGTGGAGTACGCACTTGACCACATGGTGGTCTGGTCCATTGATCCCTCAGACGTCTAGATTCTATCAACAGGTCTATAACACAAACAAAAAGAAGAGGTGAAAAAAGAACAACCTTGTCTGATCCCAGAGAAGATGGAAAATGGTCAGTACCTTGCCTATAAAGAAATGAGAAACATTATCAATAACAGAGGCATTATTTACTCTACCACCACCATCCTGTATTGCTCCAACAGGCCCAGGCCAATAAGCTCCCACAGCGCTAAATATAGCTCTGCTAGTAGATTGTCACTGTTAGGGGTCGTGTCAGGACTGAAGGCTTTAGCGGCAGCTCATCTATCTTCAACTATAGTAGGACCTCTTCCTCAAGCAGTTCAAGCTTGGAGGGATCCTGGATGTCCTGGAATTCTACAGTCGGATTTGGACATCAGTTCCTCCACAATCTGCTCCATTTCCTCTGTGCATTCCTTCATGCTGTGACCCTTCTTGCTGCATTTTTGCAGCATTCTATGGTGCAACATAGTTGTAAGGCTACTTTCACACTTCCGTCGGCAGGATCTGTTTGTAACATCTGTCCCAGGCTCTCACAAACGGTCCTGAACTGATCAGTTTTACCCTAATGCATTCTGAATGGATAAGGATCCGTTCAGAATGCATCAGTTTGCCTCCGTTCCGTCTCCATTCTGCTTTGGAGACGGACAACAAAACGCTGCAGGCAGCATTTTGGTGTCCGCTTGACTGAGCGGAATGGAGACGGATCCGTCATGACTACAATGTAAGCCAATGGGAACGGATCCGTTTACTCATCCCCATTGACTTTCAATGGAGTTCAGAACGGATCCGTCTTGTCTATGTAAAAAGATAATACAAACAGATCCATTCAGAACAGATGCAGACGGTTGTATTATCAGGACGGATCCGTTTGTGAGAGCCTGGATGGATCTCACAAACGGATCCTGCAGACGCAAGTGTGAAAGTAGTAGTACAGTACAGTAAATCACCTTTCTCAACTTTCCCTCTGTTTCTCTAAAATTCCCTCCATCTCTATAGCTCTGTTTTTCCCTCCAACTCACCTAAAATGAATTACACCTCAGGCTGTCTATTGTAATGTGTTTAATGTTCCACTTAATTTAGTGGCCATTAGTTTAACATTTCCATATCAATGCTGAGCCAAAGGAGAAATACCGTACCAGACAGGTAAGAATCTTGGCACCCTAATCAATAAAACAACTGAATATAAAAGGACATCTGGTATAAAGATTGAGGGTGACTTGATAAATTTTGGACAAAATGTAACATAAACAACAAAACATTTAACACAGTGTTTCCTTACATTTTGAAAACAATGTGAAAACTGAATGCGACCAATAGTGAAATTCAAATTGTCATGTTAGTTTCTTTTCTTTGAAATCTTTATAGAAAACGTGTAAAACTGGACCTTAAAGTGTGATCAACATCTTTTAAAAGTAATAACCTATAAAAAACCGACCTATAATGTACACACCAAAGCCATCGCATAAAACCTACAAACACAAGGTATGTACCAACAGCATTCAAGAAGTCTAAATGATTATGTTATAATATCAATCTTTATTAACTGCATAAATTACCAGGATAAAAAGTATATTAAAATCTCCACAAAATGCACAGTAAACTAATACAAGTGAGGGACAACTGTTCAAAAAGGGCTAGCACTAACACTTCTAGATGTAACAAATCACATCATGGTAGCAAAATCCTCATGGCTGTTATCTTATATACTGCTTAACAAAGCTAGATACATAGTGCATACAGTACAGCTACCAGCGGCCCATACAAAACAGTGCCCAAAACAGTGTCCCTCACTTACCCTACGCGTTTCGCCAACAGGCTTCGTCGGGGGAAGTGAGAGACAGTGCATTAGTGTGCCTTTATATGTTAAAATAGATGGAAAACATAAATCACCTGTCGATGCCATCCAGCATTAGCGTGCGTCTCAAGCATTGTAATAATATCCGGTAAAAACCGGAGCCAGCGCACTCAATCACTTGACGCAAAGAGCAACCATCATTGGTTGCCTCTGCGTCAATCAAGGCTGCCTCAGCCTGCCCATAATCAAGATGGCCATAAGAGGACATACTACGCATGTCCATAGCGGCATGAGGCGCACAGTTGAATTCAACCGCAGCGTCTATAGGGACAGTCTGCGCACGCTCGAACAGGCCCGGTCACATGACCCACATAGGGCACATGACCAGATCGGCCGCGGGTCACGCGCCACAGAATAAATCATTAAGTGGCAAAGAAGAAACATATCGGGACCCATCACTGATAGAAGGAAAGACCGCAGACAATCACAGGATGGCATCGATGTTGAAAATATGGACGAAATATATTTAAGAACTCTTACATATCAAATGGATCCTATGAAATGGATAGTATGACATGTTTAAAAGAAGTCAACTTGTAATTCACACAACGAGGGATTTCCCACGACATATAGACTTAGTTATAGTATATAAATGTGAACCTTAATATTTAGTGAATGTTAGTGTATCTCATAATAAAAACATATATAAATATAACAAACTGACCCTCATGTGTAACATTTATATATATAGGGTATAGCCAAAATATATATTGGTATACCGACCAATTTAAGAAGCCTCAATGTGGACATCGATATACAAGCACACAACTAAGGTGCAAAAAGTGATGGAAAGTGCACTTGTAGGTTTTATCTTTTAAAAGTGTATTCTGCTTTTTCCCTGGGAAGTAAACAAGAGTCTATTTTACCACATTTGTCTAAATAGGAAAACACAATATTTATACTATATAGGACTATTATTTTAAGTTAACAGGATATTTCCATGTTACAAAATATAGCTATGATTATGGTCATTGAGGGCTGGACTTCCTGCTGCCTATCTGCCAAAAGTTCTTAGACTGGTGGCAGGTTAAAGAGAACCTGCCATCAGAACTGGCCTATTGAACAGGCCTGTTGAACTATTGATATGTTCCCTCTGTTAAAGTTGCCAGCTTTCAGAAACTGGTTTTGTTTAATTTACAATTAGGGTTTTTGTTTGAAAAATCCACTCTTAAAATGTACCTGACGTCATCAACATGTAGCTCAGGGAGTCACTGGGACGTATCGCTGGATAAGGTGAGTCAAAGAGTCAGCTCCTCTGACCAGGGGCGTAGCTATAGGGGGTGCAGAGGTAGCAGTCGCTACCGGGCCCAGGAGCCTGAGGGGGCCTAAAGAGCCTTGTGCCGCATAAGAAGAACACAAAGCACTGAGTGAAGGGGGGCCCAAGCTGAACTCTTGCACCAGGGCCCATTAGCCTTTAGCTACGCCCCTGCCCCTGACCTGCCATACTTGCTCTCACAGACCTACAGCAGTAGGAAATCTGGGCCATTTGGGGCCCAGTGGGGCTCACAATGTCGATTCACCATCAATATTTCTTTGGTGCATGGAAGAAAACCAGAGTACCTATAAAAAAACCACACAAACATGTGAAGAACATATAAGCTGCAAACAGATGTTTCCCTTAGCTGGGTTTGAACTCAAGATACCAGTGTTGCCAGGAACTAGGATCGGCATAAGGCTTTCTTCATAAATATTTTTTGGCATTTTTTTAGGTGTGTAAATATTCAATGAATCTCTTGCATTTTTACAGCCTTTTTTAATGTCTAAAACTCCTGAAAAAAAAAAAAAAAACATTAGAAGTGTATAAAACAATTTTATTTTTAAATTACCATGGAACAAAAAAAAAAATGCACCGAACCCAAGAGAGAGAAAAAATGGGAGAAAAAACCTACATTGTAGTATGTTTTATTATTCCCTATTGAGCAAGCATCTGAGCATCTGGTGTTTTGCAGAAAAAATGTGGCAAAAAACGTAGGAAAGACTCCACAATGATGCTTTTTTTCTCTAAAGACTATGTGTGACACCACAATATCTTTTTCCTTTATTATTTCCCTTCCTTTTGGCTAAAATGTACCCACACCAAAAAACTGTACGAGTGAATCTTTAGTTCTTTATAAATAAATATTAATTTCCATTAAATTAAGGGTGCATTCACATCACCGTTTAGCTTGATGAAAAAACAGGATCCTGTTGCATCAGTTATGCATAGGATTGCATAGGATCTGTTTTTTACAGGATCCAGTAAAAAAACGGATCCTTTTGCATAAGTTGTCATCCGTTTGAGCCATTTCCATCTGAGATCTGTTTTTTTAGATGCAAACATGCATGCAGGACTTTTTTTCCCGTCTAAAAAGCGGATCTCAGACGGAAATGGCTCAAACAAATGACAACTAATGCAACAGGATCTGTGTTTTTACTGGATCCTTTTTTTTTTTTTTGCTTTCTCTTCTTTTGACGGATCAGAAGAACGGAAAGGTAAATGGTGATGTGAACACAGCTTAAAAGAAGTTATAGCACCATCTCATTGTACATGTTCTTTAACCACTTTAACCAGTCATTTTCAGTTTTTGCATTTTCATTTTTCACTCCCTGCCTTTCTGAAGCCATAAGTTCATATAGCTGCATGAGGGGTTGTTTTTTGCAGGATAAGGGCTCGTTCACATCAGCGTTATGCTTTCCGTTTGTGTTTTCCGTTATAACATGGTTATAACGGAAAATAACGGAAACCATAAGACGGAAGTCAAAACGGAAGCCTTTAGAGGCTTCCGTTTTGATCCGTCATAATAGAAGCCTATGAGAATCATAACGGATCCGTCTGAGTTCCGTTATGCTGAACGGAAAACAAAGTCCTGTCGACAGGACTTTGTTTTCCGTTTTGCATAACGGGAACCAAATGGATCCGTTATGATTCTCATAGGCTTCTATTATGACGGATTAAAACGGAATGCCTCTAAAGGCTTCCGTTTTGACTTCCGTCTTATGGTTTCCGTTATTTTCCGTTATAACCATGTTATAACGGAAAACACAAACGGAAAGCATAACGCTGATGTGAACGAGCCCTTAGTTGCACTTTCTAATGGTACCATTTACCATTGCATACGATGAAGTGGGAAGCTGGAAAAAAATTCCAAATGGTATGGAATTGAAAAAAATGCAATTCTGACACACTTTTATGGGTTTTATTTTTATGTTCTCTATGTGGTAAAACTAACCTGTTACCTTCATTCTCCGGGTCAGTACAATTACAGCGATACGACATTTATATTCTTTTTTTTTCTTGTGTTTTAATACTTCAAAAAATAAAAAAAAATTAAACTATTTTTTATTTGCAACACTATATTCTGACATATTCTAATGAGGGAATAGTTTTTTTTTAATATGTTTTTAAAACTTTTTTTTACCCTTAGGGAACTCGAATATGTGGTCTTCAGATTGTTTCTACTATACTTTGCAATGAATTATCATTGAAGTGTATGAAAGATTCGCTATGTTCCTGTGGAGCCCTGCCACCTACAGGCCTCCATAAAAACTACAGCTGTAATAGTATTGAATTCTTAAGAGACCAGGGCTATTACAGTGAAGGATCGGCTTCCCTGATCTCTGCACAGGGTAGCCATTTTGGGCCCCAGTAACACAGTGCTCCTAGGGAAAGCCACCTCAAATGTCTTGCACCATGGTATCTAAGCAGGGGCGTAGCTAAAGGCTTATGGGCCCTGGTGCAAGAGTTCAACTGGGCCCCCTTCCCTCAGTCTTTTGTGGCCAGGTGCCGGGGAGCACATAGCCTTTATGCTGCCTGAGGCAAAAATTGAAACGGACCCCCCCCACGCCATGCCAAATTCTTGACCTAACCCCTCCCCTCCAGCCAGAGGTGTAACTTGACCAGCATGCACTTTCTATAATACCAGTGTCTTCTTATGTGGCACAAGGGTCTTTGGGCCCCCTCAGGCTCCTGGGCCCGGTAGCGACTGCTACCTCTGCATCCACTATAGCTACGCCCCTGTATCTAAGGGGTTATATGTCTACAATTGGAGTTATCATCAATCGCAAACATTGCCTCCTAGTGGCTGCTATTTAAAACATCAGAAACACAGCTGCTATGGTGCCCGCTCCACTCCAGAGCAGATGCCATCTTTAGAAACCCTACCGCTGATGTATATAGTCATAAAGCAGTTAAAGGGAATGCTCCACATATAATTTTTTCTGCCAGTAAAGCCCTGATAGTGACACATATCCTTTTTTCTGTTTTTATTTTCTGACACCATTTAGAGGTAAGTGTTGCAGCAGCCACCATAGACAGGACTCATTGGGAGATTTTTTTTAAAATATGCTTTGTGACCTTTGCAGAGGTCATTGTACAAGAAATGTGGATCCCATGTTATCGATATATAGGTGTCATCTGTCACTGGAATCCTGCCTGTGATGATGAGATGACTGCTGAAAAGTGATCTATACAGACCGAGATGTGGAGCCAGGTGCAAACTGGCATTGTACCCCACCGGGGGCAGTGAGGATGGACATTACTTGGGAGCAGTAAACATCCACATCGGAGAACATATACATCTAAGGAGGAGACATCACTGAATGTACAGTAAGAGGTATGCAGTGCTGTATTTTCTATGTATGGTAGCACAGAAATACCAGGCAGGATATTGAAGGTAGAGCTGGCCCTGTGTTGCTGCCTACGTCTCACCTCCTCACTGTACCTTATTTAGAGACAAGTGGAGGAGGACAGAACGTGGCAGCTGGAACTGGCAATCACAGAAGGGCAGCTTCTGGGGAGGTATTTTGTGCTACTAGGGCAGTATATTGTGGTACACTGTGGCATCTTGTTCTGCTGAGGCTGCACATTATACTGTTGCAGTGGAATCAAATGCCACAGTGAAGCAAAATATACTTACCCAGCAAAATATATTGTAGTACACTGTGGTATTTGAACCTGCTCAGGGTAGCATTTTGTACTGTGCTGATTGGATTTGCTGGGGTAATAATTTGTACTACAATGTAGTATTTGGGTATGTTGGTGTGGTAATGTATAATGTTCTGCATTGCTGGCCATGCCTACTTGAGTTTACCCTGCCTACATTTGTTGCACGTACCTACAATATGGGGGCAGTTTTTTTTTTCCAGGGCCCTTTTTAAATCCCCAGTCCTGCCCTGCCCAAACCATCTGGAAATAGTTGTCAAATAACTAAATTAAACAATCACTTGAAAAATATGTAATAACATATTGATTTTTGTCACAAGTTTCAATTTAATTTTGTTAGAATCAAAGACAGCTTCAATCAAAGATGGCTAACTAATGCAGAAGGGGTGATCTTCAATTTGCACAATCATTTGTACTCCATCTAAATGATGTATGCAAGAAGGCAAATGGCAATAAATTTTAAACAGCCTAAGGAGTCGTTCATCCTGATGGTGAAATGTAAGTTTTATGTTGAATGCCAAGTGGTGGAAATCAAGCATGGCAATGAAACAGAAGATGTTATGACATGTTAAACATAAAATAAATATTTAAATCCTGATATATAATTCATAATTGTAGCTATGTAGTTTAGCCTCAATAATTGTAGTAGTTCATGTGGTAATCCAAAGATTTCATAATAGACATAAGTAGGCCAGAAGGACAGTGACTGTCAGTAAAGAGCTATGTACAAGTCTAGTGGTTATTTCCAACCAAAGGACAACCAACCTGTGAAGTGACAACATTGTCACAGGCAACTTTAATAAGTCAATCCACCTCACATTCCAAAAATGGAATAGATCAGTCCTGCAGTCCGACAGTCATACCATAGGATTCCTTGTCAGCCGTTAGATACATGCACAGAGTGCAGACTGTTGTAAACATACACTTGCATTCTGCTGGTGGACATGCAGGTTAATGCAATGTAGGCTTGACGTTAGATACAGGGACATAAAAATGCATGTGTTTTGAATGGGGAGGGGGGAGGAAGCTGCTAGACACCTCTGGTGGTAGCTTATTTTCCCTGAGAACATCTGTCTATGGAGACAAAAGGTGCATTTAGACGGGGCGACTAGAAGTGATTGATGGGAAGGAAGCGTTCCTTCCCCACAGTTGGCTGCTTGTCCAGTGTGAGTCAAGTACTACATTTACATGCAGCGATCACCTCCACATATGAGGACAAGAGATCGCTATTGTGATCGCTGGACCTTATACAGCTACATTGTTTCTGGGCTGCAGATCGAAGTTTAGACCCCACGATCTGTTGCCCAGTAAAAATAATTTACACGCAAGCACTAACAATCATCGGCTCCACCTTTAGATGAGCGTTCACAGGAAACTTTGTTCCTAATAGTCTGCCCGATTCTCGCCCAGTTTAAATCCACCTTTAGTGGCAGGGCTTCATGGGAAAATAATATGCAAAGAGGTATCTCCCAGGAAAAGAGAACCATCAAAATTTGACTGTTATTCATAGGAAGCCACTTCCACGAGGCGGCGTTAGCGAGATGATTCTCTTTCCCTGGGAGATACCTCTTTGCATATTGTTTCCCATTACCACTAAGCAGGGGCGTAGCTAAAGGCTCATGGACCCTAGTGCAACCAGTTCAGCTTTAGAGGAAGTTCAGCTACAGAGGAAACCACCCCCATCTCCAGACCCCCATATAAGACCCCTATTAGACCTCCAAACCCCCAATCAGACCCTCATTAGAACCCCAAACCCCCATTAGACCTCTCTAGACCCCCCTTCAGACTCTTCAAGCCCCTAATCAGACCCCCTTCTGGCCCCCATATCAGACCCCCTTCAGACTCTTCAAGCCCCTAATCAGACCCCCTTCTGGCCCCCATATCAGACCCTCCCCCTTCTGGCCCCCAATATCAGACCCCCCCTTCTGGCCCCCAATATCAGACCCCCCCTTCTGGCCCCCAATACCACACACACACCCTTCTGGCCCCCAATATCACACATCCCTGCTTCTGGCCCCCAATATCACACATCCCTGCTTCTGGCCCCCAATATCACACACACACCCTTCTGGCCCCCTATATCACACCCCCGTTTAGGACTCCAAATCAGACCTCAGATCAGACAATAAAACAAATAAACTTACCTCTCCTGTGTCGCTCCTCTGCCGATCCCGGGTGTTTCCCTGCTCTCACCTCTTCCTGGGCCAGCGCTGCAGTCACCTGACCTCCCTGGCTTTGGGGCCCGGTCGCATCTGCGACCGCTGCGACCCCTACAGTTACGCCAGTGCCACTAAGTCTCCATACTCAACAGGAGGAGAACCAGTATCCCGCCAAGTTGTATCCAAGACATCTCATTTAGCCAGCCAGAATCCTACTCCATATTGATGAGGGGCAAGCACTCTCTGTTTCTGGATCTAAATTTTGGCTTGGCTATTTTCCCTTGGAATGTCCCAAGGCTTGTTAAAAAGTCAGACTTTGACTCTTCCAAAAGGTGGCACTAGTCTGAAAGTTCTCTTTCCCTGGAAGATACCTCTTGCATATTATTTTCCTGAGAATGTTGACATCCAACATGTTCGACCCTTCTTTCCTCAGACATCTGCAGTTGGGGGACAGTCAGAACACCCCATATGAATTAAATTATTGTCTAGTCCATCAATATCTCTAGTCCATCAATATCTCTCTCCAGCTATGGGCACATTGACTGGGCTTCATAGTGAAATTAATACGGTGCACTGTTGACCTATAAATATATAGGTGTATATAGCCACATACATATAGAATTGTAGCAAATTTAAAAAAATAAATAAAAATGAAAGCAAAGAAGTCCCCGAAGGTGCATATATGTTTGACTGCTTTTTTTTTCATTGTTAGGAGTATCCAAAGTAATGCACAAAACAAATAGTAGTGAAGGTATTGAAAAGTTACGGTATTTGCTTTTACCTCTTTACAGTGCCTTTGTAGCTGATACTGCATGCAGTAAGTACGTTAACTTGTCACTGATATATATATGGTGTGCATAATGACTGTCAAAGTGTAAGTATAAGCGGGTGATTTATGTGCGGTGACAGTCTATAGATATACTACTAACTAGGATTATGTCATTACTATTGCCTCTTCCCTATTTTTGCATGTACATAATCTTCATTATTGTTACTGATCTCTAAGAATGGGCAAAGAACCAACATAATCCTTATCAATTCTGGTCCCGCTCACAGTTCACAGTTTTATAGCTCCCTAGTGAAGAGTGGGAGCGGCCAGAAGAGATGTGAGGAGGGTGACTTTTTTATTGCAGGATATCAAGGCTGGCTGTAGGTATAACACCTGCTGCATGAATCTGTGGTATAAGTGAATTAACCATTTATCTTGGAGAAATAAGTAACCCTTTACCTTTTTACTTACTTTTATAGTTTGAGCTATTTCGTTTACTCACCAAAGTAAGTCCAGATATAAGTGAACGAAATTACTTGTTGGGTAAAAATTCATGCAATAAATACCAAAGCTAGCTATAGGCATGCTATAACTGGCAACCAAAGATCTCTTTGCTGCAATGTACATTGGAGATCTATGAACCAACAGGAAATCAGCAGCAGCCATAAAACTCTGGCGGCACTTATAGCATGAACAGCAGAACTTTTGGCAGGCCTCACAGACATTAGATACGGCATTTCCCTATAAAAAGGCCACTTCTTCATGTTACCTGTTTACAGTAACAGATAAGCTTTTGCCAAAGCAACATGTTTCCAGATTAATATTAACGTGATGCAGTAATAGGTGAGTCATACACGAGGTTATTCTTTAAGACAAAGGCTTGTCATAAACATACACTGTGCTATGACCGCTTTACAGAGAACATTTTGATGATGCATTGATTTTTGCGTCTCTAATAATAATTGTTCATTGTAAACTCACAAAACATTCTTATCGATTCAACCTGGTCATTACTATGTGGAATGATTCTTATCACGTGTTAAATACTTACATGCAAACATCTGTTTCCAGGTTCTTCCTACACTCTGTGAGAATCTTGTAATGTGGGTCATATTTAGAGGGGCAATGAGTGTTGAGGATCATTACTTCACTAATAGAATTTATTCTTTAAGACTCGGCAAATAGTAGAATTGTACATGTCAGGATCAGCAGCATTCCCTCTAAAGACTTTATTACACAGGCTGACTGAGCAAGTGTTTGTCGGGAATGAAGCATTCCTTTCCAACAGTCGTCTGCTCGCTCAGCGAAGTAGACCGTGCATTTACATGCAGCAATCTCCTTCACTGTATGAGGATGAGAGTTCGCTATAGTGATACCTTGTCCTCATACAGAATCATGGTTTCTGAGCAGCAGATCTCTGTTTAGACCACACGATCTGCTGCCCAAAAACTGATTGATGGTGCCTGAATAAAGGACAGGATCACCTGTTTCGCTCGTTCATCGGGTGATCGGCAGGTGATTGTCGGGAATGGCCGTTCACAGGAACGGTTGTTCCAGATAATCTGGATGCTAATTGGCTCGTGTAAATGCAGCCAAACACTTTACTAATCATATGCCCTGTGTACACAATGGTAACAACATTAGGTGATTAAAGCTGCCTTTACATGGCCCGATGTGCGGGCTGATTATCTGAAACGAGTGTTATAACGAACACTTATTCCCAATAATTGGCCCGTGTAAAAGTGCGGACACCTCAGTCATTGTTCCTCTGCTGCCTTGGAAAAATAATATTGTATGGGGACGAGAGACAGCAGCAGCCATCCCGCGTCCTCATACTGTGGAGGTGATCGCTGCATGTAAATGCAGTGCTTCATCTCCACTTAACAATGCTTTCTTCCTGAAAATCACCTGCTCCTCATTGCATCCAATTGGACAAGAACAAAGTCTGGTTAGCTTGATGATAGGCCCTCATAATAGTTCTATCTGATGGGCCCAAGGAACCCCAGTCCAACAAAGGTCATGGTCCATAGATAATGCTCTGAGTGAAGCCCACCTGTAGTAAGTGTCATGCAAGAGGGATGCCGCATGGTGGTCTTGTGCAGCACAACCTGAACCAATGGATGTACATAGCCAAACCCTAAAAGGTATACATCTTAATAAAACAAAAAAACCTGTTTAGCTGATGACAGCACACATACAAAATATATCTGGTCAAATACTAGTATTAAGGTATGCCAAGACACTTTTCCATAGTTCAATTATGTAAGCTTTATGTTTTATTTGAATCTGCAGCTGCTTCCAAGAAGTTTTATGGCGGAGATTAAGATTAAGTAGTTGTGTTTAGCAAGGTTTTTGTTTGCATACTTTATCACATCCTGCCGTCACTGCTGATATACTTGTATTTTTCTAAAACTTAGGAGGGAAAAATTGCTGAAAAACCATGGAAAAATTATTTTTAGCAGACAAATGAGAGATGGCCTCTCTATTGTGCACCTACAAGACCTTTACAACATACCATTGTTTCAGAAATATATCAGTACTTCCCTTTGGACCTTGATCATTCTGTAGGGTAATGAATATGGAATCTCTAACATAAATGATATGAGTATGTACAAGTAAATGTAGACTATATCACACTTCAAACTGCTGCCAATGTAATCTACAACTCTTTTCTTGGTTTGGCCGTGGGATGGATGAAATAGGACAAGTGTATTCACGTGTCTTCAATTCTAAATGGCTGCATCTTTCTTATAAAAACCAATTATGCAAAATCTTTACGATAAACTAAATGCACAGCTGAATGTGATATACAATTTTTCATAATTTAAAAAGACATCTGGCTATGCAAATACAGAGGCTACATTTTTATTCAAGCCATGCCTTCCGGACAGGTTTTGGTAGGTGCACACACCATGCAGATTTCTTCATTTGCATGGACTGTGTTCAGTGAGTGATGCTTTTGTTCTCGTCCAGTACCATTCCCCATCACAATGAGCAGAGCTGTTTAATATATAGTGAGCATGCTGCAAATGTTCCCTAATGTGCAAATGTCATTGTGTAGCTATAAAAGACCTGTACAGCGAGGTGAGATTACAATGAGGCAGCAGACGTGTGTGTTTGTATACTAAGCCACAAACTCCTAATTGTTATTACAATGGGGATTTACAAAGACAAAGTTCTCAAGTGCTGCCGATGTCAACTGAGTTCATGAAGTCCATGAATGTGCAGTACCGGAGATGAGTGATAGCACACGCAAAAATAATTCCAGACCAATAGTCAAGGTGTTGAGAGAGTGAAAGTTTGTAATGTTATCATGCCAGCATTTCCTTACCTGTTTTACTTTCTGTTTCTTATTGACAAGCTACTCTAAAAGATTCATACGATTGCATTCACATTTCTAGGCTTTAAATGGTGCTGATGATTATTAACCCCTTCGCTGCCGGGGTGTTTGGACATTTTGCATCTCTGGTAGACTGGGCAACTTTTGATGTGTATATTAACCCCTTTAACCCCAGGCCTGTTTTCACCTTCCTGACCAGGCCATTTTTTGCAAATCTGACATGTCCCTTTATGTGGTAATAACTTTGGAACGCTTTTACTTATCCAAGCCATTCTGAGATTGTTTTCTCATCACATACTGTGCTTCACGACAGTAGTAAATTTGTGGCAAAATATTTCATTTTTATTTTTTTTAAAATACCAAATTTACCAAAAATTTGGAAAAATTAGCAAATTTCCAAATTTCAATTTCTCTACTTTCAAAATATATAGTAATACCTCCAAAAATACTTATTATTTTACATTCCCCATATGTCTTCTTTATGTTGGCATCATTTTATAAATGTCATTTTACTTTTTTAGGACGTTAGAAAGCTTAGAAGTTTAGAAGCCATTTTTCAAATTTTCAACAAAATTTCCCAAACCATTTTTTTAAGCACCAATTCAGATATAAAGTGATTTTGAGTGGCTTACCTAATGGAAACCACCCATAAATGACCCCATTTTAGAAACTACACCCCTCAAATTATAAAAAACTAATGTTACAAACTTTGTTAACCCTTGAGGTGTTCCACAAGAATTAATGGAAAATGCAGGTGAAATTTCAAAATTTCAATTTTTTGGTAGATTATTCACGTTAATAATTTTTTTCTTGCAACACAGCAAGGGTTAACAGCTAACTAAACCTCAATATACATTACTCTGATTCTGCAGTTTACAGAAATACCCCATATGTGGTGGTAAACATCTCTATGGGTTTGTGGCAGTGGTCAGAAGTAAAGGAACGCCATACGGATTTTTGAGGCAGATTTTGCTGGAATGGTTTTTAGGCACCATTTTGTAATTGAGAGACCCTGACGTAACCCTACAGTGGAAACCCTCAAAAAGTGACCCCATTTTGGAAACTACACCCTTCAAAGAATATATTAAGGGGGGTACTGGCCACTTTGACCCCCTAAGCGTTTTACGGAATTTGGAAACACTTGGCTGTGAAAATGAAAAATTTTATTTCTTCCAATAAAATGTTGCTTTAGCCCCAAATTTTTCATTTTCACAAGGGGTAACAGGAGAAAAGCAGCCCATAATATGTTCCCCATTTTCTCCTTAATACGGCAACACCCCATATGTGGTAGTAAACTGCTGTGGGGGCACATGGCAGGACTCAGAACAGAAGGAGCGCCATATGGATTTTGCAGCACAGATTTTGATGGATTGGTTTGCGGGAGGCATTGATTTTTATTTTTTTAAGTTATTGTCTTAAGTGGGGGCTCATTTTTTGCGGGATGGGGTGACGTTTTCATTGGTACCATTTTGGGATACATAAGACTTTTTGATCGCTTGGTATTACACTTTTTGTGAGTCAAGGTGAAAAAAATAGCTGTTTTGGCATAGTATTTTTTAATTTTTTTTACAGCATTCACCTGAGGGGGCAAATCATGTGATATTTTTATAGAGCAGGTTGTTACGGACGCGGCGATACCCAATATGTCTTTTTTGGGGCGATTTTCTCAGGTAGGGTCTAAATTTCTGCAGGACGGGATGACGGTTTGATTGGTACCATTTTGGGGTAAATACGCCTTTTTGATCACCTGCTATTACACTTTTTGTGAGACAAGGTGAAAAAAATGGCTGTTATGGCACACTTTTTAAAAAATTTTTTTTACAGAATTCACCTGGGGGGCCATCTCATGTAATATTTTTATAGAGCAGGTTGTTATGGATGCGGCGATACCCAATATGTCTAACATTTTTATTTTTGGAAAGTTTTACACATTAGATGTATTTTTGAACAGAATAAAATCTTTTTTTGTGTTGCTATTTTCTGAGAGCCATATTTTTTTTTATTTTTTGGGCGATTGTCTCAGGTAGGGTCTACATTTCTGCGGGACGAGATGACGGTTTGATTGGTACCATTTTGGGGTAAATACGCCTTTTTGATCGCCTGCTGTTATACTTTTTGTAAGAGAAGGTGACCAAAAAAAGGCTGTTTTGGCACAGTTTTTTTTGCTTGTTTTTTTCTGCGTTCACCTGGCGGGGTGGGTCATGTGATATTTTTATAGAGCCGGTCGATACGGACGCGGCGATACCTAATATGTATATTTTTATTTTTTTCACTATTTTTTACAATTTTTTTTATATTATTTTGTGAAAAGGACGCTTTTTTTGGAACTTGAAACTTTTTTTGGTAAAACTTTATTTTTTACACTTTTTTTTAACTTTTGGGGTCTGATCCCCTTTACAATGCATTACAATACTTCTGTATTGTAATGCATTGGCTGGAAGTGTATTACACACAGTAATACACTATCAGCTTACTGCCTGTGAGATCCAGGGGGCTGGATCTCACAGGCTTCCATAGATAGCAGCCGGATGCCTAAGGAAGGCATCCGGCTGCTATCTAAGCCATTGGGTACCCGTCACAGCAGCGCCGGGATCCGATGGACAACCCTTCCGACCGCCCGCATCGCATGTGCCGCGGTCAGCGCTGACCGCGGCACATGAAGGGTTAATACGCCCGCATCGGCGCTTTCACGGATGCGAGCGTACGCAGCAGGGGTCCGGCTACTGGGAACAGCCGGCCCCCCGCAGCTGATCGGGCGGGCGCAGCTCCTGCACCCGCCCGATCAGCGAGCCGTAGCACTACGGCGCTGGTCGGGAAGTTGTTAATAAAACCTAAATTACAGAATAAAAAAAATCATACTAACCCTCAAAACCAGGGTTCAGCGAACTGCGCTTCGGATCATAGATCCAAAGTCGCTTCGTTTAGAAGTTCGTTTGACTGTTGTACAATTGAAGTCTGAAGTTCTTCACCAAAGTCTTGCGAGACTTCTGACTTTTTAACAAATTTAACCTCTGCGCAGCCTATAGATTTGAATGCTGACAGTAGACGCCCAGCACATTGTTAAAATGCCACCCAACACTTTATACACACAGACAACTTCCAGCAATTTTGCGTAAAAATGTAATGTTTCATAAAAATTGCATGAAAGTTGATATTATTGGGTAAAAGTGTGACTCAAGCTCAAAGTTATAAGCATCAGATCTCTTAAAAATAAAAGTTCAACATGTGCAGAGGTCATACACAACCAGGGTTGCCAAGCATCCAGAAATTTCTGTACTGTCTGTAAAAATTGGTGACTTTTTTAGAGTGTCCGTGAAAATAAATAGAGGTGTCCGTGATTTTTTGAGGCTGGTGATACTTGACTAGTTTATTTTGGTGGTAACTGTCATCATTTTACAGCTTAATGTAGATACTGGTAATGAGGTGTTATCAGTATATTGAGCTATAGACATGTATTAAAAAAATCAACCAATAAAATACTGGGATTACACGCCTGGAAAAGTAAGTGAACCCGATATCTATATAATTCCAGAAAGCAGACAACCTGATGGGTGCAGCTGTCTTGATGGACTGGTGACAACTACATCCACCTTCATGTAAGTTTGTGACAAACAGGAATTATTTTACAAAAATGTTCAAAAAAATAAATGTATGAAAACAAACATTTGCACCTAAAACAAAGATTGACACATAAAAACAATACAAAAATAATATATTGAGCTGTGCAAAGCTCATATATACCACAAACATATACATCAGCAAGAGCTTGTGCTCTTAAAAACCTGAAACAGAGGTGAATCTGTCACTAGTGACCGCCCTGTCAGACTGTTTGCATACACACATCTGTTTTTCTTTTGTTGATCTGAGTCTTCATTCCCGAGTTATGATACATTTTATTAATATGCAAATTATCTCTTTGATGCAATGAGGGTGTCACCATTACTCTTGTTGGACCCAAAATCCACTACTTTTTGTACCCAGCCCCTCCCTGGCTTTGATTGACAGGGCCAGGCAGTGGCAAAGCAGCAAGGAAGGTGAACCACAGTAAGGTATCTATGCAAGCAGTTTGATAGGGAGGTCAGTGTTGACAGATTCACTTTAAAGGGTACCTCTGGTTATAAAAAAAAGTTTTCAGGAATTAATAGTACAGATTAATATAATAACTTTGTAATATATCTTATTAAAGCATTATTTTTGTCCATGGGCTTCCCAGGCTGCTTTTCATTTCCTTCCTTTCATTTAGCCTCATCTCTAGTAGCACTTGTCTCTGTCTCCAGCCTCACATACAAAAGTCTATGGAAACAGGAGGAGGTATAAGTGATTTATTACCTCACTCTGAACAGTGGTAGAGCCTTAAAGGGGTTGTACACTGTTGTAGAGCTTTTCTACAGACCCCACAGTGTGACTGTACCAACGGCGTGATCATACTTACTTGATCCCCACTGCTAGGTTCTGGCTCCATCAGTGCCCTGATGACTCTGCAGGTCTTCTGTCTCTCCGAGTTAACATCTCATTTAATTCCAGGTCATGTGACCGCCGTAGCCAATAATCATGGTACCATTTCGAGCATCTAGGACTTTTTGATCACTTTTTATACAAATTTTTTGAAGGAGTTGAAGCAAAGAATAAACAGCATTCTCTGTACGGGATAAATATGTTTATATTTTACATTTTGGGACATGGCAATGCTAATGATCTTTACTTTTTTAGGGGACTTGAACATGTGATCATCTTACAGTTTCTCCCATAGACTGCAATGATTTAATGCTGCAGTCTATGGCAGATTTAATATATGTTCCTATAGAGTTCCTGAGGCTGCCACAGCAACCAAATGTCTCACTTGATCTCAATGCAGGGGAGCCGTTGACCACAGCATCTGAGGGGTCAAATGTCCATGATCCCCAAACACGTATATTGCCTTCGGATGTCTGCTGTGGAGGCCGCACAGCTTTGGAGCAGGCACCATCTTTAAAGAATTGACTTGCACTGTACATGTATGGCAGAGGGCCACAAGGGGTTAAGGACTGACAGTATGTTTTATTGTCAACTCTGAAATAGGTAGAGCAGCTTAAGTTTCTATATATGAAAAGCTTTCTAACATAATACTTGAGAGCGTTAGAAAATAAAAAAAACGCCTTTTATGGCAATCTTGTAAAGATCTCTCATATACTTTATAAGTATATTCCACTTGATCACTTACATGGGATAACTCTGCTTTTTCTAGGCCACTTTCAGTTCTCTTTCTTCTTATCCTCTTATCTAATGCATTACCTCATAAAAAACATACCTTTTAGTTAAATGGTAAGAAACATGCACACAGTGAAAAAAAGTTAAAAATGGACACACTGTCAGTTTTTCATGGACATTTTTCAACCATTTGTGCATCCATTTTCAGTCTGTCTTTCAAAAATGTCCATGAAAAACGGGTGAATTTCATTGGCTTTTTTTAAATAAAGATCCCGACCCCTGCAGTGCCCTCTGTACACATGTTCCCTATAATCAACCCCTGCAGTGATAATGGCCCCCATAGTGGCCCCCATCTGTAATAATGTCCCCCATAGTGACACCCTTTTGTAATAATGTCCCCCCTAGTGGCCCCCATTTGTAATGCGTCCCAAAGTGGCCCTCATCTGTAATAATGCCCCCATAGTGGTTCTCATTTGTAACAATTTCCCCCATAGTGGCCCCCAGATGTAAAGTTTCATTTTAGCAAAAAAAAAAAACAAAAAAAACCTCTTGATAATGAGCGCAGGTCCTTCGGCAGATTCGGCAGAAAGAAGCGACTGCCTCTGCGCATGCAAGTGGATGAGATGAGTATTTGTCTTAGTGTACCAGGTTTTAATGGCTGTTCATTAGCCAAAACCTGGTGCAGGTCAAAAACACAGAACAGGAGCAGATCTTTCCATTGTACCTTATGCCTGTGAAGGCTCCACTCTTGGTTTTGGCTGACAATCACTGATGAAATCACTGACCAAACTGTGACTGTGTGAATAAGGCCTCTGGCATATTGCTGCATACTGACTACAAGCAAGGACACTGAGCACTGAATCCACCTGCCCTGGCCAGTACAGGCATGACAGCTTCCCATATGGAACCAAAGGGACTTTCACAGGGGATTTACCCAGCATAAATTACTCCACATCATCATGCAAAAATAAAAACAGAAATAAACATCAAATATAGAAAACGGCTCAAAATAACAAAAAAAAAAAAAGAAAGGACACACATATATCTAATCAAAGCTGAAACTGACATGTCATAAAGCGGTGTCATGTTTTCTTTCTTCTATCTGTCTGTGAAAAGGTATTTGCCTCTCACCAAATGTCTTCTATTTCTTCTCGTTTTCTATTCTGTCACATTTAAGTGTTTCGGACCTCCCAACTAATTGTAATATAATATGAAGAGTATAAAGTGCAGCTCTTAGGGCTCATGCACACGACCGTATTATTTGTCCGCATCCGATCCGCTTGTTTTGCCGGTTGGATGCGGACCCATTCACTTTTTTGCTGCAAAAGATATGGACAGCACACCGTGTCCGTTCCACGAGCCCCTTAAAAATTAGAACATGTTCTATTCTTGTTCGTATTACTAAGAAGGATAAAACTGTTCTATTGTCTGCAAATTGAGGAACGCACACGGCCAATATCTGTATTTTGCAGATCTGCAATTTGCAAAACAGGCTGTGGTCGTGTGCATGAGCCCTTAGAGAGAATCTGTCACCAGTGTCACCAGTGACCCCCCCCCATCCAACCTCTTTGTACAGACATATAGCTGTGGTTCACCTCATTAAAACACTGTTTTTCTTTTGTTGATCAGAGGCTCGGTTCCCGAGTTATACTTTTTTTCTAATATGCAAATTAGGCATTTGGAGCAATGAGGGCGTCACCATTGCTCCTGTTGCACTCAAGCTCTGCTCCATTCTCTGACCAGCTCCTCCTTTGCTGCTTTTAATGACAAGCCAGGCAGTAGCAAAGCAGTGAGGAAGAAGGTCGTGACAGAAAGGAACAAAGCTTGGGTTCAACAAGAGCAACGGTGACACCCTCCTTGCACCAACGACCTAATCTACATATTTGGAAAAATTGTGATAACTTGGGAACAAAGGCTTGTATCAGCAGTGTTTAATCAAGTTACCCACAGCTATGTGTCTGCACAGGGAGATTGCTGGTGACAGATTCCCTTTAAATAATCATTCCAAAACCTGTATCACCCATGTGAAAATGTCATAGATCCCTTAAAGGGAATCAGTCACCAGCGACCTCCCTGGTATTCTATGACTTGACCGCGGCGAATCAATAGATGTCGTATATCTGGACTTCTCCAAAGCATTTGACACGGTACAGCATAAAAGGTTAGTATATAAAATGAGAATGCTTGGCCTGGGAGAAAATGTCTGTATGTGGGTAAGTAACTGGCTCAGTGATAGAAAACAGAGGGTGGTTATTAATGGTACATACTCAGATTGGGTCACTGTAACTAGTGGGGTACCACAGGGGTCAGTATTGGGCCCTATCCTCTTCAATATATTTATTAATGATCTTGTAGAAGGCTTGCACAGTAAAATATCAATTTTTGCAGATGATGCTAAACTATGTAAAGTAATTAACACAGAAGAGGACAGTACACTGCTACAGATGGATCTGGATAGATTGGAGGCTTGGGCAGAGAAGTGGCAGATGAGGTTTAACACTGACAAATGTAAGGTTATGCATATAGGAAGGAATAATGCAAGTCACCAGTACATACTGAATGGTAAAACACTGGGTAACACTGACATGGAAAAGGACCTAGGAATTTTAGTGAACAACAAACTAAGCTGAAGAAACCAGTGTCAGATAGCTGCTGCCAAGGCCAATAAGATAATGGGTTGCATCAAAAGGTGCATAAATGCCCGTGATGAGAACATAGTCCTGCCACTTTACAAATCACTAGTCAGACCACACATGGAGTACTGTGTACAGTTCTGGGCTCCTGTGAACAAGGCAGACATAGCAGAGCTGGAGAGGGTTCAGAGGAGGGCAACTAAAGTAATAACTGGAATGGGTGGACTACAGTACCCAGAAAGATTATCAAAATTAGGGTTATTCACTATAGAAAAAAGACGACTGAGGGGAGATCTAATAACTGTATAAATATATCAGAGGTCAGTACAGAGATCTCTCCCATGATCTATTTATCCCCAGGACTGTGACGAGGGGACATCCTCTGCGTCTGGAGGAAAGAAGGTTTGTACACAAACATAGAAGAGGATTCTTTACGGTAAGAGCAGTGAGACTACGGAACTCTCTGCCTGAGGAGGTGGTGATGGTGAGTTCACTAAAAGAGTTCAAGAAGGGCCTGGATGTATTTCTGGAGGATAATAATATTACAGGTTATAGTTACTAGAGAGGGGTCGTTGATCCAGGGAGTTATTCTGATTGCCTGATTGGAGTCGGGAAGGAATTTTTTTTCCCTAAAGTGGGGAAAATTAGCTTCTACCTCACAGGGGTTTTTTGCCTTCCTCTGGATAAACTTGTAGGAAAACAGGCCGAACTGGATGGACAGATGTCTTTTTTTGGCCTTATAAACTTTGTTACTATGTTGCTATGTATCTCCTCTGAAAATGAAAAAAGTACCATCATTTATTAAAATAAAATGGAATTTTTCATTTTTATGTCCAAGTGTTTCTAAATTCTATGAAACACCTGTTGGTTCAAAGTGCTCACTATGTCCTTTGAAAAATTCCTCACGAGATGTAGTTTCGAAAATGGGGTTGCATTTTGGGGGTTTCCACTGTAGGGGTACTTAAGGGTCTATTAAATATTTAGGGTTAGTTTTGCTTTTAACTCTTGCCAAGTAAGGCTAGGGCTACACGGCGACACCCGTCGCAGCCAGGATCCCTGAGTAGCGGGGATCCCATAGAGATGAATGGGATCGCCGCGGCAGTCGCAAGAAATCCAACCGTGCTGGATTTCTTGCGACTGCCGCGGCGATCCCATTCATCTCTATGGGATCCCCGCTACTCAGGGATCCTGGCTGCGACGAGTGTCGCACGACAACTGTCGCCGTGTAGCCCTAGCCTTACAGGAACAAATGGATTAAAATCTGCATAATATGTGCAAATGAGCCTCTAGGAGCAACTGGGGCATTACCATTACTCCTAGAGGCCACACCCCACATACTTCGATGGACAGGGCCAGGCAGTGTAAACATGATCACACTGGGCCCTGACTTCTCCTAAAGTCAATTGAAGTGCAGAGGGTGAGGCAGTTGCAGAGAAAGAGTCTCTAAGAATAACGGCAACACCCCCATTGCTGCTAGAGGCTCATTTGCATATATTAAATTATTTTTCTCAGCAATGCTGGCACATATAGTGAAAACTGGTTGTGTCCTGAAGGGGTTAAAAAAAAAAAAAAAAAAAAAAACCTGAATGGAAGCCTAGCAGTTTAAATACTCATCGCGGGGTCCCCCCTGGGTTAGGGTCTCTGATGTGTTTCAACACCTAGCTAAGCCTATGATTAGCATCCTTCTAAAACCGTATTGAAACAGAATGATGCTAGTGTGAACAGTGCTTAAAAAACTAAACCTTTATTCACACAGAAGCCCTGTTAAACTTTCTTCATGCATTTGAGAGACTGGGGTAGGACAGCCATAACTTCCCTCACAGTTGTGTGGAATGAACAAGCACTACATGCGAGGCCAGCGTCAGGCTGCAGGACGTGTGTGTGGTGTCACCTGCTGTCACACACCGGCAATGACTGAGGTAGAGGCGCCCTTCATACAGGCTCAGCCTTCACATGAGTGACTAGAGGCCACTTGTCACATGTGACGGGCTGTAGCGTGCGACATTGTTCAGGCTGCTATTTACTCTCTGCACCGTCCACCTCTCAGAGCGGGGTTTATGCCTGAAAAGGCGCCTATACTTTGGCACTGCCTCCACTTCTCCTCCCCGCTACTGCCCCGCTACCCCTGAGGCGAAGGCGCCTGCGCAGGGCGCCAGAATTGGCGGGAGGGCGTGTGCCGAGTGCGCTTTTGTTCGAGGGGAATCTCTTTTTTATTCAGCCGTCTTTCATGGCAGGCTGTGCACGCCTCCAGGCTGCTGCCCGCCCCTTCTCCTCCTCTTCTACGCCTTCTGAGAAACTTTCATAGAGCACTATCCACTTGCAAGAAGTACATTCACCTTCTTGCTCACCCTGCCCTGACCTTGCTGTAAGGATGGCGAGGAGACCAAGGAACAGGTAACACATATGTGAGGGACCTAAGTGCCAGAACTGAATGACAGGCGTATTGTCGTCTAATGGACTGGAGCAGGATGGTTTGTCGCGTCCGTAGGTGACACTGACGTGTGTTGGGGACCTCGCAGGTGGCACTTAGCAGCCTTACTGTAGCCTGGTGACTGGTGTCACCCATAGTGCGTGCAGAGAACATGTCAGGTGCCTGCTGTGTGGCACATGTAATCCGATGACACTTGCAAGTAGCAGCACTTGCAGCTGCATGGGACCTCAGTGTGGCGGCAGGTGCACTGGAGATGCTGAGCGGCACCACATGTCCTGCGCGTGGGCTCTGATCGGGACCAGGAGCTCCACACGTGGATTCTACTTCATGGATGCTTCTCCTGTCATGGGGGCTTTGGTAACACGCTGCCCTGACAGGCAGGTGGCTAGTGTCTGTGGGATGCTGATGCTTGGTGACAGTGATCTGCAGTGTACCAGCAGAGGATCGCATGTCCCTGATCATAGGTGCCAGGGAGATGCCAGTGCAGCCTGAGTGTGCACTTCTGGTGGCCCCTGGGGTTGTGTGCACAGGACAACATCCAGGAGGCATATTTAATACTGATGTATGCAGCACATGTCTGGGAAAGTAAATACAAGGGATCTGCTGTTGTTTCCCAGCATATTCTAGTGAAATCTGCTAGATAGGTAGCTTGGAGGAGTCTCCTTAAAGGGTCTTTCTGAAGTGTATTTGATAGGGTTAATATATGGGCTGCAGATAATTTATGGGTTATTACTGGCTGCTCCTGTTATCTACCAGCCACATGCCTGCTTGTGTATTGATAGACCCTTGGCATGGTTTATACTCTGTGTGCACTGTAATACTCTGTCCATCTCTAATATCGTCAGTGGTGGACGTTATTGCATTCCGTTCTCAATGTCACCTGTTGTATTGTGTTGCTTGTACATGCTACTCCTCTTTCTGTGTATCATAGGAGATTGTGTAAGGGGTTAGAATTTTTGATGATGACCCACCTAGTAGGTTTGTCCTGGCCTATTTGTAAAAGCGGCAAAAAAGCAGCCCCCACCCATCTGTCCTTCTATCTTCACCTCTTCGACCATTGCATAACTGAGTTCCTTCTAAAGTTATAACTTCCAGCTTACCTTCCCCTAACCACACTGGGTGATGAAACGGGTCATTTTCATGAACCCACTCCCTTCACTCATCTTGGGTGTCATGTATGGAGATAAAACAAGTCCATCAGCCCCTAGCTATCTGCAAGCTGCACAAATGTGCTCTATCAAGGCAGATGATCATCTCCCGCTCTCATCAGGCAGTTTCATTTGACATCATCTCTTTCCATACAGCTACATCTGGTGTAAAACACTTCGCTCCACATGCGGGCACATCTGAAAGAAAGAGTTTCCTCTTTGAGACTATGCCCGTTGCCATTAATCAATCTTCTTACCAGCTTCTTATTCTAGAGGCGGTTTTATTATGTTTTTATAGCGGTGGTGTCTAGAGTCGGTGATGGTGAGAACTTTGAGAACTTGAGCATTTTCCTTTGACTTAAATGTAGCTGATGGGGAAATCCCTTAGTCACAAATTAGACTACATAGTAATTGTAAGAAAATTTGAAGGTCTTTTGTTGGCGGGGGCCTCAAATAGATGACGTCACGTGCTAAATAAGAGCCTAATTGAGGCTTGGTGTGTCAGATCAGAATGCGTTATTGACTTTTAACTTGGTTGCTCAGCAGTAGACTTGTAAATCTGCCTTTGTCTTCTTTGACCATGAACGGCGGGCGTGTTGCTTTGGGTTTGTATACTAAACAATACAATGGCTATGGTTCCAGGCCAGATTCATGTTCAGAAAGGCATCTTGCAGTACGTAGATGAGTTTTTTTTTCTTGGTAAACATTTTAGTATATATGAGATATTATTTGTTTTGTATTTTGGTGCTTCTAAAACTTTTATCACTTGAAGTTTTTATGGCGTTTAGGAGGCAAAGCTTTTCCCTGGCATAATGTAAAGTTGTGCTCGAGTGACATATATACCCCAGCAGAAGGTCAAACAAAAGCTTCTTCCTTCATTCTAGAGTTTTTAGTGAAAGTGAAGACAACTGTTTTGGGCTGCTTCCAGGAAAAGCATGAATGTTTGAAGCATTTCATAAAGCAGATAAAGAACCTTAGGGACTGCTTGTGTAAATGACACGTCCTATCAGACTCTTTTACTGTCCTCAGACATTCAGGTTTATTTTGACTTTATTGGTGGAAAGGTTGCCAAATGTGCAATTTGCCACTCATCTGACAGAGGAAGCAGGTCTGAACACGCAGAGCTCTGAGCCGTCTGCCAGGTCTCTTGTATCTGTGGATACCAAAAACAGTAGAACCTGTTCAGATTATCATCTCAGAAGAATAACCTGCAAA
Source organism: Rhinella marina (assembly GCA_900303285.1). NCBI lineage: Eukaryota > Metazoa > Chordata > Amphibia > Anura > Bufonidae > Rhinella > Rhinella marina. Next base: position 118,664 of record ONZH01004350.1, read on the forward strand.
ATCCACTTGACGGACATCCTTGTCCTTTTCTAAGTAAATTTGATTTTGTAAGGCAAGACTGTTTGACATTTTCTCTTATGCCACGAATGTTGCTTTTTACAGTATATACAGCTCAGAGGAAGAAGAGGATGACATTGAAATGTATGAGCATGATTATGACGGCCTGCTCTCCAAAGGAAAACGGCACTTGGGCAAAACGAGGTGGACGCGTGAAGAGGTGCGTAGGAACATGACTAGCCCCTGCTCATATTCCTTTATCACAATTGTAAATGCCCATTGTTTCCTTCGTGACATATTTTGTACTCGATGATCTCTTCAGGAAATATAAGCTCATTGAGTATCCCTTTGGCATCCAGGTTCTAGTTTTGTTGTAATGTGGTTGCTTAGAGAGAGAAGGGAGTGACCTGTTTCTCCATGTCAACTGGCAACTAATCAATTACTCTTAGCTTATTGGATACAATGATATCTGTAGATATGGAAGATTAAAATCCGTGTCAATTACAGGCAGAGTTTAACCCATGCAGCCTTCGTGTACATTGTTGCCCATAGTTTCTTCCAGATATAGTGATATATTCGTTCAGTTGTATAGTATGTAGAACAGAAAATAAGTGCCAAAAATTAGCCATACCGTAGTCAAAGCGTGTAAATAAAACCAAGTTCACACTTTTTGTACCAGTTAGTTACATCTTCTTCTTTTTTTTCAGGATGAGAAGCTGAAGAAACTAGTGGAGCAGAATGGAACAGAGGACTGGAAAGTTATAGCTAGTTTCCTTCCCGTAAGTTCTGGTTGAACAGAAATGTCATGTTTTCTAGAACAACTATAAATTGTTGAATGCATTTGAAATATTATTCTTTAATATGACCCCCACCCCCCACCCCACCCCGAGTTAAAAAAAAATGTCACCTCTGGAGAGAAACACTTACAGGGTGAGCTCCTTTTCAGCTGCATATTCGCTAATTCTCGGGCTCTTCTTCTGCCATCCAAGATGGCTTCACTGCTTCTCAGACTTCCTGATGCACACTGTGTATCGGTAGTCCAAGACTTTTCCTACTTGTCTAGACTTGCTCTTGGATTGGGCAGTGTTGTTCACATGAGCAATGCTGGCCAAGCTGAGGACAGCACGAAGTGTCTTTGGCTACCAAATGTACAGTATGCACCAGGTAGTCTGAGAAGTGGTGTGGCCATCTTGGATGGCAGAAGAGGAGCTAAGAATTGTCAGATCTTCAGACTTTATAATAAATATATTCTCTAATACCTTTCATTATTTATAATTGCTTGTTTTGTCTAGGAAGCAATGATTAGGAGAAACAAAATGTCCGCCATCCCATTAGTTCACACAAAACCTGTCCTAACCACACAGCAGGACAAGTTACTTCACAACACTGAGGTAAAGAGCTGCCTCATCCTCCTCTCTGCTCTGCTTGTCAGGGATTAGGATCCTGAATACAGATGATAAGAACTTTAGCGGAATCTCTGGGGAGATTCATGAGGAAACGTGAAGTACAGAGAGGATGGACAGGACAGACTGTGGTAATGGAGACTGCATACAAGTGCTGCTGCTCATCAGCCACACCTCAGCCTCCTCTTATGTCTCCTTATCTTCTCCATTCCCACAGAGATTCACCTGTATTCAAGATCATAATCCTTGATATGTAGAGCAGAGAGGAGGATGAGGCAGCTCTTTACCTCAGTGTTGTGAAGTAACTTGTCCTCCTGTTTGATTAGGACAGGTTTTGTGTGTACTAATAGGACGGTGACCATTTTATTTCTCCTAATGATTGTTCCCCAGACAAAACAAGCCATTATGACTAATGGAAGGTATTTGTGAATATATTTATAATAAAGTAATATCTAAGTATTTTCATTTTCTTAATTCCCAGAGAACCCCTTTAAACTGGAGGGTCGCGTTAAGGGTTGTCTTACTGAACTATTTTCTGTAAGCATCAGCATTAAGACCAAATTCACACAGGACAGTTTTCTATTGATTTTATCTTTAGCCTAAGCTAGGAAAATCCTAAAGGAAATATAAGTATAAACATTAGTACATCTCTCTTTTGGATTTGCTCCTTTAAATAATATATATATTGAATATATATTGAAAATCGCACTTTATGAACCTGACATTTAAATTTAAAAAAAAGTAAAAATATTAGTATTCTACAATAACTGAACTTATTTACATACTTCTTTCTTTTTTTTTCTTGTTAAAGAACCGAACAGATGTTCAGTGTCAGCATAGATGGCAAAAAGTATTAAATCCTGAACTTATTAAAGGACCATGGACTAAAGAAGAAGATCAAAGAGTAAGCCATTATCCCATAAGGACCTAAAGCCTTTCTTAAAAGAAATGTCTAGTTTCCATAGTTGAAATGTATGTAACCTTACAAGTGACTCTTTTTTGAAAAGGTAATTGAACTAGTTCAGAAGTATGGCCCCAAACGCTGGTCCGTCATTGCAAAGCACTTGAAAGGAAGAATTGGCAAACAGTGCAGAGAGAGGTGGCACAATCATCTCAATCCAGAAGTGAAAAAGACCTCTTGGACAGAGGAAGAGGACAGAATAATATATGAAGCTCACAAACGTCTGGGGAATAGATGGGCTGAAATAGCAAAGCTTCTTCCTGGGAGGTAATGTACCATACAGCGCTCTAAGCAGTAAACATAAGCTTGTAAGCTAGTTTGGACTGCTCACAGGTCAGAAGGCTTGCTGTTACCACATTTAATTAAGCAGTAGACTGGGGTGGGTTTAAACAAACATCATCAAACAAACATCATCAAGTACAAATATTGCCCATGCCAAGTTATCACATTATAGCTTTCATTTTTTCAGAACCGATTTGAAAATGAAACAAGTGATCTCATTGGTTATTACAGGCAATAGTGACTTCTTTTCTTAGATTTGTATATATATGACATTTGGTGCCAATAATGTGGATTACGACCTCCGATCACCAATTTTTTTGCCAGTGCATTCAGTATGTATGATGGAAACCTTTTTATTTTTCCACAGAAATCATTTTCTATTAAGGTGTAAACACGGTCACAGCATTTCAGTGCAATGTCTGATTACTTTTAAGAATGTAGACTTCCTTATAGCTAAGCTCACATTCTTAATGCGCCCTAGATAGTCATATTTTATACATTCTAATTTTCCTGTGTAGAACGGATAATGCTATCAAGAACCACTGGAATTCTACTATGCGACGCAAGGTCGAACAGGAAGGTTATCTGCAGGAATCATCCAAAACCAACCAGGCTTCTGCAGCCACAAACTTCTCAAAAAGCAACCACTTGTTGGGCTTCACCACTCACACCCCACCTTCTTCACACATCACTCAAAGCAGCCATGCTCCAGTGAACAACTTCTACTATCATTTGGCTGAGCCACAGAACGTAAGTATCTTTTAAGTAGGAATATCTTATTCTACAAAGTATCAATCTGATTTCCATTTTCTTTGGTAAAGGAATCAAGGGCTGTCACAGGAGTATTTTCTGCCAATGCAGCATGTGGTATAGTCACCCCCGATTTACAATAGAATGTATGCTTCTGCATATTCGCTCATAGTTAAATTTTACATTTGATTGTATACAGGAGCATTTCTTCCACATTAGTGAATTTAGGAGTTCAGACAGGGCAGGTTATGCAAATCCAGCTCTGATTAATTGTTATGTTGATAGCAGCTCTTCATCAGAATAATAAGGGCTCTCTAAAACGTCTGGGGCAGAATATCACCTGCTTTGAATATGCAAACCTTTCTTTTAACATCTAGTCAAGCAGCATTTATCTATTCCATAGGAGAAATATAAGCAATGGTGTTTATGTACTGTCCCTTCCCCTTCCCCCACTTGCAAATTTAGAAAACCAGGATGGCAAATGAAAAAAAGACACCAATTTGGAAGATATTATAAAATTACATTATATAATGTGGGTAAAGAAGGATAAGCAACTGGCTCCCCTTATAAAGACCAGATGATGAATAATGTATATAATTCATTGATGGGCAATCCTGCACAATGCGTTTCCACCATGAAATCTTCTGGAGGTCTTCATTAGGGACCTGTGAGCATACTGTGTGAACATGTTGTATTAAATACCTATTTATTGTGTATATTTGCAGGCACCTTATCCTGTTGCATTGCATGTTAACATAGTCAATGTCCCTCAACCAGCGACTGCAGTTGTTCAGGTATTTTATTTAATTTTTCTATCAGTTTAACAGCAATTTAATGTATTTTTATAAATGAACATAATTATATTTATAATTGATTTATTGCATATATTTGCAAATGCTATCAAGAACAGGACACATGGTATACCGTATTTTTCGCCCTATAAGATGAACCTGCCCATACCTTGGTTTTAGAGGAGAAAAAGAAAAAATATTTTTCATCAGACCCCAGTGTTACTAAGCCTCCCAATGAGACCTCAAATCAGACCCCCCAAAGTTACTAAGACCGCTAATCAGACCTCCATGTTAATAGGACCCGAAAGTTAATCAGACGTCAAATGAGACAAATAAAAAAAAATCAACTTACCTCTCCTGTTCTGGATGCCGTCGCCACTCCCGAATTCCAGCACTCTTCCTGCCGCACTCTGCTGTGACCTGACGTCGCATAGTGTGAGGTCACAGAGAGCGCCGATGTCCTCACTCTGTGCAGAGGTCTTCAGGAGAAGACCAGGAAGTCGTGAGTATATAGCCACAAAGGGAGCGATGCATTCACCGCTCCCTGATCCTGTTATGGAAGTGCTTATTAGTATTCGCCCCATAAGATGCAATGACAGATACGGTAGATCAGGTTGTGTTATGTCTCGCTTACAAGAGTTATTTTGTGGTGCAGAGAATGTTAGGGAAAGAGGAAGCAATGACTAGGCAAGAATGGAGGAATCAGTACTGTTTATAAGGGTGTTATCACAATTTTCATGTCTGGATAGAATGTTTTCTTATAGAGGTCACTATTGTTAAAGGGAATGTGTCATCAGATAATGACCTATTGTTGGAATAACGTTAACGTTTTTACCACTTCCAGTCTGCCCATTGACTATAAACGTCCTTCAGCTCTGCCCCCTGTGCGCAGCACCTGTACATAGAAGCTCCGTGACTCAGCTGCTTCCTGACAGCCAAGAACATGGAGCTTTAACCTGAGACCTTTTTCCTGGTCTCCAGGCTTTTGATCACTCTGACAAGCTGTCAAAGCCATCACAAATCCTAAAGGAAATATAAGTATAAACATTAGTACATCTGTCTTTTGGATTTGCTCCTTTAAATAATATATATTGAAAATCGCACTTTATGAACCTGACATTTAAATTTAAAAAAAGTAAAAATATTACTGCCGGGCACAGAGCAGTTTACAACCACATATGGGGTGTTTCTGCAAACTTCAGAATCAGGAAAATAAATATTCATGTTTGATTTGCTGTTTACCCTTGCTATCTTATGGGAAAAATGAATTAAACATTTAAAATCTGCGAAAAAATATATATATTTTAAATTTCACCTTCCTTCTGTTTTAATTCTTGTGGGAAATCTAAAGGGTTAACAGACTTTGTAAAATGAGTTTTAATTACATTGGGGGCTGTAGTTTCTAAAATATGTTCAAAGCCCCTCAAAGTCACTTTAGAACTTCAAAGGTCCTTTAAAATTAACTATTGGAAATTTTCATGAAAATCTTAAAAATTACATCTAAAATTCGAAGCCTTCTAACATCCTAAAAAATAAAATTACATTTCCAAAATTATGCCAACATAAAGTGGACATATGGTGAATGTTCATTAATAACAATTTTATTAGATATCCCTATGCAACTTAAAAGCAGAGAAATTCATATTTTAAAAAATTTTTTTTTTTTTTTAATAAATAATTAGATTTTTTATAAATAAAGGTAAAACATATTGACTCAAATTTACCATTAACATGAAGTACAATGTCTCATGAGAAAACAGTCTCAGAATGGCCTGGATAAGTAAAAGTGTTCCAAAGTTATTACCACATGAAGTGACACATGTCAGATTTGCAAAATTAGGCCTGGTCTAGAAGTGGTTAAAGAATTTTTGATGGTTATTTTTAATTTTCCATAGCACTATCTATATTTAAACAAAACCCATAAAATCCTGCAGTTTTCACACTGGCCACTAAGCCTGATATTAGGCGGCACTGCTTGGTCTGTACAGGTCACTTTAGGCTACTTTCACACTAGCGTTTTTAAATTCCGGTACTGAGTTCCGTCATAGGGGCTCAATACCGGAATAAAACGCTTCAGTTTTGTCCCCATTCATTGTCAATGGGGACAAAACTGAACTGAAGACAATGGAATGCTCCTGAAAGCATTCCGTTCCGTCTTCAGACCGGAGAACAAACCGCAGCATGCTGCCGTTTTCTCTCCGGTCCAGGCATCCGCACCAAGACGGATCCGGAATGACCCCCAATGCAAGTCAATGGGGATGGATCCGTTTGGTGTGACACACCAGTAATCCGGATCTGTCCTCCCTTGACTTGCAATGGGGGGGTCATTCCGGATCCGGCTACAGAGATACATACAGACAGACTTACATACATACACACATACACATACATACTCACATACTCCAGCCAGGGACGCTGGCAGCATGTCTTCACGCGCCTCCTGCGCGCAGCTATGATGTTTCCCCACTGCGCCCAGCAGAGGGCGCTGTGGGGAATCATCATCACTGCGCGCAGGAGGCGCGTGAAGACATGCTGCCGGCGTCCCTGGAGTATGTGAGTATGTATGCATGTATGTATGTATGTATGTCTGTGTCTTGTTCCCATGTGTGGGGCCGGAGCGCTGCTCCGGCTCCACACATGTATCAGCGGCAGTACGGATCCGTCGGCACCCTTTAGGTGCCGGATCCATGCTGCCGCTAGTGTGAAAGTAGCCTTACTGCAGTTACTGCTTATCTATACACATATATCATACAGGCAGGATTAGAAAGACAGATAAGACAGGATCCACCATTCACAATAGGTGATTGTCAGAGCTTATCTATTCTTTCCTTGTACAATGACCTCTGCACAGGTCACAGAGCATGCCTAGAAAACTTCTATAGAATGAGGTCCCCTCCTGACCATTGTGTCTATGGACCATGGGGCTGCTGTAAAGCAATTTTTTAATGCCTTGTAAATGCTGTTAAGAACAGCTCAAGCAAGATGGCCGCCCCCATAATCATGTTCAGGAAATAAAAACTTCTAGAATCAGAAAATAAAAACAGATTAGAGAAAAAAGAATTGTGCTACTAACTGGTTTTAACGGGCAGAAAAAATATTGGTGACACATTTCCTTTACGGCAGATGACTATTGGTTAGGTGTTGAGCCAGTATAAAGTTTTCTTAGCTTGTAGTCTTGATTGTAATGAATTGTCCTCTAATTTTAGAGACCCTATAACGATGAAGATCCAGAAAAAGAAAAGAGGATAAAAGAGTTAGAACTATTACTCATGTCAACTGAGAATGAACTAAAGGGACATCATGCATTACCGGTAAGACAAATGTGATGATGATAAGTGTAAACTTTAATTAGTTAACACCACCTTACTAAAACACCTACTTCATTCTCTACTCCCTTGGGTTTCATTTAACCAGTATTTTAAACACTATTTAACCAATAATTTAAAGGGTCGCTGATTTTTGAGAGGAGTTTTAATATTAAAAAGTTTTGATTGGTCGGAGTCTAAGTGCTGAGACCCCCACCTATTGCTAGAATGAGGAGAGAGAAATGTGTGCATATCTTGATATCTCTCCCAGCTTCAGAGGTTGGAACCAAGATGGGCCCATACGTTTTCTATTGAATCTCGCTTCCTGTCCTGCAGCAAGGAGAGTGAGCCAATATGTGAGCACTTGTCTGTCCTTATTCTAGCAATTGGTGGGGGTCGCAGCACTCGCTCCCTCACCATTTTACATATGTAACTAATGTCGGTGTACTGTAGTGCACTTATACATCAGTAAAACCATACCTACAGACTACTGATGTATATGCAAATGAGGCAGCAAAATCCCAGGCGGGGATCTTCTTTCTTTCAAACTGACCAAGCCTGTTGCTGCATTGAATTCCAGCTCCTGCCCCTGATGTTTTCTTGCCCTTCCCAGTGTCAGACAGAAGAGGAAATTCTTCTCAGGGTCCAACCGCTATATCACCAATAATATGTAATACGTTCTGAATCCAATTCGTAGACCCTAGTAGGAAGTGATTAGTTCCAAAGTCGGCTTCAAATGGGCTTTTTTTTCTCCTGGACCTTTGGAGTCCACTATGGCTCACTGGAGGGTCCTCTGGTACTGTGGCCCTTTCCTTCTCCCAGCGACATCGCTGATCCACAGCTGAGTGGTAGCCTGCGTGCGATAAGTGACTTTGCTGGGAGAAGGGAAAGGAGATAAGAGCACAAAATGGAGGCGCTGGTATCAATTGCAGTGACGGGCTTGGGCACCATAAAAGAAAGAAGATGCCCACCTGGGCCCTTAGTACATCACTGCTTATTCTGGGGAACAGTGCATTGCCATTAGTTACATAGGTAAAGTCTAGGTAATTTCTGAGACATAATTGTATAGCATTATTTTAGCATGGATGCTGTTAGTCTTTAAACTGTTTAAATGTGTATTTTTTACACATAATGAACTTGCTTCTTCAATATGGTTGCAATATGAAATTGTAATTGCAAGATGACACAACATATAGCAACATTTGAGGTACAGCACTATATTGATGAAAGGAAACATCTTGACAACTGTTTCAGAAGTGTAAGTTCTTTGGATGATGCAACTGCTTTTATCTAGCTGTGTGTGAGACACCTTGAGCAATTTCATTTTAAGTTCCTTCTTTTTACTATATTTTTCAATTTTCAAACCTTTCTTTGCAAAACAGAACCATGCAGAAGAATATCCTGTATGGCACAGCACTACTATTGCTGACAACTCTAGGCCTCATGGGGATAGTGCTCCTGTGTCCTGCCTTGGTGAGCCACATAACTGTACACCTTCTCCTCCCATGGACCATGGATGCCTTCCTGAAGAAAGTGCTTCCCCTGCCAGATGTTTTGGCGTTAATTTATTAATACAGATGAAAAATGGGCCTGAATACTCAGAATCTCTTCAGATCATTGATTCTGTAAGTAGCACTGTAGGCTTCAACTATAGACATTTTCTATAAAACTACATATACAATGTGGACAATGTACCCTATTATAAGTATGGTCTGACAGTAGGTGTATGTACTGCAGGAAGAGTACACTGTACAGGGCATGTATTTTAAGTAAGTCCCATGAAGTGGGCATTTTATGTTCATGCTTGATATAACACCATATGAGTTGGGGTATGGAGTGATTGGACTATAATTTCCATAGATATTATTGTTTTCCCAATTATATAAATTGTCATGTATTGTTTCTATGTGTTTACATGGCATAATATTTTTGCTTATACCATTAGAGCACTTAACTGCATAAAATGCGTCTCTCTTTTCCAAGCTTAACAAGTCTGCATGTGCTTCTTTGGTTTCAAAGAGTATTAATCCTTACATACTGTGGCACTACACAAAGTGTTTTTTGCATTACAGAGAGGTATTGCAACCATAAAGGTTCTAAGAATGGTAGTGAAAAGCATACCTAGTCCTTATACTCCAGGAGAACCTACCTTAAAGATTGGGAAATTGTGATCAATAGACCTTTGCTTAAAATGTTTTTGGGCTACTGTTTGAGGTGGCACTGTACATAATGCTAAACATTTCGTGCCTCCCACGTTGTTTTCAGGATTCTTCATCATGGGGTGAAGTCAACAGTTTTGAATCCAATGAGCAAGGAGATTCCTCACCCAGCAGATCTCCCTCAACTCAAGACCCAGAGCCTTCAGAGGGCATGGGCGGCCATTGCAGCCCGAGGGATACCCCTGATACGAACTTAAACAAAAGTATGTTGTATCGGGGTTCGTTCATATCTCCAAACTCCCTAAATTCCCTAAAAAGTACCTCATCACCACTGATCGTCTTGTGCAAAAAGAAAGGGCGTCTGAATTGCATAGCCAGTGGAGACAGCAGTCCCTTAAACCTGGCTGACATCGTCAGTTCTTCACCAAAGCAATCCCCTATCAAAAGCCTGCCCTTCTCTCCCTCTCAGGTAGATTAAAACTTCTGCAAAGTTCTCACTAATTCTAAACAGTCACCAGAGAATTAACAATATAGAAACTAATTGTTTGGAAAAAATGACTAATTCCTCTCACACTCAATGATTTCACATCAATACTTTACCAGCATCACGTTAACTGGGGAGGGGGTAGTGGTGTTGGTGCTTTTAGTCTTTGCTTCTGCTTTTTCCTTTGTCTGGTGATGGTATTTAATGGCATGTTTAACGATAACTGTTTGATTTCCTCATTTAACACTATAACCCACCTGATGATGTTTTATTGCTCGTTTGTGTGAAAACATATAGATTTTTCTCTCTACTTATTATTTCAATGGCATCACAGACTAACCCATCTTCTTATTTACAGTTTTTAAATACTGCAGCAGCACATGACAATTTGAATATGGGGCACCCAGGTCTAACCTCCACCCCACTTTGTGCCTCTCATAAAGCTACTGTACCTCCTCACCGGGATCACACACCACGTCTTCAAAAAGAAAACGGCATGTATGTTATTTCTGCTTCCCAGATTCATATACTGTGTCTTTTAAATGTATTGGGTTAGATTTATCAAAATGGTGTAAGGGAAAAGTGGCTTAGTTTCCTATATCAACCAATCAATTTCTCCCTTCCATTTTCCAAAGGAGCTCTGAAAAATGAAAGGTGGAATTTGATTGGCTGCTAAATTTTAAAATTGCCATTACAAAGCAAGGACGGATAAATACTGTCTGTATTTAGAGATGTGATTATAGTTATTCGTTATAGTTTCTGCAGGTTTGTGGCGTGTGTTTTTGTATTTTCATAATTTTTATTAATTTGATTATATTTGTTTTTTATATTTTAAAGTCTTAGGACTCCGGCTCTAAAAAGGTCAATTTTGGACAGCTCTCCAAGAACTCCTACACCATTTAAAAATGCCTTAGCGGCTCAAGAATTTAAATATGGACCACTTAAACTTTTGGTAAGTTGATATGTAAATTCAGTCTAATTTTATTAAAGTAGCCAGACTGGGTCATATGTTCAATGCAGTGCATAGTTGCGTAGTATAGTTGCTTTGATTTATCAACCCCTCCCGGCCATTTTTACTGACACCTATGATAATTTGTGTCTTGGAAAGGAGGGGATGTGGCTTCATTGTATGTGACTTCAGCCTCTTTCACACATCCAGTGTTTGATCAGTGATTTCCATCTTGATTGTGAGCTAAAATCAGGTGTGGATCCAGAAAACATAGGTGCAGATTTTTCCATTATACCTTAGATCTGTGTAGCCTCTACACCCGAGTTTGATAGAAATCATTGATCAACCAATGAGTGTGTGAAGGTGGCTTTAGCTTTTGTGTGCAGCATTAAGAAATATACCCCAATGTGTTTAATCGTTCATCATTTTATCCTATGCTCTTAGCATCACACTCCTTCACACCTTGCAGAAGACCTGCAGGAAGTAATCAAGCAGGAGGCCGATGAGTCTGGCATTGTACCTGAGCTTCAGGAACTGGAAGAACCTTTGTTAAAGAAAATTAAGCAAGAGGTATGCACATCCAAATGTATTTGTTTTTCATGGAAGCACTTGATATGCTAAAATGAAGAAATATTCCAATACCCCTTTTAATTTTCACAGCATGCGGACAGATTTTATCTGTGTGAATGGGTTAGAAAACCCCCAGTCGCATTCATTTAGTCGACCTCTTGAATGGAAAAGAATCCACTTCCATACACTGGTCTTTTACTCGGTATTTGTAAACCAAAAGCAGAAATGGAATATACAGAGAAAAGTATAAAGTGGCGTTATAATGGCACTACAATGGTGATGCAGAGCCTAAACAAATTGATGACCTAAGATGCAATAGACTGGAGTAAAGAGAAAAATCAGGAAACATGTTATAATATTATGTAGTATGAATTACAAGTAGATGGTTATGAATGAGTTGTTTTTTTACTTTTGTCAGGTGGAGTCGCCATCACCACCTCATAAGGTTAACCATTTCATCTCCAGTCTGTGGGAACAAGAAGAGACCCTGACAGCTCAGTTGTTCTCTCAGCAGAGTATTATGGAAGACACTCCTGTAAGTATACAGTACAGCACAATGCTGCAAAGTGAAGAGAGATGTGTTGCTAGTAGGCATTGACTTTAATTGTCTGTGAATTAATAAATAGAGTATTTCCAATCAGACATTGTTTCAGTATCAGTATTATCATAGTATAGTTTGATAAACTATTATCATAGTTTAATACCGATGTAGGAATACATGTCTGTAATAAATTCTAGTTCAGTGATAGATCTAATGATGTCATTGTAGACACTTGTCAAGAAACAATAGCTTGAGCTGTAATGTCAACATAAAAATATATATTAGATTAAATTTGACTTCATTCCTTTGCTGTTTCAGAATCTACTTACCAGTTCATTGTTAATGAGACCTATGTCTGATAAAGAAGACCATAGAGTGAAATCTTTTGCAGTACCCAGAAATAGGAGCCCATTACAGGTAATTGATTACTATAATCCTCGGTAAGGGTATGTTCACATCACCATTTTGTTTTCTGTTCTTCTGATCAGTCAGAAGAGCATACAACTGAAAAAAAAAATGGATCCTTTATATTTTTTTTTTTTTAGTTATGCTGATTTTGCATCCGTTTTAGCCATTTCCATCTGAGATGCGTTATTTTAGACAGAAAAAAAGTACTTTGTGGAGGACTTTTTTTTCCATCTAAAATAACAGATCTCAAATGGAAATAGCTAAAATGGATTAAAATGAGCATAACTGAGCATTTTTGTTTACCGTTCTGATGGATCAGAAGAACGGAAAACAAGACAGTGATTTGAACCTTGCCTTTGTCATACTGTTACCTCGTTGCATCACAACTGCCTTGTGGAATGCAAGCTGCTGTAGTATATACTTGCACCTTTTTGGGTTATGTTTGGAATCACGGCACTTGTAATTTAGAGCCAATAATATTAAATTATGGAATTGTTGATAAAGCAATATTATGTTTTTTCAGCTCCTTAAGTGTGGATCTATGTAGAGGTTTTTTTTATGTGCTTGATGGTGCACAAACATGATTCCGCAGAATATAAAGTGAACAAATATGAAAAAATGTTGTCAGAGTTTTGGCTTTTTTTCAGTCACCATGTTTATTTAATATATAAGGTGATATTTTCACTTGATTACCTGTCACCTAGCAGAACAGGATGCATTCACTTTTTCACATATATGAAGGGACTGTAATAGTTCATCAGCCAGTCTATACGTTTATTGTTAGGGTGGTATATACATGCATACAGTTTAAAAAGGATCAACATTCTCTGATAAAAAAAAATATCTTTAAATTATGCCCACCCTTCAACACCATGTCAAAAGTTCTGTGCTGATTAATGCGGCAAAAGGTTTTTTGTGATTCATATATCGATGGACTTGAAGGCAAAAAATATACTATGAATCCCCACACGAGTAAAGACTTAAAGGCATCGTGTGAGATTTTTATATTGATGGCCTATCCTCAGGATAGATCATCAGTGTCTGATCGGTGAGGTTCGAACCCCAGCACCCCTACCGATCAGCTGTTTGAAGAAGTCACATAATTCCGGTGAACACTATGGCCTCTTCCTAGTCATGTCAGGTTCATCGGGCACATGGCATAGTTGTGGCTCAGTCCCAATTAAATGAATTGGCCTGGGCTGCTATATCAAAGCACAGCTGTTATACAATGTAGGGCGCTGTGCTGTGAGGAGGTTTCAGCGTTTACTGGACCCCCGGAGCCTCTTGAAACAGGTGATTGGCAGCAGTGTCGGACTCCCACTAATTAGATGTTAGTGACCTATCAGAATAGATCATCAATATAGGAGTCCAGGAAAACCCCATTAATATATCTTTATTTTGGTAAGGGCTCCAGATACGGTTGAGTTAATTGATAGAAAAATGTCTGTCTGTGTGCACCACTAGGGGGAGCTTAGAAACATTCTGTAATAATACAGTAAGCCCCTTAGCTTTTTGCAGATATTAAATGTACATAATGACTTTATACTTTTGCAGGAATTGTAGTTTAATTTGAACTGCACCAAAACAATTTATATGTATTTATTCATAACTAAACTGCGACTACCAGGAACTGCAACACTAGATCATGTTGGTGAAAAATGTCACAATGTTCTGATATCCTTATACTTATGTAAATATATACTTCTTTTCTCCCAACAGCAATTCAGCAATGCATGGGAAGCAATATCATGTGGGAAAACAGAAGAGCAGAAGATGTATTCAGAGATCTATCACAAATGTATGAAAAATGTGTCTGCACTTGTCATGTAAAGACACTGGGGTCTGAACAAGCATTATCACAGAAACACTTCATATTAATTTGGGATTGTGTTGGAAAATTCCTCTACATGAAGCTTTGGGAATGTTCTTAATTGGGAGATTTTTGTTGTGGTACAACAGTTGGGAGAAGCACCAAGTGCGTTTTTGTTCTAGTCACTTGGAATTTTGTCATCTCAACAAATAATGTTGGAGGATGCCTTAGTTCCACCTACATAAAGTGACATTTCTGCCTAAATGATTTAGGTGTTGCGCTGTTATTTAGTGTATTTTACACATCATCTGAACATATTTAAAAGAACAAACATATTACCAGTATTGATGTTTAAGAAGAAATTTGCTGGCATGTTATAAATAGGAACTCGACCAGTTTCTTTCTGAATGCCACTAGATAAAGTCTACTGATACGGGAGAGTAGCAAGCATTACTACAGTTGTCGATATTTATCACACGTGCAACAAAACAAAAGGGAGTAATTATTAATGTTCATAACTGTACATTTTTTTTCTACAGTTTGTAAAATATGTGCGTGTCTGCTTTGTTTTTTTTATACACATTTTTAGCTTGCTTTAAATGGCTACTGGAAATATTTTTTTTTTAATAAAGCAAATTATATTTTTATTCACTAATTTAATTTTTGTTTAATAATTGCCAAGATTCTTTGTTTTTTTTTATACATATATATATTATTTTTTACCCCTCGCCCTGCTGCTATGACTGTAGCATGTAGACATGCTAGCATTGTGACAAAATAATTGGAATGTGTACGAAAAAAAAGACCACTGTGCTGATGTCTGCTTTATTATGCACTAGCATTTCATACAATTTTCTATGTAAAGCCATTTTGTACATTTACTAAGAGAAAAAAAGGTAACAGAAATACTGGGAGATTGTTTTGCACCTTCAGGTATTTGGGAGAAGACTTCATTTTATATGTTTTTTTATCTTTTGTCTGTTTTTCATGAATTTTGTTATATAGACCTGGTTTTCTACCCAATGGTCTATTGTTCTGTACAGTAACTGCCTTTCATTTGGACTTGTTGAGCAGAACACTGTATTGTTGAATTTTATTGTTGTTTGTAAACTTTTAACCTGCTGCCTTAAAGGATACAGTGCAGCATAACTGCACTTATTTTGTACTGCCTTTATAAAAAAAAAAAAATAATAAAAAAACAAGAGTTTCTACTATGTTGCATTCCCATGCGTTTATATTCACAAGGATGTCATCCTAGAGACATTTGTCTTTTATTTTGTATAAAACATGGACCGTTTTTTGATAAGCTCTGTAGAATGCATACAATCCAGGCCCTCATTTAGGCGCATACAAGTAAAATTCGAGCTAAATAAAAGATCGATTTTAAGTAAAAAAAGGTGGCAATGCATGCTGGGCTCTAGAACCTAAACCCTACAACTGTACCGATGTCAGAATTCCAAAGTAGAACAGAGTACTCCTGGTTACATAAGAAAATCAGGGTGATAACTCAAAAGGAATGTCATCAGAAAATGACCTATCGTTTAAATGGAGCTTTTATGTTAAACACCTTTTTAAAGAATTCTTGGTGATGTTATTTTTAATTTTCCATGTCACAATCTATATTAAAAAAAATCCTAAAATCCTGCTGTATCACGATTACCACCAAGTTTAATAATAGGCACTACCTCTTGGTTTGTACAGATTACTTTTCAGCAATCATCGCATCATTACAGGCAGGATTAGAATGACAGATAACACAGAATCCACCTTTCACAATACGTGATTGTAAAAGCTTACATACTGCTTCCTTCTACATTGACCTCTGCACAGGCCACAGAGCATGTCTAGAAAACTCTTCTATAGAGTCCCCACTAGTCTATTGTGTCCATGGTGGCTGCTGTAAAACAGATCTATAAATGCTGTTAACAGCTCATTCAAGATAACTGACTTTATAATCGTGTTCGGGAAATAGAATTAAAAAATCTAAAGTCATAAAATAAAAACAGATTAGAAAAAAAGTGTGTCTGTCTGGTTTAACTGGCAGAAAAAATATAGTTGACACATTCCCTTTAAACCAGAATGGTTTTAGTATTAGAAAAGATTTGGTCACCTGCAACACAAAATACCAGTCTCGCAAAGCGTGAAGTCTAGCTACAGTACACAAGTTTGTTGTAATGCATGTTCACACCCAAGATGAAGGTAGCTACACATTCTGCTTTTATCACTAAAGATAAGCAGCATAGTGTTAAAGTTCCAGTTTAGCAGAATTAAAAATTTAAAGGGATTCTTGAGGAGTATGGAAAAAAAGTTACGCACGCCCACATATTACGCATGATATTACGCAGAGATTCATTCCCTTGATCATTGGACGGGTGTGGTACTGTTTCTAAAAAAAAATTGGCTATGTCTTTTGAACCCTGCACAATCCCTTTAGGGTAATATGAAAAGGCACACATGAATTTTATTTTATCTTTTTTTTTTTGGCATTTTTCTTAAGCATAATGTTGCATGAAGATTTAGACTTGATGAAGCAAATGTGGCAAGAATAATAATTTGATGTTTTGGCATTCCAACTGTTAGTCTTGAGAAGTGATGGGGGGGGGCATTATTATTTTGCATAAGTTTACAAATGGTTCTTACAAAACATATGGTAAAAAGCTGTTCCATGTAAAATCCCTTCAAAAGACAAGTTATATGCGTGAATCTCTGAAATAGTCTACCTTAAAAAAAGGCTTAGATGGTTTTTCAGAACAAAACATAGAAGCTTACGTATATTTATAGTATTCTTGTTTGACTGTTGTCCAGTCTGATCACCACTTGGGATTAGAAGGACATTTTTCATTTTCCTCCACCTGCAAGACATCCATTGTCAAATGGACTTCTTAGGCTGTACACAGGAAGAGACAGGCAAACTTGCTACTGTGCCTGTAAAGTAGAACCCCGCCCTGCATGGGTTGGATTTCTGGGCTGTGCTACACAGTGGTAGCCCTTTAGGCCACCATAGAACTGTGGGTCCGTGAAAATGCGGATTGTTTCCGTATTGTTTCTGTTTTTTCACGGATCCGCAAAAAAAGGTAGGTGCTTTTTAAAAGTTTCAATAAAGATTTTGGTGTCTTAAAAAAAAAAGAGGGCCAAAAAAAAGTTTAAATGTGTGTCACCTGTCTAGCTTTTTGGCATTTTGTGTGTCTGTGTGAACACTGGGTGCTTTGTGAGAAACTTTTGCTTATTTGGCATTTGGATCGCACAATATTTCTTGGTGTTTAGTATGTCTGACATGAGTGAGGTTCTCCTGTGCTATCTCTTGACTCGGAGATTCGAACGACAGTCCCCACTGTCGTCTGAAGAACCGGGGAGGAGAAGAAGGCAATGGGTTCATCCTATAGTCTCCCAGCGGCTCAGGAAGAGCCGTTTTCATTCTTTGTACACTGACTTGCGCCAGAATCCAGATAAATTTATGGGTTATTGTCGTATGTCAGTGTCCACATTTGATACTTTGCTTCAGTCTCTACGTTCGGGCCTTACATTCCAAGACACACGAACATGAGGAGGAGCATTTCTCCTGAAGAACGACTCCTTGTCACGTTGAGGTAAGTATTTGAAGTGATGTTTCTTATGGATTGTTTAACTTTTGGCATAAATTCTTATTTTTTTTTTTTTTTTCTCTTTACAGGTTCCTGGCTACTGGAAACTCTTTTGCTTCCCTGCATTATGAGTATCTACTGGGAATCTCAACAATATCTGGGATCGTCTGGCACACATGTGAGCTGATGTGGCAGCGTCTCAGACTTGCGGTTATGCCCCCCCCCAAAGCGGAAGATTGGCTTAAAATTGCTGAGGGTTTTTATCAATCCACGCAGTTTCCAAACTGCATTGGAGCATTGGATGGCAAGCACATTCGTGTGCGGAAGCCGCCTCACTCAGGATCCCAATATTTCAATTTTAAGCAATATTTTTCTGTAGTCCTGTTGGGCTTGGTCGACAGTAACTACAGATTTATTATTGTGGATATTGGGGCCTATGGAAGTACAGCTGACTCCCGCATCTTCTGTAATTCCAGAATGGGTGAGCGGCTCCATGCCAACCAACTCTCCTTGCCTGAACCAAGATGATTGGGGTCTAGTTCTTAAAGCTTCGGCGTGTGAGCAGCCGGTCACGGCCATCACAGCGCCGGTTCTTGCTGCCACGCGATTATGTGGCTTTAACACTTACCTGCACTTACCTGCTCCTTTATATGTTGTATGTCCTGTTCCTGATGAAGTGCGGCGTGACAGGCCGCAGGGAAACGCGTTGAACGGGGAATAGTTGAGCGGGGTTAGCAAGATGATTAGGGCATTGGACTGAACAGTTATTAAAGTTAGGTACATAACCTCTGTATCTTGACTTTTAGATCCATGCCCTAATAATCCTATGGGACAATTGACCATGGGATATTGCTCTCGTATACTCCTGAGAGCTATTCCTTTTGTGTGGTATGTTACATGCATTTGATAGTTCAATCAGTGCATGTGGAACCATAAGACTAGCCCAGTATCAAGGCTGTTAGGCTATTCCCAGCTGGTCTATATACGTTAAATGCCAGTGGGGATAAGTGGAGCCTGGTGCTTATGTAGTTTTGGCAGTCTAGAGCAATTGGTCTGTACTGTGACTGGCTTAGACCTCTTGTTTTAACTTGGATTACTAATAAAGATTTATTATTTTATTTTAATGCCTCAGTCAGACTGAAGATTTACTTATAAATTAGAGACGTATAGGCTGATGGCTGCAGTTAGGCACTGAGCTTGTACTGGCCTAACGTTGTGGGTCATGCGTGTCTTAGCCGTGGTCCCTCACCTTACATCATGTGTATATACAGTATGCTGATGTAGCAGCTTACTCTGTTGTCATTATCCTCAAGGATTACTTAAGAGTCTATAACTTCGATCTCTCTGGCGATTAGGTAACAGGAGCAGGAGCTTTGCATGTTGCTTCCTCTCCTCTCTGTGTCTACACACGAACTCCCCCTGTTAGCAGGGAGCAAGATCAGCGCATTCCTCCCAAGAGGGGAGGAACAGGGTGGTTAGCCCTGTTCCTTGACAACCTTTGCCATCCAATCCCTGCTGGTAGCTACAGCCAGAAGTAAAACAATAAAATACATAATACATAACAATGCAATTTGTAGTACACCCAGGTCTGGGGTACTACACATTGACTAAAATGGGTATAGTAATGCAGTTTTTGCAGTAAAATGCTGTTGCTGTAACTGAAAGGTATCATGAAGAAGTACAACACGATCACTAAAAGAGGTATAATAATGCAGTTTTTGCATTTCACTAACATGGGCATAGTAATGCAATTTATGCAGTAAAATACTTCTGCGGTAATTAAACGGTATCTTGAAGTAATACATGTTTACTAACACAGGTATATTGATGCACTTCGGTGTGCTGAAATTCCCAGTTACAGTTACAAATGGTAAATTACGGTTGTTAGAAATAAAAAAGGAGGGGAGGGCAATTGTTCAGCGTTTGCAGCAGAATGTAAGCTAATGGGGTGCTGGTAATAAGCCTATGAACTGTATAAAATTGAGGTGTTTAGTTTTACAAAAAAAAAAAGGCTGTCTGGCTGCCCACATACAGAAAAAATTAGTTTGTTGTAGGATATAACTCAGATTAACCAGTCCTTCTCTCTATGATAAACTTTCCCTAAATAAACCCTAAAATCTACCTAATTATATCTCTCTGTTCTCTGCCTATAGTGTGTTCCTTCTTCTGCACAGTGCATGTTTGGGGACATTAGTTAGTATACCGCCTGGATTGAGCTAGAGAACTGCAGATCAGGCAGGTCATTCAATATAGCTGGTAGAGTTTATCTGTAGGACACTTCATTTATGAAAAAATAGACTGTTTCAGAAATTCAGCAGCTGCCTGGTTATAAAATATCTGATTTATTATCTTGTAATTACTTTATGACAATATGGTTCTTCATTCTTCATCTGTATGTATGAATGTCACAAGTAATGACCCTGACATACAGTGTACAGCAATTTACTAAGCAAACATCCTATGTGCGTAATTAAATACTACATGTTTGGAGGAAAAAAGCATGTCATGTCTTTCCCTCAATGATAATTGAGCTTGGGGACTAAAAAGGTGATTTCAAGATAACTGTTTCCTTTCTAATATAACTCTCTGAGTCACATATATTTATGATAAGAAATAATTGAATGGATACTATAGATATAAGTTATGCAGTGAGATATTAGACCATTGCTTGCCTTTCTCCAAGTAAGCGGAAGATAACTTCAGTCCCAAGCTACATACTCCTTATTGACTTAGAAACAAAGCAGTTGACATCTTAGGCTAGTTTCATACTACCGTTCAGAGATCCGACAGCCTGCCGGAGCTCTCTGGTTCCGGTCTTGAATTCTTGATTAAATTTTGGTTGATAAAGTGGTGCAAGTTATAGAAACTGGCAGTTCATATTTAGAATTAAACAGGCTCTCTGGTTTACCCAGTCACTCAACTAAAACATGCTCTAGTGCACAATCTAAGAAATTCTATTTTTTCTAGTTCTGTATTTAAAAAGAAACCCATTTGTAAGGAAGTACTAGCGTCACCATCCAGACAACAGCCAGTGAATCCCAAAACTGTCACCAGCCTTCCAAAACCACTACAGGTAGTATGAAACTAAGGAAAGATGCACTTGGCTATAAGGAACCTAGGATATGTCTGCGGAGCTGATAACAGAACACTGGTGCGGGCACACTAGTAGCAGACCTTCTAGAATGACCAGGGAGGTAAAAAGAGGAGTAAGTATGCAGGGTCAAAAACCAGGAGAGACGGACACAATGAATGCAGTACACAGGAGGTTAAGGGCCCATTCACACGACCGTGCGGATCCGCACTACCACAGCTGTCAGAATGGGCCCTTAATCCAAAGACAAGCCAGCTGCCCGAAGAGTATATACTATTATAATATATTCTGAAACAGCAGCCACATGGTAAATCCAAATACGAGACAGAAGTCAGATTACCAAACAAGTGCATAGGAAATTACACAGTGAAGACCCAGAATACAAATGCAATAACCGGCAAGTTACACAGGAATCAGCAGAGTCAGTTGCCTGATTGGCTGTCATGGACGTTCCTGCGACAGGTAGCAGGAAGTCAGTCAGATTGGCAACACGTGGTATAATCTGACATGTTTTCCTTTTTTGTTGCTGGTATTTACCACACCCTTTTCCTTTAGGTGTCGCTGGTGTGGTAATTGTCCCTCCCCTATTTATTGCTGCTTCTCCCACAGTTCCTTGCGGTTTATAGCTTCAGTGGTTATTGTGGTGAGCTGGTGTGTGGTTCTTAGCTGAGATCCTGGAGCCTCCATTTCTTCATTGAAGATAAGTGTCCTCATTCCCTTTTGTGTGTTACGTTACATTTCCCTGTTGTTTGTGATTGGGCCTGAGGGAGACTCCTCTTCGTCCTTCCTTGTGGAGGAACAGGTAGACTCATTCCTGACATTATAAACCACCAATTACCGTCACTTTGTTGTTTGTTTCTGTACAGCCATGGATCCTATAGCTGTACTCGCCGGGCAGCTGCAGGGGCTGTCTTTGGAGGTAGCTGACCTTCTCTCAACTGTCTCGCAAATTCAGAGACCACAGGCTGTTGGCTCTGGTGGTGGTTACCAGATGATTATTACGGTTATTGAGCCGAAAGTCACTCTCCTGGATAGATTGTCCGGGGGACACGTTAATTTCATTTTTTCAGGAAGGCGTGCAAACTATTTTAAGCTACGCCCACACTCATCTGGGGATGAGGAACAAAAAGTTGGTGTGGTGACAGTGGCGTAGCGTGGGGGGGGGCCGTTGCCCCGGGCGCAAACTTGCAGGGGGCGCAAGGCAGCAAGTACTTGAATGAGGGCCAAGGGAGCCTATGGCTCCCGTCCCCTCTGTTCTTCCTCATAGGCTTCAGGCTAGTGGCCTGAAGCCTATGAGGCAGTAGAGCGATCGTAGTGACTATAATGTAGTTGCTCCTGGTAGGTATGATGTCAGGGCGAGGTGTGGAGTCTCGTCATCAGGGGGCGGAGCCTCAAGATTTTCTGCACGTTGGACAGAGCAGGATGTTGGAGAGAGGAGCTGAAGCTGCAGGTCAGTATATGGAAAGAAAGAATGTTATTTTTACTTGGGGGGCCTTTTTGCAGGGGCTGAAGGGAGGAGGAATAATGCTTGTACTGGAGACTGCATGTTAGAGGGGTCTGAAGGGGGTGTGTGATATTATTTACGTGGGACTGTATGCTGGAGGGGCTAAAGGCAGGTGAGGTGATATTATTTTACATGGGACTGTTTGCAAGAAGGCTGAAGGCAGGGGGAGTGATGCATTTTACATGGGACTGTATGGTGGCGGGGCTGAAGGCAGGGGCAGGGTTAGCGTGCGCAAGACGAGAGCCGATGCTGGGTAAAAGAGAAGAAGACCTGTGACTGAGGTTAGGGGGAGGAGTCCCACTGGCCACCAATGTAAATGCAGCAAATCTTTTTCACAGTTTCCAACTGCTTTCCCACTCCCGGGCAGTCAGAAATGACATGGAGACTGCGGGCGGGCCTGGTGGAAGTCGGGACTGTACAGCTTCGGGCAGCGGAGGTGTGAATCTGATTGCAGCGCAGGCAATCTGAGCCTGGTGAGAAAGCCCTGCGGGGTTAGGTATCCACCCTGGCTGTAGTGTCACATCTCCCCAGTGTTCATGCACTGTCATGACTCCAGCCTGAGTTTCAACTACTTTAAACTACTGGGGGCATTATGGGGGGGGGATATTTAAACTACTGGGGCACTATAGGGAGTATTTAAACTACTGGTGGGCACTATAAGGGGCTATTTAAACTATTGGGGGGCACTATGGGGGCTGTTTCAACTTCTGGAGGACACTGTAGGGGGCCATTTAAACTGCTGGAGGTGCTAAAGAGGGCTGTTTAAGCTGCGCTGGCCACTACAGGGGAGCATTTAAAGGGGTTATCCAGCCTCTAATATTGATGACCCATCCTCAGGATAGATCATCAATATCTGATCGGCGGAGGTCCAACACCCAGGACCTCCACCGATCATCTGTGAGACATGTAGGCAGCGTGTCGTCTCCAATGGAGCGGCAGTGTAGTGTAATTGCTCACTTGAATGGAGCGGGTGTCTGTATTACACCACACTTACAAGAAAAGTGCGGTGTAATGTACAGGAAGCATCGCTTATAAGGTGCATCGCCTCCTCTTCAAACAGCTGATTGGCGGGGGTGCCAGGTGTCGGACCTCCGCCCATCAGATATTGATGTCCTATAGGTCATAAATATAAGGGTCTAGACAACCCCTTTAAGCTGCTCGGGGCACTATAGGGGAGCATTTAAAGGGAACCTGTCATCTCCAAAACACCCCGTGAACTAGAGTAAGCAGTGTATAGTGTAAGTGACGTTGAGTCCGGTTATGTAATTTTTATCTTCATACTCACTTCCATTCTGATGTTGTGCTCCCACAAACCTGCAGTAAAATGCACTCACTGGACTCCGGTGCTCACTCACATAATGGAGAGGACTCAAAGAAGAGTCCAGTGAGTGCATTTTACTGCTGGTTTGTGGGAGCACAGCGTCGGAATGAAAGTGAGTATGAAGATAAAACTTTCATAATCGGATTCAGCATCACTTACACTATACATCTCTTACGCTAGTTCAGGGGGTGTTTCGGAGATGACAGGTTCCCTTTAAGTTACTGGGTGCATTATAATTACTGGGGGCACTATGGGACCATGATAACTACTAGGAACACTATAGAGGGGCCTTATTACTTTTGGGAGCCCTATGGGTGTTTTTATCACTACTGGAGACACTTTGATGGCAATTTTGAGGGCGTGGAATGGGGGCGTGGTCTCTAAAAAGAGGCGGGGCGTATGTCCGTAAAAAATGTTGGCTGTCCATGATTTTTGGCAAAATTGTCCAGAAAAATTTAAAAGGAAGGTTGGCAACCCTGGGCAGGGGGAGTGATGCATTTTACATGGGACTGTATGCTGGAAGGGCTGAAGGCAGGGGGAGTGATGCATTTTACATGGGACTGTATGCTAGAGGGGCTGAAGGCAGGGGGAGCGATGTATTTTACATGGGACTGTATGCTAGATGGGCTGAAGGCCGGGGAGTGATGTATCTTACATGGGACCAGGGGCGGTCTTGGCATTTCTGGGGCCCTAAGCGAAGTTATGTCTGGGGGCCCCCCCCCCAATGACACCTCACACCCCTGATGACACGGCCTCTGATGACACGCCCCCCCAATGACACACCCCCTACACCTCACTGGAGGGGGGGTCAAGGTTGCCCACAGCCTATGGCGTGTCCCAGACT
This sequence comes from Rhinella marina, assembly GCA_900303285.1. Classification (NCBI taxonomy): domain Eukaryota; kingdom Metazoa; phylum Chordata; class Amphibia; order Anura; family Bufonidae; genus Rhinella; species Rhinella marina. The sequence continues at coordinate 143,415 of ONZH01004350.1, forward strand.
CCCAGCTCTCTATTGGCTGGGCTGCAGGGGCGTAGCTAAAGGCTCATGGGCCCTGGTGCAAGAGTTCAGCTTGGGCCCCCCCCGCCTAATACAGCGCCCCATACCTCGTACATCTAGTATAATACAGCGCCCCATACCTCTTACATCCAGTATAATACAGCGCCCCATACCTCTTACATCCAGTATAATACAGCACCTCATACCTCTTACATCCAGTATAATACAGCACCTCATACCTCTTACATCCAGTATAATACAGCTCCCCATACCTCTTACATGCAGTATAATACAGCGCCCCATACCTCTTACATCCAGTATAATACAGCGCCCCATACCTCTTACATCCAGTATAATACAGCGCCCCATACCTCTTACATCCAGTATAATACAGCGCCTCATACCTCTTACATCCAGTATAATACAGCGCCCCATACCTCTTACATCCAGTATAATACAGAGCCCCATACCTCTTACATCCAGTATAATACAGCGCCCCATACCTCTTACATCCAGTATAATACAGCGCCCCATACCTCTTACATCCAGTATAATACAGCGCCTCATACCTCTTACATCCAGTGACGTCTCCTCTGATGTAGATCTTCTCTTTCCTCATCTTCTCCTTTCAGACCAGACACCATTTTTCAGCCATTTCTTATCTCTGCAGTTTGACAGAAAAAAATCTTAGTTTACTACTTTTCCATCATCCTCCCATCTTCTGGACAAATCATCCTACCACCCCAGTACTGTGCCACTAGTACCACACAGATAGTGCCCTTCAATAATTATTGGCACACAGTGTCCTAAAATAACTGCGCCCAGCAAATACTGTCCCGTAATAGTGTGAACATAACGTCCCCCAGAAATAACTGCGCTGATACTGTGCCAGGGTGCCCCCCACAGTAATAGTGCCCCCCACAGTACTAATGTCCCCACTGTGCCCCAGAAGTAATAATGCTTCCAATGTGCCAGTAAGAAGTGCTCCCCACCCATAGATGCCCCCCAAATTATGTGCCAGTAAGAAATGCCCCAATAATGCGCCAGAAGTTCCCCCCATTGATTCCCCCTCAAAATCATGTGCCAGTAAGAAATGCCCCCAGTGCCCCATGTGCCAGTAAGAAATGCCCCCAGTGCCCCCATGTGCCAGTAAGAAATGCCCCAGTGCCCCCATGTGCCAGAAAAATGCCCCTAGTGCTCCCATGCCATAAAAGAAATGCCCCCAGTGCCCCCATGTGCCAGTAAAAATGCCCCAGTGCCCCCATGTGCCAGTAAAAATGCCCCCAGTGCCCCCATGTGCCAGTAAAAATGCCCCCATGTGCCCCCATGTGCCAGTAAAAATGCCCCGTGCCAGTAAAATGCCCTCAGTGCCCCCATGTGCCAGTAAAAATGCCCCCAGTGCCCCCATGTGCCAGTAAAAATGCCCCCATGTGCCAGTAAAAATGCCCCCATGTGCCCCATGTGCCAGTAAAAATGCCCCCAGTACCAGTAAAAATGCCCCCAGTGCCCCATGTGCCAGTAAAAATGCCCCCAGTGCCCTCATGTGCCAGTAAGAAATGCCCCCAGTGCCCTCATGTGCCAGTAAGAAGTGCCCCCATGTGCCAGTAAGAACTGCCCCAGTGCCCCTATGTGCCAGTAAGAAATGCCCCAGTGCCCCCATGTGCCAGTAAGAGGTGCCCCCAGTGCCAGTAAAAATGCCCCTAGTGCTCCCATGCCATAAAGAAATGCCCCCAGTGCCCCCATGTGCCAGTAAGAAGTGCCCCCAGTGCCAGTAAAAATGCCCCAGTGCCCCCTTGTGCCAGTAAAAATGCCCCCAGTGCCCCCATGTGCCAGTAAAAATGCCCCCATGTGCCAGTAAAAATGCCCCGTGCCAGTAAAATGCCCTCAGTGCCCCCATGTGCCAGTAAAAATTCCCCCAGTGCCCCCATGTGCCAGAAAAATGCCCACAGTGCCCCCATGTGCCAGTAAAATGCCCACAGTGCCCCCATGTGCCAGTAAAAAATGCCCCCAGTGCCCCCATGTGCCAGTAAAAATGCCCCCAGTGCCCCATGTGCCAGTAAAAATGCCCCCAGTGCCCCCATGTGCCAGTAAGAAATGCCCCCAGTGCCCCCATGTGCCAGTAAGAAATGCCCCAGTGCCCCCATGTGCCAGTAAAAATGCCCCCAGTGCCCCCATGTGCCAGTAAAAATGCCCCCATGTGCCAGTAAAAATGCCCCCATGTGCCAGTAAAAATGCCCCCAGTGCCCCCATGTGCCAGTAAAAATGCCCCCAGTGCCCCCATGTGCCAGTAAGAAATGCCCCAGTGCCCCCATGTGCCAGTAAGAAGTGCCCCCAGTGCCAGTAAAAATGCCCCTAGTGCTCCCATGCCATAAAGAAATGCCCCCAGTGCCCCCATGTGCCAGTAAGAAGTGCCCCCAGTGCCAGTAAAAATGCCCCAGTGCCCCCTTGTGCCAGTAAAAATGCCCCCAGTGCCCCCATGTGCCAGTAAAAATGCCCCCATGTGCCAGTAAAAATGCCCCGTGCCAGTAAAATGCCCTCAGTGCCCCCATGTGCCAGTAAAAATGCCCCCAGTGCCCCCATGTGCCAGTAAAAATGCCCCCAGTGCCCCCATGTGCCAGTAAAAATGCCCCCCGTACCAGTAAAAATGCCCCCAGTGCCCCCATGTGCCAGTAAAAATGCCCCCAGTGCCCCCATGTGCCAGAAAAAATGCCCACAGTGCCCCCATGTGCCAGTAAAAATGCCCACAGTGCCCCCATGTGCCAGTAAAATGCCCACAGTGCCCCCATGTGCCAGTAAAAATGCCCCCATGTGCCAGTAAAATGCCCCCAGTGCCCCCATGTGCCAGTAAAAATGCCCCCAGTGCCCCCAATTGAGCTCCGGTCCATGACTGCTACAATAAAATAAAAAATAAAAAAAAATTAACACTTATACTTACCTCCATAGTGCTGGCAGCGATGCGATGCAGGCCTCTTCCGGCCTGTGTCCCGCGCTGTACGGCTCAGGCGGCGCGATGACGTCATCGCGCCGCCTGAGCCGGCCTCTGATAGGCTGCAGGCCCAGTGCCTGCAGCCTATCAGAGGAACGGGCAGGGGAGACGCCTCTCCCTCCCCTGCCCCAGTACAATACAGGCATCTGTATCGCCGTCCTGAGGACGGCGATACAGATGACTATGGAGATGAGCGCTTCTACAATGGAAGCGCTCATCTCCCTCTGCGGGCGGTCTTGGGCACCGGCGCAAGAGAAGAGCGTGGGGGCCCCCTTGGACGCCGGGGGCCCTACGCAAATGCATAGGATGCGTGGTGCCCAAGACCGCCCCTGCATGGGACTGTATGCTGTAGGGGCTAAAGGCAGGTGAGGTGATATTATTTTACATGGGACTGTTTGCAAGAAGGCTGAAGGCAGAGGGAGAGATGCATTTTACATGGGACTGTATGATGGCGAGGCTGAAGGCAGGGGGAGTGATGCATTTTACATGGGACTGTATGCTGGAGGGGCTGAAGGCAGGGGGAGTGATTCCTTTTACATGGGACTGTATGCTAGAGGGGCTGAAGGCAGGGGAGTGATGTATTTTACATGGGACTGTATACTGGAGGGGCTGAAGGCAGGGGTAGCAATGTATTTTACATGGGACTGTATGCTAGATGGGCTGAAGGCCGGGGAGTGATGTATCTTACATGGGACTGTATGCTGGAGGGGCTGAAGGCAGGAGAGTGATGTATCTTACATAGGACTGTATGCTGGAGGGGCTGAAGGCAGGAGAGTGATGTATCTTACATAGGACTGTATGCTGGAGGGGCTGAAGGCAGGGGCAGTGATGTATTTTACATGGGGCTGTATGTTGGAGGGGCTGAAGGCAGGGGGAGTGATGTATTTTACATGGGACTGTATGTTGGAGGGGCTGAAGGGAGCCATAATTATTGCTATAATACAGAGGGGGCAATTATATATTATAATTATACAGAGGGCATTATACTTATGGGCAGGGAAGGGGAGGTCTGTTATCTGAAGATGATAGTAAAGTGAGTAAACTAAACATTTTTCTGTGAAACTCTGCAGAGATAAGACGCGGCTGAAAGAAGGCATCATGGCTGTTCTATCTCTGAATGAAGACGCTGAGGAAAGAGTCTACATCACAGGAGACGTCACTGGATGGTAGGTATGTGCTGCTGTATTCTACTGTATATAATAATGTCCATCCACATGTCGGTTTTGGGGGGGGAAAGAGGTGGATATAGAATTTGGCCCACACTGCCGAAGCCTGGCCCCAGACTTCAGGTGTGTGTTCTGAATTCTGGGGCTTCACACCCATCTACTACATTATCTGTACTCAGAGAGCGATCACTGTGTTATCTGTGGTGTTACATAGGACTGCAGGTGACATCTACTACATTATCTGTACTCAGAGAGTGATCACTGTGTGATCTGTGGTGTTACATAGGACTGCAGGTGACATCCACTACATTATCTGTACTCAAAGAGTGATCACTGTGTTATCTGTGGTGTTACATAGGACGGCAGGTGACATCTACTACATTATCTGTACTCAGAGATTCATTACTGTGTTATCTGTGGTGTTACATAGGAGTGCAGGTGACATCTACTACATTATCTGTACTCAGAGAGCTATTACTGTGTTATCTGTGGTGTTATGTAGGACTGCAGGTAACATCTACTACATTATCTGTACTCAGAGAGCTATTACTGTGTTATCTGTGGTGTTACATAGGACTGCAGGTAACATCTACTACATTATCTTTACTCAGAGAGCTATTACTGTGTTATCTGTGGTGTTACGTAGGACTGCAGGTGACATCTTATTCATTATTTGTAAAAAGGGGCGTGATCACAGATTGGGGGGGGGGCGCAATACTTGGCTTGCCCCGGGTGCTGGCAACCCATGCTACCCCACTGTGTGGTGATCTCATTACTTAAAAGGGATGCGCAGTCGTGGGCTTTTTCTCTGCCAACTGGTTCGCAGTCTCTCCTGTCGGTGGATGAAATTTTCAGTGCATTGGGGCTTTTCTATGATGACCCGGATCGCACCTCCCTGGCCGAGACCAAGTTACATGGCCTTCACCAGGGAGAGCGCTCTGTTGAGACCTATTGCTCTGAGTTTAGGAGGTGGGCTACGGATACTGAGTGGAACGTTTCGGCTCTCCATAGTCAGTTTTGCCAAGGATTATCAGGAAGGCTGAAGGATGCTTTGGCCTTTCATGAAACTCCGGTGTCTCTTGAAGCCGCTATGTCTCTTGCTGTATGAATGGATAGATGCCTGAGAGAGAGATCTCAGGGTCCCCATTCTCAGGATGCGCTATCATTAAAGGTGTCGTCTTCCTCTGACACTTTGGGTGAAGATACCCCTGGGTTCATGTCTGGGGATGAACCCATGCAGTTAGGGGGAGCTACTCCCAGACCCAATTTTAAGCATACTGGTGGGAGAAAGGGAGTATGTTTCTTCTGTGGTCAGAAAGGACATTTTATTAATGTATGTCCATGCATTCAGCCTCTTAAAGAAAAAAAGAAAGGGACGTCTAATTCCCAACTGACTCTTGGAGGGGTGGGAGGAGAGTCAGAAAATTTGCATTTGTCTTCATCCTGTAGTACCCATTTTCTCCTGACTGCTGAGGTGGCGCTAGAGTCAAAGACTGTGTGGATTGAGGTGTTTATCGACAGCGGCGCAGGGGTGAACCTGATTGATGCTCAGTTCGTCCGTATGCACGGGTTGTCTCGAGTGCATTAGAGAAGAAGATTTCTGTGTTTGCTATTGATTCTGCACCTCAGAAGTGTTTGTCTCAGATAGTTCATGATATCTGATTAAGAGTGGGTGACTTTCATCAGGAACTTATTTCATGTTTTGTATTGGAGGGTCTCCCTGCTCCAGTGGTTCTGGGTTTACCGTGGTTAAACAAGCACAATCCAACCATCGATTAGCAAGCTAGACAGATTGTGGAATGGGGTGATTATTGCGTTGACAATTGTCTGAATATATCTTTTTCTGCTTTAACCACTAAGACATTACCCTCTTTTATATCTAATTTTGCCAATGTATTTTCTGAAAGTGGAAGTCAGGATTTACCTCCGCATCGGGAATAGGATTGCCCTATCAACCTTATTCCTGGAACTAAGTTGCCCAAGTCTAGTCTGTATAACCTCTCTGGACCTGAAAGAACGGCTATGAAGGAATATATTGCCGAGAGTTTGGCTAAAGGACACATAAGACCTTCCAAATCTCCAGTGGCAGCAGGGTTTTTCTTTGCAAAGTAAAAGGACGAAACTCTTAGGCCATGTCTGGATTTCCGTGAACTCAATCGGATTACAGATCCTTACCCCCTTCCTTTGATTCCTGATTTGTTTAACCAGACTATTGATGCCAAGGTGTTCTCCAAGTTGGACTTAAGGGGGGCATATAATCTGGTCAGGATCAGGGAAGGGGATGAATGGAAGACTGCCTTTAATACTCCCGAGGGTCACTTTGAGAATCTGGTCATGCCTTTTAGATTGACCAATGCTCCTCCATTTCCAGCATTTCCAATGCATTTCCAGCATTTTGTAAATTGCATTTTTCATCACCTCGTGGGGAGGATTGTTGTCGTGTATTTGGCTGACAGGTGTTGCAGATTCTAAGGGACAATAAATTGTACGCAAAATTAGAGAAGTGTGTTTTTGCTGTACACGAGGTGCAATTCTTGGGATTCCTGCTGTCATCTTCAGGTTTTCGAATGGATCCTGAGAAAGTCCGTGCTGTATTGGACTGGGATCGACCCGAAAATCTGAAGGCTCTTATGCGGTTTTGGGGGTTCACCAACTACTACCGAAACTACTACCGAAAGTTTATCCAGAACTATTCTACAGAGGTGAAACCGCTAACTGACATGACTAAGAAAGGGACGGATGTATCTGTATGGTCTGATTCAGCGTTGCGAGTCTTTTCTGCGGTTAAGGAATGCTTCTCTTCTGCCCCTATACTGGTGCAACCGGATGTATTTGGCCATTAAGTTGGCTTTTGAGGAATGGCATCATTGGTTGGAGGGGGCGATTCATCCAATCACGGTATTCACAGATCACAAAAACCTGGCTTACCTGGAGTCGGCTAAACGACTTAACCCGAGGCAGGCCAGATGGTCTTTGTTTTTCACCAGATTAAATTTCATTGTCACTTATCCAGCAGCGTAGCTAAAGGCTCATGGGGCCTGGTGCAAGAATTCAACTTGGGCCTCCCTTCCCTTAGTGATCTGTGTGTCTTATGCGGCACAAGGGTTTTTGGGCCCCCCTCAGGCTTCTGGGCCTGGTAGCGACTGCTACCTCTGCACCCCCTATAGCTACGCCCCTGCACTTATCGTCCTGGAGTTATGAACGTCAAGGCAGATGCCTTGTCACGTAGTTTTCCTGGAGGTGGTGATTTTGAAAATCCTAGTCCTATTCTGTCAGAACGGGTGGTGATATCCACTCTTTACCCTGATTTAGAGGCCAAGGTGTTTGAGGCCCAGGGAGATCCCCCGGAGTCTTGCCCCCCTGGGAAATTGTTTGTTCCTTCTGAATTGCTTGCGGGACACCCTGGGAGCAAATCCACTGTCGACCTCATCTCTCGTAGATTCTGGTGGCCAGGGCTGCGTAAGTGTGTTGAGGACTATGTGTCGGCCTGTAGTGTCTGTGCACACTCTAAGGTGACACATACTCGACCTTCTGGACCCCTACTTCCGTTGCCCATCCTGTCCAGACCATGGACTTGTCTATGGACTTTATCACTGATCTGCCTAATTCGTCTGGAAAGACAGTTATTCTGGTGGTTGTAGATCGTTTTAGTAAAATGGCGCACTTTATTGCATTGCCCGGACTACCTAATGCTAAATCTCTTGCACGAGTGTTTGTTGACAACATTGTAAAACTTCATGGCATTCCCTCTGATGTGGTCTCAGATCGTGGGACTCAGTTTGTGTCCAGATTCTGGAAGGCGTTCTGTACTCGGCCCGGGGTACAACTGTCTTTTTCCTCTGCTTTTCACCCTCAGACGAATGGACAGACAGAACGCACTAATCAGAGTCTGGAGACTTACTTGAGATGTTTTGTCTCTGAGAACCAGGAGGAGTGGTCCTCATTTTTGTCTTTGGCAGAATTTGCCATAAACAATCGTAGGCAGGAGTCCCCTGGCAAGTCGCCGTTTTTTGGGGCGTATGGGTTTCACCCGCAATTTGGCACATTTTCTGGTTCAGATATTTCTGATATCCCTGAGGAGGAACGTTTTTCATTATCATTATCATCTATATGGAGGAAAAGTCAAAATAATTTGGTGAATGTGGGCAACAAGTACAAACGTGTGGCTGACAGGAGACGTATGAATGGTCAGGACCGATGTGTGGGTGATTTTGTGTGGTTATCCACAAGAAACATTAAGCTGAAGGTACCATCTTGAAAGTTGGGTCCTAGATTTATTGGTCCATATAAGATCTCTGCCATTATTAACCCTGTAGCTTTTCGTATTGAACTTCCCCAGGCTCTGAAAATTCATAATGTTTTTCACAGATCTTTGTTGAAGAGATATGTTGAACCTTTGGAGCCATCTCCCTTGCCACCCGCGCCTATCATGGTGGACAGCAGTTTGGAATTCCAGATCGCCAAGATTATTGACTCTCGAGTTCTCCGTAGGACTCTTCAATATCTTGTTCACTGGAAGGGTTATGGACCAGAGGAGAGGATGTGGGTATCGGCATCTGACGTGAATGCCAGTCGTTTGTTGAAAGCTTTTCACAGGTCTCATCCTCATTCCCTTTTGTGTGTTACGTTACATTTCCCTGTTGTTTGTGATTAGGCCTGAAGGAGACTCCTGTTCATCCTTCCTTGTGGAGGAATAGGTAGACTCATTCCTGACATTAGTTCCAGGGTCCTATAGGGTCATATTGGATCTTAGGTTTCCTGTGTATGAACTCGCCTACATTTGAGGCCTGTTCATACTGGTAGTTAGTCAGGATTTGAGTCAGGATTTCCTTTAGGAGGTGTCCATCTTCCTTCCCTAGTTTCCAGGCCTAATCTCCATTCCCTCCTATGCTCAGTGTGGTTTCACCCCCTCCACACCTGAGCGTGACATTGGCTTGGTTAACAGTAACACTGACTAGTTGACATATTGGAACTTGACAGGTCGGCATGGTGAAACCTCCTGTTGGAGAATCAGGATTAGATCTGATGGTCCACCATGTTGTTTTAGTCAGACATCTTATATTTCTATCTTAAAGCTTAGATAAAGAGTCACCTTGAATACTAACGTACTGTTGCTATGAAAATAGAGGTCCTTAGGTGACCAATTAAAGCATATGTTTTCTGATTAGGACTAGCTAGTTATGAGATCATGGAGTCTTAGTGACATTATTTATGTCCTCCATAGCTTCTTTTAGATACTTGGTTAGTGTATATTTGTCAGTTTCTTTAGTTTATGGCAAACAAACACTTTCAAGGATAATGGAATCAGAGGACGAGGGATCAAAGGTTAAAGATACATTAGACATTCATTCTTATACGTGTTAGAAAAATTTTAGATTATCCTGAAGTATAAAGAAGCGTAAGTCTTCCTTATGCATATTGATGTTGGAGGTACAACTTATGTATGTCAGTGGTTATGAATAGTAAAGCATCTGTGTGGTCATGTTATGTATAATAATGATGCAATGATGTAATTTATGTATGTCACCATTCACTCCTATGGATTGCAGTACACTGCAGCAAACCTATATAATATAATACTAATTATTCCTTTGTTCTCTGGGGTATAAAAAAGTGTATTTGAGGACATAAACACACACTCAGCACTGCATTTTTTTCTACTGCTGCTCCACACTTCCATCTACCTCATGTCATATTCTGCCTGACTTTTATATTTATTTCAATGCTGTCTTGCTGCTCTTGTCTCGGAATAAACTAAAGAATCTTCTCAAGAAGAAGTTGTCTCAAGAAGTTTTGTTTTGCTGCGGCCAATTTCCAACACCTCACAGCACAGCCTTGCATGGAAATTTGACTATGAGAGCTTCTGACAGTATCCCCCCTCCTTTTCTATGAGAGGAAACTGGACCCTTATACCTAGGACCGTGTTTAAGAGGACATTTTGTATGAAAAGATTGGATCAGATAATCTGCATGTAGAGATTGAGCTGGAACTAATAGTTTCCTGGAAGGTATGGACACAGGGACAAATTGTTGGCATCCTATGACAAGATCAGGAGCAACCACAGATACCACTATGTCTTCAGATGGAATATGTTTTGGCTTGATATCTGGAGGTTGAGACCAGCAGAAATTAAGAGACGAAGTATCAGAGAGAAGCTCATTTGCAGTCATACAGTCTATGGGGTGGTAGTGGAGGTGTGTTGCAGCAGACAGTAGAAATAGACAAAGACATACTGTACAAGAATCCATACATTTAGAGCTCCATTAGACCAGGTCCCCCTTCTCCCAGGCAATAACAACATTGTGGGAACATAGCAAAGGCTACCCAAAAATCATTTCAGTAGGCAAATTATCAAGAACAAAGAATAAAATCAATTCAAAATGATTAGCATGATGCACAACTTCAGTTACTGGCGGGTTTAAAATTTGACAGGGACCTGAGACAAAGGTGTACTATCAAGTGCTGAAATACTGATCGAGTTAGCAAGCTGTACCAATGGAACAGCTAATCGTCTAGCTACCTGAGAATCAAACAAATTATCTGCAGATTCCCAATCGATAAAGGCCTTACCCAAGGTCATATTTTCTTTATAGGCAATAGAGACAAGCAAAATTATTTTTTTAGAATAAGTAGAAAATGCCTGGTTGTCCAGGTAGTCGTACTGGGAACTATCTAGGCATTGAAGCTTTTCCAGCCTGGAACGCTTTGGGAAATACCCAAGCCAGTGATTGGCATCTCCACAATACAAACACAATCTCTTCCTTTTCCAATATAGTTTATGATACTGAGCAGACATGATTATTCCCAACTGCATAAGCTTAGAAGATATACCTAGACTGCTCCCCACGATGTTGGAAGCATGCTGGTCCTGTACATACTCTATCATCTCACATATCTGCAGAACACACTGGAAAGAGGTCACATGGTGAGTGGGCTTATGCATTTTGATCAAAATGTATACAAAGGGGCTCATTTATTAAGACCAGCTTTTTAGACTCCAGTCTTAATAAAGCCACATAGGATGGAGGAGGATCCAGCGCAGAAAGAGGGAGATTGTGATCCCTCTGTATAGAGCTCTAGTGAGACCACATCTGGAATACTGTGTTCAATTCTGGAGACCTCACCTGCAAAGGGATATTGCTAAAATAGAACGGGTCCAAAGAAGAGCTACAAAAATGGTAGGAGGTCTAAAGCATAGTACTTATCAAGAAAGACTCCGAGTTCTTAATATGTATAGTCTGGAGGAAAGAAGAGAAAAGGGGACATGATTGAAACCTTTAAATATGTTAAAGGACTGAATAAAGTTCAGGAGGGAAGTGTTATTAATAAGAAACAGAACACAAGAACAAGGGGGCACAATCTGAGGTTAGTTGGGGGAAAAATCAAGAACAACATTAGAAAATATTATTTCACTGAAAGAGTAGTAGAAGCTTGGAACAAACTTCCAGCAGAGGTGGTTGATAAATCCACAGTAACTGAATTTAAACATGCCTGGGATAAACATGTATCTATCCTAAGATAAAAACAAAAGGATAATAAAAGGGCAGACTAGATGGACCTGGTGGTCTTTTTCTGCCGTCAATCTTCTATGTTTCTATGTTTCTATGTTTCAGTTCTAAATGTAAGACAGCTTACTAGCAGTCAGTACTAACAGGATATTACTGAGATTCTTAGAGGAATTTTTTACACCGAGATTCCCTTTTCACCAGCTCAGTGTCTATTGGGCAATGCACTCATTTTAAATGTCTGTGGAGTTAGTTGCTAAAGTTTGTATTTTAAAATATTGGGTGTTGGATAAAATCCTTACCTGCTCCCTATGGAAGAACTCCATAAAACAAATGATCTATGAAGAAATATATCTGCTTAAACAAAAAAGAGGTTATAGGCAAATTTATTGAGAGTTGCAACTGGTGTATAAGAGTATACTATATGAAGGAGTTTCTCTTGATAAGTAGATGACCGGTATTACTCATTTACATAGTGTTTGGGGTTTTTCTTTTTTTTTCCTTCTTCCTTGATTGATTTCTGGGTTGTGGGTGGACTGGGGGGTAGATCATATACTGTACATGTTATATTATTCTTCTACTGTGTTTTATGTTTTAGTGACTTTTGTAATAAAATAAAATAAAAAAAAACATTTGTTGAAGATAAAATTTTCCTATGAGTATGCAATTAACAGGCTATATTCATATGGAAATATATTTGAATGTTAGTTAGGTGCGTTAAGTGGGTAGGTGTGAGAGAAGAACACCCAGGGAGGAACAAGATATGTGAAAATGTCACAGTTATATGGTTTGGTTATCTCTACTTAAAACACAGTAGATTGATCAATGACATTTATTTAGGCAGTATGGAGTAATAAAGGGGTCATATTGTCACCACAAGAGTAATCCAGAAAGCATGGTAATCCAACACCATACCTGACCCTTCAAAGCAGTTAAAATACTCACAGGAAATAGTATGAATCAGAAATGATGTGAACATAATGTAATACACTATAAAACATTTAACAATTTTCTTCATAGAAAATATTCTAAATATAGATTAAAATATAAAATAAAGCCATATATTTATCAAAAAAAATCAAAGTTACTGCTATAAATGTAAATGCAAATACAACTCACCTTAAATCGGACTGTTCACAATTTAATCAAATGTAAAAGACATCTCACCTGAAACCGGATTGTTCACATTTTGTGGACATGTAGCAAGAGTTGAAGCAGGGTTGTAACATGGTTGTCTTTGTAGTAGGTTATAGATCACATGCTCTCTGAATGTTGGTATCATCCACTATGTTCAGTTATCCTATATCTCATACCAATATGTCCATCACACCTACAATCATTAACAGCAAATGTGCTTCAATTCACTTAATTAAATATTAGAATAAAAAAAAGCTAATTCATATTCTTATATAATAATACATACACGTGTATTTACATATACGGAAAGCACAAAGACTCAAACCAAATTATAATACTGACAGCCTGTGCTGTGACAACATACAATAAATGTTGAAAATCTTGAAAATGGATGAGTAGAGCCTCAAGCCATCAAGGGTTAAAAAGTTATTATACAAATATATGCTACTACTATTCTTGTAATAGTAGTCTTGTAGTATATGCTACTACTATTCTTGCATTCAGTGTAATGCTATCATAATCAATAATAGTCAAAAATTGGTTTCACAGTGGCTAAATTGCAAAATAGTAAGGAATGCAACAGATCAAAAACACTGATCAAAATACACCACACAGTATTACTAAACCATTAAAATGAATAAATGGGGATCACTCATACCTGTGAACTATGCTACCCAAGGTACATGCCTGTTAATGTGTACCTGTACTATAGCAAAACTTTTGATATGTCATAGATATATATATCAAAGATTTTGATTGGTGCGGGTCTGAGTGCTGACTGCTAAGACCTTCACCGATCGAAAAAATGCTCTCACAGAGCTGTCTCTCCTCACTGCAGAAAGCCAGCTCAAGATGGGTTAAATGACTGCTATCTTTTGAGCCTTTCTTGACCAGTCTGTGTGAAGGCTCCTTTCTCCGCATTTTAGCAATCAGTGTGGTTCTCAGCAATCGGACCCCCACCGATCAAAACCCTTGATATGTCACTATGACATATCAACATTTTTTAAAGTACAGGAACACTTTAAACCACTATTTAACCAATTGTAGGTATGTGTCGGTCTAATACCCAAAGAATTTGCTTCTCAGACTACCAAGCTGATTTTTGCAACATTTTTTTAAATTACAAACAGGACTTTTTATTCATACAATTTTTTTTTACAACTAGTATTTTTTTTAACATTGTTTTATGTTTTTTCATAATAAAGGGATTGTCCCTTTATACTCTTCAGTTTTCAAACCAGCATCTGGATCTGAATTCTTTTGTAATTGCATGTAATTAGAAATTTAGTATAGCCAGTGAGTTATTCAATAAAATGTATCTGTATAGCACCACCTACAGTTTGTTTTTTCTTATTTCTTTGTCCTGCTCACTGAAATAGCCGCACATGCTCAGTTTCATCCTTCAACTGCCTCTTGACGCCCCCATAGCTGCAGCAGAAAAGACACTCCCCTTGAGCCGTCAGCTTGATATAAATCTCGCAGAGCAATGAATGGGGAGATCTCTGGATCTATGTGAGGTACAGGGCTGGTTGTAGCTATGTTAGAAAGAGGTTATCATGTACTATATGATGTCCGATTTTCCTTTTTTACATTAGTCATAAGATAACCCCTTAAATATCAAGGTAGTATCTTAGATATCAAGAAATCAGGAAATATCAAGATATAAAGAAATCAAGCTTAATCATTGTATAAGGGCGAGGGCCCGAAAATATGAAGACTCCCTGTGTAGGGAGAAACAAAGGCAAAGTTGAACTATGAAAGTAGTCGCACATCCCAAAAAGATTAAAATACTGTATAATGAATTTTTATTAGAGCCACAAAAAAAGACATACATTTAAGATATTGTCTATAATAATGGCCCCATGTGGGAACCAATAACTACCGATATAAAGATGCAAACCGAGTGCAACAATAAGAACCTACTATCCTTGGCCAACCACTAAAAAAGATACCACAAATGAAGTATATAAATGTGCACAGTTTTAGTAGAGTAGATAGCATGGCATCCAATGTGTTGTAAAAAAAAAAAAAAAAAAGGAAAGGGATATTATTTGTCTTTGCACCCATAACATTTAGTAGGAGGTCCTGTAGAGGGATACATCAATGCTGCTCAATGTGTATCGCTACTGATACCAGCTTCCTTGGGGGGGAGGGGGGGCTGCATCTCAGTGAAACATGCATTGGGGCTCCTGGGCATCTTGTTTGGTCTGTATACCTCTGCTATCATTTGAACATATGCCTCATGTGTATTGCTGTCTGCTATTGTCCACTGTTGGACTTTGATGACTTTTTATTATAGAGGGTGGTTCGCCTTAGTAGACCCCAGTGTCGTAGGTGTGCATCTGCATATGTATTTATGTATTGTATGTTGTATTCAAACAGACTATGCAGCTAGATTTCTTGGCAACGATTCACACATAGGATTCCCTAAAGTTAGAAAAAGTACAAAGAAGAACCAGACTGGTAAGGGTAATTATATTTGTCAAGTCCTGAAAAGAGTGAGCAGAAAAGCACACCGGCCTCTTTTGCTGTAGGAAATCCCTAGTTGGTTGTTATAATGCCAGTCCTTGGCCCCCCAGAAGGTCTGACTGGCCTGTCCAACCCTGGCTTAAAGATATGTTTACTTTCAAATACAGAGTATGTTATATTTGTTCCTGTAGAATAAGCCTGTACACTATGGTTCTAATTTTTCATGCCTTTACTCCAAAATTCTGGCTTCAAAAAGTCAAAAAATAGGGCTTCTCTGCACCTTTTTGGAAATATGCAAAGATTTTGCAACTTTTTGAATTTTACATCACTCCCTCCAGTTGGGAAATATGGGTGGGAAAGTAGGTATGGTTAGCTATGTTAATGAATGTCACTCCAGATTTATCATAGAACTTTAAAAAAAAATGTCACGATTAGAGATGAGCGAGCATGCTCGTCTGAGCTTGGTGCTCGTTCGAGCATTACGGTACTCGTAAGTGCTCGATGCTCGGACGAGCATCTCGCCGTGCTCGAGGAAATGGCATCTCCCGCATTTTGAATTTTTGGCACCTATAAACTCAGCCAATCACAAGCCAGGAGACTCTGCGGTACACCCAGCATCACGTGGGGCCCTTACATGTCGATAGCAGGGGTTGGCTGGCCTGATCAGATGACCCTGGAATATACTAGTGACTGCCCGCGGTGCTCGGCTCAGATGCTATCTGGATGTCGTTAGGGACAGATCTGCTGCGTTTCAGGGAGAGTGTTAGGGCCTGGATTTAGTTCTCTGTTAGGCAGGAGTGATATCAAAAGAACCCAACAGCCCTTCTAAGGGCTACAAGACACTTTGTTTTGTCTCTGGGCTGGCTGGCACTAGTAGTGCAGCTATCGCCATATATAACAATTTTTTTTTATTATTGTTTTATCTCAGTGATACAAATCCATTTCATACAGCTGTGTGGAACCATTCTGTGTGTCACTGTTCAGCTGTCCAGTCACCACAAACCACAATCCGTATTTTCTGTCCAGGTGACACATTCTGTACATCAAGTAATTAAAAAAGGTCTTTTGCTCTCACTGATACAGCTACATTACAAAAATCTCTGTGCGACATTTGTCTGGGTTGCAATTAAGCAGACCAAGTCTGCCTAATCTAAAAGTTTCAGTGTAATTGCTCCATACTGCACGGTACGTAATAACATACGTAATTTAGCTATAACTTATCCACCTATATACAAAGCACAATTCGTATTTTCTGTCCAGGTGACACATTCTGTACGTCACGTAATTAAAAAAGGTCTTTTGCTCTCACTGATACAGCTACATTACAAAAATCTGAGTGCGACATTTTTCTGGGTTGCAGTCAAAATAGCCACAGTCAGCAGGGGCTGAGTTTGCTCTCTGATATTTTCTGCACGTCACGTTAAAAAAAATATATATATATAAAAAAAATTGTTTTGTTGTTGTTTTATCTCAGTGATACAAATCCATTTCATACAGCTGTGTGGAACTATTCTGTGTGTCACAGTTCAGCTGTCCAGTCACCACAAACCACAATCCGTATTTTCTGTCTAGGTGACACATTCTGTACGTCACTTAATTAAAAAAGGTCTTTTGCTCTCACTGATACAGCTACATTACAAAAATCTCTGTGCGACATTTGTCTGGGTTGCAATTAAGCAGACCAAGTCTGCCTAATCTAATAGTTTCAGTGTAATTGCTCCATACTGCACAGTACGTAATAACATACGTAATTTTGCTCTAACTTATCCACCTATATATTAACTTGTTCAGATTGAACAAGTTTGTGGGTTTCAGTACAGCAGGCCCATTTTTTATGTACATATAATACACTTATATACAGAAAATGTTGAACCCCAGGGCTAAGGGTCGAGGACGAGGGCGTGGGCAGTCCTCCCACGTTACCCAAGGGAGCACTCCTCTGGCTCCTCCACCTAAACCTCCTTCCCCCCAGTCTGCCCCCTCCCAGGAAAATTTGGAATGCGATCCGGCATACTCTCAGGAACTGTTTTCTGGACCCTTCCCAGAGTCACAAACCACTTCTCAGGTTGCTGCTGACCTCTTTCCCGATGCCCAAGTTTTCCAACTGTCGCAGTCTGTGAGTGATGATGATGGCATTGTTGACTTAGTGGAAGAAGTGTGTAAAGAGGTGTCGGACGATAAGGAGACACGGTTGTCAGACAGTGGTGAAGTTGTTGTCAGGGCAGGAAGTCCGAGGGGGGAGCAGACTGAGGAATCGGAGGATGACGAGGTGACTGACCCAAGCTGGGTTGATAAGCCGAGTGAAGACAGTGCTTCTGAGGCGGAGGCGAGTGCTGCACCAGAACAGGTTGGAAGAGACAGTGGTGTGGCCAGAGGGAGAAGCAGGGCCAGAGCTGGTGCATCAGCAGCAACTGTTTCACGTAGTGAAGCTCCCGTGGCGAGGCCTAGATGTTCGCAAGTCTGGAGGTTCTTTAAAGAAAGTTAGGATGATCGACGGACTGTGGTGTGCAACCTGTGCCACACCAGGATCAGCAGGGGTGCCACCACTACTAGCCTAACCACCACCAGCATGCGCAGGCATATGAGTGCTAAACACCCCACTCAATGGAACCAAGGCCATTCACCTCCTGCGGGTCACACCACTGCTCCTTCCCCTGTGTCACTCGCTGCCTCTGCTAGTCAACCCCCTGCCCAGGACCCCGGCACGAGCGCCTCCCGCCGGAAAACCACACCTTCGCCTCCACGATCCTCCACAGTGTCCACCAATGTGTCCCTGCGCAGCGTTCAGCTGTCTTTACAGCAGACGCTGGAGCGCAAGAGGAAATACAGTTCCACCCACCAACATGCCCAAGCCCTCAACGTCCACATCTCCAAATTGCTGGGCCTGGAGATGCTGCCCTATAGGCTAGTAGAGACCGAGGCCTTTCGCAATCTCATGGCGGTGGCTGCCCCTTGGTATTCGGTCCCCAGCCGCCACTATTTTTCCCGATGTGCCGTCCCATCCCTACACCAGCACATGTCACAGAACATCATCCGTGCCCTGACCAACGCTGTTTCTGAGAAGGTCCACCTAACCACGGACACGTGGACAAGTGCTACCGGGCAGGGACACTATGTATCACTGACGGCACATTGGGTTAACTTGGTGGAGGCTGGGACCGAGTCTGACCCTGGGGCCGCTCATGTACTGCCCATACCGAGGATTTTGCGGGGCCTACCTCGGTCACAGTCTCTCAGATGTACTATGCCTCCTCCTCCGACCCCTCCTCCTCCTCCACCTCCTCCTCCGAATTACCATCCGTGGGCACGGAGCCTTCAGTCGGTAGCTCTAGGCACAGCAGCAGTGCCGTGGGTAAGCGCCAGCAGGCGATGCTCAAACTGCTGAGCTTAGGTGACAAAAGGCACACCGCCCAAGAGCTGTTACAGGGCATCATGGCGCAGACCGATCTGTGGCTGGCACCGCTGAACCTCAAGCCAGGCATGGTTGTGTGTGACAACGGGCGTAACCTGGTGGCGGCTCTGCAACTTGGCAGACTGACACATGTGCCATGCCTGGCCCAGGTGTTCAATCTCATAGTTCAGCGGTTCCTCAAGACATACCCCAATCTGTCTGATTTGCTCACCAAGGTGCGCCGCATCTGTGCACATTTCCGCAAGTCGACCACAGATGCTGCCACTCTCAGGGCAGTGCAGCGCCGCCTACAACTGCCCGCTCACCGACTGTTGTGCGACGTGCCCACAAGATGGAATTCGACATTAAACATGTTATCCAGAGTTTACCAGCAGCGCAGAGCGATTGTAGACTGCCAGATGTCAACTTCCACCAGAACTGGTAGTCAGGTCACTCAGATTCCTCAAGTCTACAATGAGGAGTGGACGTGGATGTCTGATATCTGCCAGGTGTTGAGCAACTTTGAGGAGTCAACACAGATGGTCAGCGGCGATGCCGCCATTATCAGCCTCACCATCCCGCTGCTTTGCCTGTTGAAAAACTCACTGCTCAGCATCAAGTCGGATGCTTTGCGCTTGTCACAAGAGACGGTGGAGGAAGATACGTCGCTTGATAGCCAGAGCACCCTCCGGTCTGTTTCTCAGCGCATATCGGAGGAGGAGGATGAGGAGGAAGAGGAGGAGAATGTCGGCGAGACAGAAGAGGATACCAGTGCTCAGTCCTTCTTAACTCTTGAGCGTGTATGGGCTGAAGAGGAGGACTTGGAGGAGGAGGAGGAGGAGGAAATGGGACTCTGGCGCACATGGCAGACTTCATGTTAGGCTGCCTATCCCGTGACCCTCGCGTTAGAAGCATTTTTTCAAACACCGATTACTGGGTGTTCACTCTCCTGGACCCACGGTACAAGCAGAACCTTTCCACTCTCATCCCTGTAGAGGAAAGGAGTATGAGAGTGAATCAATATCAACAGGCCCTGGTGCACAAGCTGAAACAATCCTTCCCATCTGACGGCGCTAGCGGCAGAGGGCGTGGTTCTGTGGGCCAAGTAGCGGGGGAGAGGAGGCGAGCAGGCAGCTTGTCCAGCACTGGCAGGGGAACGCTCTCCAAGGCCTTTGCCAGTTTTATGTCACCCCAGCAAGACACTGTCACCTGTCCCCAGTCTAGGCAGAGTAGGGGGGAGCTTTACTGAAAGATGGTGAGGAAGTACCTAGCTGACCATACCAACGTCCGGACCGATCACTCTGCTCCATACAACTACTGGGTTTCAAAGCTGGACACGTGGCCTGAACTGGCGCTGTACGCCTTGGAGGTGCTGGCCTGCCCTGTCGCTAGCGCGTTGTCAGAGCGGGTATTCAGTGCAGCTAGTGGCGTCATCACTGATAAGCGTACACGCCTGTCAACTGACAGCGCTGACAGGCTGACGCTTATTAAAATGAACAAAGCCTGGATTTCACCGGAATTCAAATCTCCTCCGGGGGAAAACAGCTAAAGATTAACATTACTTATGTATCCGATTCCTCTTCTCTACTCCTCCTACTCCTCCTCCTCCTTGTCGTCTTTACCTAACGCTGACCCAAAAAACGCAATTTTTTAGAGGTCCAACTGGCACTCTTTTACCACAATTTTTCCGGAGGGCCACCTACAAGCCCTCTCTCTAAACAATTTTTCCGGAGGTCCACCTACAGGCCCTCTCTCTAAACAATTTTTCCAGAGGTCCACCTACAGGCCCTCTCTCTAAACAATTTTTCTGGAGGTCCAACTACAGGCCCTCTCTCTAAACAATTTTTCCGGAGGGCCCCCTACAGGCACTTTCTCCAAACAATTTTTCCGGAGGTCCACCTACAGGCCCTCTCTCTAAACAATTTTTCCAGAGGTCCACTTACAGGCCCTCTCTCTAAACAATTTTTCTGGAGGTCCAACTACAGGCCCTCTCTCTAAACAATTTTTTCGGAGGGCCCCCTACAGGCCCTCTCTCCAAACAATTTTTCCGGAGGTCCACCTACAGGCCCTCTCTCTAAACAATTTTTCCGGAGGGCCACCTACAGGCCCTCTCTCCAAACAATTTTTCCGCAGTGTCAACTACAGACAGTGTAAAACAATGTTTCAGGAGCGTCAAACAGACAGTCCAAAACAATTTTTCAGGAGGCGCAAATACCGACATTTAAAAAATAATTTTTTTTCTGAGGGTCGACTTTATGTACTTCGAAAAGAAAAAAATTTTTGGAGGCTCAACAAAAGCCATTTCACTGCATTCTCAGTCGGACAAAGTCATTGGTGGTGTAACCGCCATGCTGTGTCAGGCTAAATTTTTGGGTGCGTCACCAGCTAGCGCATACTAACTCAGTCACTCTGCTGTCACCGCCGCCATACAGGGCCACGAAAAATGTTTATGTGGTTCGCCTTCTCCCGCAGTGTCACCCGGTCACTCTGTTGTCACCGCCATGCTGCGTTAGGCTGAATTTTTGGGTGGCTCACCTGCTACCTCATCTAACTTGGTCACTTGTTGGTGTCACCGCCATGCTGTGTCAGGCTTATGCCTGCATCGTGTGGCTGGGGATAGGAGAGCAGTGCCAGCATGGGCATGGGTGATGGACCTTCGTTGCACCTAGTTGGGTGCTTCCCTAACATGTGATGGGCATGTGCCTCGCCTTTCTTGGTCTGGGTGAGCACAATTGAGGGTAACCACCAGGCTGTTGCAGGAGAATTTAGGGTAATGGTGGGATTAGGCAGCCTCAGAGGCATCCATGCATGCTGCCCCTGCTGTTTCCTGTCCATTTCTGTGGTGTTTCCATAATTTTCTGAGGTTTCCAGGTTTTCACCCAGCCTTCCCTAGGCAGAGCCTTGGTCCCCTGCAAAAAATGCTCGAGTCTCCCATTGAATTCAATGGGGTTCGTTACTCGAAACGAGCACCCGAGCATCGGGAAAAGTTCGTCTCGAATAACGAGCACCCGAGCATTTTAGTGCTCGCTCATCTCTAGTCACGATCTCACTCCAGTAGGAGGGTAGAGTAGGAAAACTGGAGTAACTTTTCTAGACAAAAGTATTAGGTTTAAGGATACAACAAATGTATCAAACTTGATACAGTTGATAAATGTGGCGTAAAGTACATGAACACAGGCTCAAGCAAAAAGGACTTCAAATATTCCCCTCATGATAAATTCACCCCTATGTGTTGGCATGAATCTGTAATGTAGAAGTGAGAAGTTTAATAGAATGTTGTCAGTCAGAAGTGGTTGCGAGGGTGCTGATAAACAAGACTGCACCTGTATGTTGGCAGTGTCACACTGATTCTGTCCAGATAGTCCCTCGAGTGCTTTGTTCGCCCAGCTGTCACAGAGCTTTGTATACAGGTGGAAGCATGGACTTTGCTGTCTATAAAAGAAAAGTGTAATAGCAGAAACCAACTTCCTCTTTAACTCCCTGGAGATCAAAGTTATTGTATTGCTATATAATAGAGAGTTCATGACTGGCAGCTTAATGAATACTATATATGATCCTTGACTATCAGTATACACGTGATTAAGTAGCTTACCTGAAAGAAAACTATTTAATTAGACTTGCGCCTTTTTATTGGTAGGATTAGAGCAAACATTTTGAGCGAACCAAAACGAAAAAATAGGAACTGAAAATTGACCCCATATAAAATCAAGGTTATTCATATACCGCACACAATATCAAGATAGATCTACAGAATGGAAGATTACATTCTTATTTCTGTCGTATTATACCAATACATTTCTACAGGAGAATATAAGTAGTACTGAAATCACCGATATAACCCTGTCCCAAGGGGGTAGTTTGTGTACATATGGCACAACTACAGTATATACATAGACACATAAATCCAAACTGTTCTGCACTTGAATTATTTTTTTATCCTTTGGATGTGATCAAATAAATTATACAAATCTTCACTACTTTAAAAATGATAGTCACAACTATTCACTATTCACAAAAATTACACCTGGCTCTCCTGTTCTCCATTGTCATTTGACTTGGCAATGGAAAGAGCAATTTAAAGGCAGATCTAATAACGAGAACAGATGTTCTTCAGAGTTTTCCTTACAAATTTTCCTTGCCAACTGTTGTATTACAGAGCTAAAGAAAAGTAAGCCTTATGAAGTTTTATCCTTCTTTATTATTATTTGTAATGTATGTGTGTAATGCCTATAAAGAAATGAAAAATGTTTTGCTATACTTATCCTTAAAGATTTACAGACAGAACACAAAAGAAGCTAAACTACTGCAAAGTCTATATAAAATTTTGTCCATGATCTACAAAAAGTATTTGGGTGCCAAGGTGGAAGGGTGTAAGGCTTTATGGTATCACATTGTTCATTCCAGATTAGCTAAGGTGCATGAAAAAATGCTCAGTGGTAAATGATATGTTACATTAGGCTATGTCCACACTAGTGTTCACAATTCCGGTATTTTACTCCAGGGAAGGAAAGGAATACCGGAATTGACGAACCCGGCATATGCAGACACTGTGAGCGCCCTCCAGATCCCATTCACTCCCCATTCTGCCAGACAAAACACTGCTGCAGAATGCTGACATTCATGCTGGTAATCCAGCAAATCCCATTACAGTGAATGGGATCGAGCAGGTGCCGACGGCATCTGGCATATGCCTAATCATATGCCTAATCCGACAATTTCAGTATTCAGTTTTTTTCGTCAATAGGTTGCCCTCACCAAGTGCCTTAATGATCGGCCACAGCAGTCATAAATTGCCAAATGGTTATCTAAAGGAATTCTATTACTTTTATTGGAATTAGTTTTGAACCAAGAATGGAAATGCATGTTTTGGGTTACAAAACATTCCATATGGTGCAAACAAAATAAGCCTACCTTGACACCTGCCATTGTTGAATGGTCGAGAGTCTCCATACAGTTTTTCAGCTAATGTGTATACCCAGCTTTAAAGGATATTTTAAGACGCACCTATCCTTTCCAAGTTATTAATCCTGAGGCGTGCAACACGTTGTGTTAGTAACATTCCTGTTATTAAGTAGCTGCATTTATTATCGGATAATTAAGCAATGCTGGGTAAAGATTTAATAGCTGAACTTCTGTTTGGCATCCTGTCTAGAACAGCTGGCAGACACATAATATTCACTTAAGTGTACACTGCAAGAAATATCAGCTCCTGTAAAGTATGCTAAAATATTGACTTGTGTAGCACTTTTGTGCAATAAAGAGGTGTTTCCCAACCACTAGTCCATTGTAACAGACTCTACACAACCATGCATCGCCTTAGATGTTTACACTGAATAAGAAGAAAGAAGCACAAGTGAGTTGACCATCCAAAACTGCTGACAGCACTAAGTTGGGGCCACGGGGGGGACTGCTACAGGGGACTGCTACAGCTGTCACTCAGAACAGAGAGAAGGGTCTATGAAGCAGCACAGTACAGACACTCTGCCTCCAGTGAACGTGCAGGAGCAGTGCCCAGCAGAATAAAAGTTTATATTCACACTACTCCTGATAATAAAAGTCCCACAAAAGATATGTTTGTCCTGCTCTATTTGGCCCCTACACAGTACTCTCAGCAGTTTCCCATGGTTAAAACTGCTGATAGATTCCTTTTAAAGAGGATTACTTGAAGTAGGATTAGCATTTAGCATCAAGCGCTGCAAAAAACAACTCCACATGACTCTAAATGTTATGATAGTGCTATTAGTCCCAAGAACTTTGAAGCATCACTAACACTTAGCGCCATAGACAGAACCAGCTGAACCCATATGTCTCTTGGTGGGAGACTTTGGGAAATTCACTGATTGAGCATGCTAGATTTCATCATGCCTGGTCCTTTTTTTCCAGATAAACACGGCCAGAGGTGTCTGGCAGAAGCCCACTCCCTTAGCTTATGGCACTAAACAGTAAAACATGGCATATATGCATGTTTATTGGGTAGAGGAGTCATGAAAGATGGGAGATAGCTATCCTATGTGGTAGGCTCAGCCTACATTTAGACCATTCAACAGCATATTCTGAATACACAGCATAGCCAACAACATAAGATCATCTGTGAAAGTCCTTATTCTTTAACAGAACCTAACTCATGTTATATCTATCGTTGCTCACCGTGCAGTTCACCAGCCCTAGTGAGGGCAGTGGAGAATGGGGAGGGTGAGACTGGTTGTTATGGCGATAAAGGTGGTTGTAGTCCTCACAGTGGATAATCCCTGCTGCAGCACTCCCCCAGCCCGGGTGTGTACTGGTTGTAGGGGGGCAACCCTTCATCCACTCAAGGCACAGCCTGGACTTTGGTGTTTACTGGATAGTGGTGGCTGGGGTGCTCTTGATGTCAAGTGAATGTGTTGTGGAGTGCAAGACAGGAGAGCAGGTGACTGGATCAGATGTGGTGACCAATGACCAGGCCTGCTTGATTATAGTAAAATAAAGTCTCTCTTTTACTGAATAAATGATCGGTGTCACAGTGCTAATACAAGCAGTAAGCAGAGTTATTAAGTATTTCACAGAATAGGCTTTTCCTAAGGCTGTGTACAGGGATGGCTATGGTGGTGGTCCTCACTAAGTCTCTTTCTATAGGTACTGTATGTGCAATCTTCCCAAATGATCAAAGACATGCAATCAGTCTCAATATTTCTCTGCAGGGATCAACAGAGGGGCGCAGTGCTAGATTGGAAAGCCAGTCTGTCTCAGTAGAGTGTAACCTAGACCACGTGCAGTAAAGTCTAAAGCTATATGCTTTACCTTTACTATCTCTGTTCATGCACTGTCCCTTTATGGTCATCCACCTTCTGGAATGCTTCTTTTCCTCAGAGGTTGGTTCCTGGAAATGTTGCTTTTTCTGGCATCTTTACTCACAGGGACAGTGTCTCCCCTGGAGAAGAATACTTGTTTCCTGCTTTAGCTTGGCTTACACACCAGCATCAGCATACATGTCCTCACTCTAGGCTGACTTGCCAGGAACTTCCAACTAGCAAGGGGAAAATGGGGCCAACCCTTCACCTGGCAACTATTACTAAGGACTGCCAGTTAACTATTCCCTCCCATACACAACCTTTTGTGTATAGTTATCATCTCAGTAAATATCCTAACAACTTTAGAAGTGAATCATAGTGTATAATAACATTGACCAATATTGGGATCTTTGTGTGAACAGGGGTCGTTGATGATGGATTTCACAGCAATTTAAAAAGTCCAACACTGTTTATTTTTTATCCAACAAAGGATAAGGGCATCCAAGTTATCAGTATGACCAATGGCAAATAAACATAAAGTCCTGGGCGCTAACTAACCAGAACTGTCACTTCAACTACATACTTGATAAACACAAGATCAGGCTCTCCTCAGTCATCAGGTTCTACAGATTCCAGGCACTGACACTAAATTAGAATTTATCGCTACAGTAATAACATAGTAACATAGTAACTGTCCATCCAGTTCAGCCTGTTATCCTGCAAGTTGATCCAGAGGAAGGCAAAAAAAACTCCAGTGAGTTAGAAGCCAATTTTCCTCATTTTAGGGAAAAAAATTATTTCCTAATTCCAATCAGGCAATTAGAATAAAACAAAAATTTACAAAAGATGGTGCACTACAATGGTCAATGCAATTGACAATATATGGCTAAACCCTCATGCTGATATTAAAATGAGACTTTCACCAATATATTCTTATATCAAGAACATACCAGAGCCCTGCTCTTCTTCAAAACGTCAGCAGATCCACCAACAGCTTAGAGCTTCATTAAGACCAGCGCCTAAAACGCCAGTCTTAATATATGTGCCCCTATTTTTTTATCATGTGCATCTATGCCCCTTTTGATGCATCTCATAATCTTATTGGCTTCGGCAGCAGCTGTCTGACACTGCCTAGTCACTACACTTGGCTTTGTCTCAGGTTTGCAGAAAGTATTGTACTGGATTGGGGAGAGAATTGCAAGTCCCTCTACCAGTCTTTCCACCACTCCATGAAAATCCAACCCATAAAACACTTTAAAGAAAAGTGTTTCAGCAAACTTTGCTAAAACCACACAGCTTTCCTAGATTCTTTTAGCTCACCCAACTGAGAATTCTTTGTGATATACCAGCCACCACGTTACTCCCTTTAGCAGTGAAACATAGCATTAACCCTTTAGCAGTGAACCAGTGGGTCACTGCAACAGCAACCAATCACAGTAGAGCTTTAATTTCGTATTGTGCTCTTGAAAAATGAAAGCTGTGCTCTGATTGGTTGCTATGAGCAACAAAGAAAAAGTTTTGTTTATAAAGTTTAATTAATCTGACCCATTATGCATGTGCTCTAATGCCTGTGTAATGACAGGAATATAGGGACCAATGATCAGTTTGACATATGATGTCACTAAATCAATATAGGAAAATGTAATTTATGGGTAAAGTAGTAAAACTATGAAATGCCCTATTCCAAGAGGTAATTTTAGCAAATAAGGACTAGGTGCCTATCTAATGACAAATGGCATTGGAGGGTTATCAATAATTTACCAATGAATAATACAACAATCGATATGAGAAAGGCTGAACTTCATGGACGTGTATTTTTTAACAAATATATATATATACATACATACATAAAACACACACAATAGGGGGATGAACAATTGGATGAATTCATACCTACATGTCAATGATTCATCCGTTTAGTTATCAACACAAGTGAAAAGCAAATGTCAATACATGCTTCCCATTCACCAGAAATTTCAGTTCTTCTTACACATACTGGCAGACTTCCTGTCAGTGATCCCACTGAAGCACAGAGTAACTAGTCATCCTCTGAATAATTTGAGTGATCACAGTAAAAATAATCGCAATCGCTCATCACAAAGACAGAAATATGTGTGCATTTGTATAGTACATTCTAAAAAGGTGAATGTACAGCCAGTGCTGCCCTAGACTGAATCACTTAATCACTTTTCATGGGTACACTGCTTATTGAAGCTGCTACACACTTGCTGCATTCAACAAATATTTCCTACATTGCCTAAATGATACCGTAATACAGTTTGTAAATAATAGTGCCCTATAGTGCTTATGTAATTCTGACATGTAGTGTCTAAATAATACAGCCATACCGACATAATAAAATGCTAATTTCACCACTGTATTGCTAATGTCAGGTTCACTTCAAGTTCTATCCATTTGTTCAGCATATATACACTGAGAAATTCTCCCTGCATGTAGTAGATTGTGTCGTAATCACATCTAACCCAAAGACATTGCACATAAGAAGAAAGGGTCACAGGAACTAATCCATATACAATAGGTAAGCAGCATTACAATTTGTACTTGAAAATTAAGATATGTTGTTCACACGGCAGCAGGACAAAATGGGGTACAAACAAGAGAAAATGGCAATGTGAGCCTTGTACTGGGGTAAAGCATTAAGAGTACAGTATATACTTCAAATTGGATATTAGGCAAATATCATATTAAATGTTTATCCGTCCAGGTGAAAACCTATGGGGTCAAACTGGTGTAAAGTAGCTATGAAAAATGAAAGGTGGAATCTGATTGTTTGCTGTGGGCTACTAAGCCAGTTTTACTTTACATCAGTTTGATAAATTTCGCTCAGAGTATCCACAATCTGACCACCTAAAAACAATGGCATAGATTTATAGTCAATGGCATAAAGAGGATCTGTCACCACACTTCCCAGTACAACCTACATTATTAAGCAGATATCTTAGACCAAATTCTGCTGGCGTATGTACTTTGATAATTTTCCTGTCTAATATTAGACACTAGAAACCTTTTTTCTGTTACATCAAGCAACATCAACCCAATCAATTGAGACTCATTTATACAACTGGCGCTTGTAATAAAATGCTGACTGCGGGGTTCGGGGTGAAAAACCCCGGCGATTTTTAGTTTTTACCCCCCTGCCTTCCTTGGAGCCATATTTTTTTTTAATTTTTCCATTCACATAGCCGTATAAGGGCTTGCTTTTTGTGGGACAAGTTGTACG
The DNA here is from genome assembly GCA_900303285.1 of Rhinella marina. Classification (NCBI taxonomy): domain Eukaryota; kingdom Metazoa; phylum Chordata; class Amphibia; order Anura; family Bufonidae; genus Rhinella; species Rhinella marina. The sequence continues at coordinate 172,077 of ONZH01004350.1, forward strand.
TTCTAATGACACCATTTAATATTGCATAGGATGTAGAGGGAGGCTGGAAAAGATGCCAAATGGGGTGGAAGGGGAAAAACTCCACCACAGTTTTATGGGTTTTGTTTTTACAGCAGTCACTATGTGGTAAATTTAACTTGTGCTCTTCATTCTCCAGGTCAGTACAACAATACCACATATGTATAGTTTTTCTTTTTATCGCCATATTGTAACCCCCTGTACCAATAAAGTTATGTCTATGGAGCTGTGTGGGAGCTCATTTTTTGGGGAGCGATCTGTACTTTTCAGTGATACCTGGTGTTTATGACTTGTTGATCACTTTTTATTAAATTTTTTGGGCCATTTTGATTTTTTCTCTGTTACGCCGTTCACCATATAGGATAAATGTTTAAATTTTCATAGTACAGGCGTTTTTGGATGCCGCAATGTTTGATGGTTTTTTTTAAATTGTATATTTTTATTTTCAGTTTGGAGAAAAAGGGGTGATTTAAACTTTTATAAATAAAAAAAAAATAATTTTCTTTTTTACTTTTTTTTTTTAAAGTCACCCTACGTGACAATAACATGCCATCATTGGATTCCAATTTGTAGAAAATAAATTAATTTTATCCATTACAATATACAAAGATCGGTATATTCCAATGTAGTGCTACCACCTGCAGGTCTACATTGGAATGTAGCTGTAAAAGGCATCAGAGCGTCAACTGGCCTGTGCCTTTCACAGACAATGAATGGCTCCCCCGATCGCTGCCTGGAGTCCAACACTTCCAGGTTTTGAGCTCTCAGATGTTGTGGACACATTTGGTTACAGCATCTGAGGGGTTAAATGTCTGCGATCTGCATTTTAGGCAGACATAGACATTAGCCCCAGGTACCGACACCCGTCGGCTATGGTGTCCATCGCACTCTAGAGAGGGCACCATATTTAAAGATCTGGCATGTGAAATACTATTACGTCACTTGTTAAAGGTGTTGTCCCACAAATAATATTCTACATTTTTCACACCAGAACCTTGATCTTAATAATTTTGTAATTAAGTATGATTAAAAATTTTAGTATAGCCATAGAGTTATTCAATAAAAAAAAAATTGTATAGCGCCACCTGCTATTTGTTCCTTACCTTATTTCTCTGTCAACCTCGCTGAGGTGGACGCACATGCTCAGTTCCACCCTTCAATTGCCACCAGCCATATCTGCCACTTGAAACTGCAACAGAAACAACATGCCCCCTGAAAAGGCCATGCCTCTGAAATGTCAGCTCTAATAAATCTAGCAGGGCTTTTAGAACAATGAATGGGAGAAGCGCTCGTCTATCTGAATTTCAATGCTGGTTCTAGCTTTGTTAGAAAGATTGTTATATACTATATTATGTTTGATTCTCATTTTTACATTAATCATGGGATAACACTTTAAATGTAATTCATCTCAGTGGAGAGCAAATGGCCAGGTTTTTTTAATGCTTTTTTTTTTAATGTGGCGTCTTTTTTTTTTACGAATGGGTGTTTACTTCAATACAAAACTGCATTTTGCAGCTCGTGGTTTTGGAGCACCAAATATGTGCAGACACACATGGAACATTTTATTCCCATTTATTTCAATGGAAAATTCAGCGAGGATTTTGTCCCAAGATTCTTTTTTCCAAGCTTATTTTTTCCATGTGGAAAAAAACAACAAAAAAAAACGAAAGTGTTGCTTCTCATTGAAATGAATGGGAAGCTGTTCTGAGACTTTATTACTTTATTGCAGCTGAATTTGAGGTAAAATCAGCGCCAAATAAACTCTGTGTGAACTGGCCAGTTTCATATGCTCCTTTCACTGCATTCTTTTATGCATTGATTTTTTTTTACTATTACTATAAACTGGTGACTAGGGTTTCCACACAAGTATATCATAAGTGTCTGTTGCAAGCAAATTGGGTGTTTCAGTTTGTCAGACCTGTCATAATAAATTAATTACAGGATGTTGCAGAAATGGAGGCAGCATCTTGCACAGTTTAATTTAGCACAGTTTCCCCACTTCTATATAGCTGTGGTTAGATAAATCCTCAGAAAATTTACAGCTGCTGAGGACTAGGTTATATACACTGGCTGCCTCTGACATAGTAATATTCCACATATGTACTGATAGTCATCACAGTATACAAAACTTACATCCAACTAGGTGATTGGACTCATTTTGAATTCATGTCAGGAAATATGTATACTAATTATATATAACAGCTTACTAATTATTTTCAAGAATTATTCTATAAAAGATGGAAATATGATTCATATTTACAGTGAATGATGCCGACATGACATGAAAGAGCTAACAAGCCTAACCTCCATATGTGGATGCCCTGTAACAACTATCTGCCAAGCAATCTTTCTGCCAATAGCTGTCGATCCTGACTCCCTCATATACGTACATGTTCAATTTGGCTGAGCATGTATGTGTTTTCAAATGGGAGAGAAGAGAAGTCCTCTGCCTGACACTTCTGAAGGCAGATTATCTTCCAGGAGAACAAAAGGATCGGGTGAATGCATTCAATTCATTACTAGGGATGAGCAAATCGACTTTGGATGAAACATCCTTGGAACCAAACCCGGGTTCAGGAAATGTTTTTTTTACAGTAGAAATTCATTTCTGAAGTTATTACCCGAAGTTTCGCGAGACTTTGCAAAGTAATAACTTCGGCTAATCTGAGTCAATACATTTTAATACTGTACAGAGCGCTCGCTCCGTACAGTATTCAAACAAATTTTATGCGATGTTCAGATGTTTCATTCAAAGTCGATTCTCTCATCCCTATTCATTACTGCTATAGCATGTCTGTACCAAACATGAGTCTCTGACAATATAACCTTTATCACACAACATACCATACTACTGGAGATGGCCAGGGGCAGACTGGGAACTTAAAGTGGCCCTGGAAAAAGGAAAAGTGGCCTCAAGTTGTAGGTGTGTCCAAATTGACAAAACATGGGGCAAACACAAGAAAGCATGGTCAACACCTAAGTAGGTATAGCTAGCAATACAATATACCAAATGCCATACTACAGCACAATATGCAGTAGCAGAAACACAAAACAGCAGAACCACATACCACAGTGCAGAATTTAGCTAATAGATAGAATAAATTACACTAGACAGTCTAAAGATGCATCCCAGTTAACATCCAGCATCAGCTACTGTGATAAATTTGGCACATTTTCAGATTGTCTGTCTATTTTTACTTTGTCTATAAATTAGGCAGGATTAGTAAATGTGGGCCACTGTGTCTGATCTGCAGGCTGCATTTTATAGAGCAGGGGTAGGAGAGCAGATTCACATATAGTTTTGTAGTAAAATATTCAGCATAAATTGTGTTTTTTTCATTTTTATTCCTTTTCATTCTGGGCTTAGGAAGAGGTGGTCCTACTTAGTGATTTACAACTATCTGATTATGTAGGCTCATAGAGGAAAAGTTGTCAGTGACTGGGACGACCATCCACTAGACGTCTAAGCATAAAAAGAGCAAGGTTTTCAAACTAAGTTTCAAGTTATACTAATCTTTTCCCAAAAAACTATATACTGTATTTTTCGCCCCATAAGATACATTTTTTTCCCCCAGCGTCTTATGGGGCGAATACTATTGAGCGCTTCCATTATGGAAGTGCTCATTAGTACGGGAGGACCAGGCAGCGGTGAAGGCTCTGTAATCACCGCTTCCTGGTCCTCGGCTGTCGGCTGTGCTGTGGCTGTGCACAGCGTGAGGGCGCTCTGTGACCTCACGCTGTGTGCGTCAGATCACAGCACAGCCAAGGAGGAGGAAGAAGAGGAGGAAGAAGAGCGCTGGAGCAGAGGAGTGGCGGGTCCGGAGCAGGAGAGGTAAGTGTTTTTTTTATGTTATAAAACATGAGTCAATATGGGGCTGCTGGGGGATGATCTGAGGCAATATGGGGCTGCTAGGGAATGATCCGAGGCAATATGGGGCTGTTGGGGGATGATCTGAGGCAATATGGGGCTGTTGGGGGATGATCCAAGGCAATATGGGGCTGCTGGGGGATGATCCGAGGCAATATGGGGCTGCTACTGGATGATCCGAGGCAATATGGGCTGCTGGGGGCTTATCTGAGGCAATATGGGTCTGCTGGGGGCTTATCTGAGGCAATATGGGGCTGCTGGGGACTGATCTGAGGCAATGGGGGCTAATATGAGAGGCAATTCGGGCTACTGTGGGCTGATATGAGGCAATGGGGCCTGCTGGGAACTAATATGTGAGGCAATGGGGGGCTGCTGGTGGCTGATGAGAGGCATATGGGGGCTGATGAGAGGCATGGGGCTCTTATCTGAGGTCTAATTGGGGGTCATTCACATTGGGGTCTGATCTGAGGTCTGATTGGGGGTCTGATCTGAGGTCTTATAAACACTGGGGGTCTGATTGGGCTGTCAGCTGAGGTCTGATTAACATTGGGGGTCTGATTGATGGTCTGACCTGAGGTCTAACGAAAAATATTTTTTTCTTATTGTCTTCCTCTAAAACTTAGGTGCATCTTATAGGATGAAAAATACAGTATCAATCTTTTTAGCTCATTCTGCTCTCAAACATAATACTGGTAGATTAAAAGCATTTTCATGGTGTCAGGAACTCTTTAATTAACATCTATATATGAACCACATTTACAGCTCCCTGTATGATGTTACCAGGTTGTCACTGTATTTGGTTATTACACATTACCTCATTTGAAACGTTGCTGTTTTATGCTTCTGTGCTCCAAAATAACGCTTTAAGCACTTCACTATTGTAGTGGTTTGGACTGTGTTGAGCATTAAAAAAGAAACTGAATATAATGGGGTTTTTTAAACTATAGCAAACTGATATTTAAAGGGGTTGTCCAGAAATAAAAAAAAAAAACATAAAGGATTTTCCAAGATTAAAAAAACACATGGCTGGTTTCTTTGAAAATCGGCACCACACCTGTCCTTTAGTTGTGTCTGGTATTGTAGCTCAGCTCCATTGAAGTGATAACTTTTCTCTCCTTGTTAGGACGTCAATCTTTTTCTGACAATTGTAAGGAAGGTAAATAGTAAGCTTTCTTGAACTTGTTACATACCCCTGGTACAGCACTTCTGTGGACTGGGTTATTGTGTGACTTCTCCCAGTTGATCAGCCATAATGTAAATGACTTGGAATAGCAGCTCCTGCCCCCAGAAGGTAGTCATCTAAGTCGAAACCCTTGGTGAACACAAAGGGGGAAGTAGAAATGCTATGCCTTACAGATCCTGAAGTAAAGTGTATTATTAGTCTATGGAGACCATAACATCTTGCACTGAAAATGAGGAGAAATGGAAAGAATAGTTTCTATATGAAACACTCTTTATGATTGATCTGTTCAGATAGAGAAATCTATAATTATACAGAAGCTTTCGGGTTTAGGCATCAGAAATAGCTTTGAATAAACCCCCAATGTTCCCCAAGGCTTCCATGGATATTAAAGTCAGAACGAAGACTCTAGTACTGACTGTAACTGTAGTTACAAGGTGGCAGTCAAAAGAAACACACTAATTCAACACTAACCTGTCTTCTGAAACCATTTGTAAGGCTGTGTTCACATCACATTTTTGTCCTACACATATATATATATGCAAAAGTATGATACACTACATTTTTTAATCTTGCAGAGTTCAGCAAAAACATTACAAAAACCTACAAAGAACAAAGAGTCCATATAGCTCACAAATATCACTTTTATTGAAAAATAAATAATACAACATTAAAAAGAGGTAAACAGAGATAAAGAGCCCACAGTGATGGTACGGCTCAGCTGAATCAACAGCACCCCTATACATATATTGGGCAGTAGTATAAATGACAATATTAGAAGCTAAAATCCCATAGAAAACCACATGTCAGCAGAGTCTGGAGAAACATATATGATATTCAATCTGGAGGCAATATAACAGAATATGCCAAAATATTCCTAATAAAGAAATAGAGAGCCTCCAAAAAGAAAAAAAAGAAAAAAGAAATATTTTTCTATAAGTATACAAGTATCCAGACTATGGGATATAACATAGCTTTTTCACCAGTACATATACAAAGACATACCCAAAACAGGAGTACTGTGTCCAGGAGAGCCGCACACCCCAACGCACGTTTCGGTACCACGCCTTCCTCTTGGGGTATGATACACTACATTTTTTAATCTTGCAGAGTTCAGCAAAAACATGTATATGTTAAAAAAAATAGAGCTCTATGGTGATGGATCCATCTGTGGCATCTGTTTAACATATATGTATACAATGAACATGGGAAAAAAACGTAATCTGAACACAGACTAAAGATCTATAGACTCAGGTAATGCTAGGAATACATTCCTTATAGACCAGGACTGCAAAAAAGGAAGGGCTGTGTGGTTAAATAGAGACAACCCCCACCCAGCATAATGAATGGCCAATGAGACATAAAAAATCATTATGGAGGGTAGAAGCAATAACTGGTAATCCTGAAATAAACACGATGAAAACGGAAGGCCAGAGTGCACCACATGCGCCGAACGAAAGAGAACTCAGTAGAAAAATCCAGTGGATGGCACATGAATGCACTCAGGACTGGGAAACCTAAACTACTATTACAGAGATACTCATCAGATGGACCAGACATATGACCATAGGATCAACAGATTAAATCACATTGAAAGCCAATGTAGATAGAAAAAATAGACAGCAGCTTACTACCAGTCTATGCTACCAATGGTAAGAAAAACTCACTGGGAACTTTGGGGTCCTTATATACAGTGGTATTCAGGTTATATAAAACTTTCACATGTCCTATAAGTTTACAGAGAAGAAAGAGAATGTACAATTGTGGCTTACAAAACACCATAACATATGCGTTATAAGCTTTTATGCATTAAAGGACCAGGCTTTGGAGGCTTTTAAATTTGGAATACCTATACTGCTAGAACATGGCTTCTCGGTCAAGAACTGATGAGATTAGTGTTTCACTCTGGATTTTTGACACACACCTTAAGAAGAGAAAGCGCATGTACAAACAACTCAATGGAAAACAATTGCCTTCAATGTGGGCCTTTCCCGCCTCTGACAAAGTATCCTCTATTCACCTCAACAATTAGAGCAGAAGGATGCAGTGAATGGAATGCCTCATTATTAACTCTGCATCCCATGCCGGCTATTTCTTCTTATATAGCTGTCTAGTTGTGCTTGTGTCGGTCCATTGTTAAACCTAAGTGGTCATGACATTCATTTCTCCGGCAGACAATTGGAGCCAGGCGGCAGATTTAGTCTGCTGGTCAACAGGAGCTTTCGATTGTCATGTCTTTCTGCTGTTTCCTCATTAGCCCCAGTATGACTCTGATCCTCCTCTCTTTGTCATCCTAATTAACCCATTGGATGCTTACAAAAAGATGCAATGATGCTTTGGAAACACAAGATATATCCCACTGTGTCCTTTTTTTGGTCTGTTCCAGATAATAAGTAGTACTCTGATATGTGTGAGAGCCTTTACTAGAAAGCACTGGAGATTCTCTGTGTGTGAGTTCTTACTATGACTGTCTTTAATGGTGGGAAGTAAACTCATTTTCATCCTGAGACTTCTCCAAACACCTATAGACACTTATATTGCAATGTAATTTTAGATGCATTCAACATCTACAATTTGATGTTACTTTTTGATTCATTGTTAATATACATATGATGTTGTTTTTATTTTAAGTTCAATATTTGTAAATTATAAATAACTGTTAGTCACATGAATACATTGGAGGACACATTATAGCGGTAGTGCACCTGCTTTAATATGTGGATTGATTCTCTAAAAAAAAAATCAATCTGCTCCATCTGCGTAGAGCAGTGAAGGTCAACTGCTGGCTTTTCTGACCACAGTGATTTCTGTCTTGTTCCCTTTATGGGTTCTGAAGACAGTAGACAGTACAGCAGAGTCACCCAGATTTCAAAGCACATTAATCAGTTTTATGATATCATGCAAGTGCTAGGTCATAAATAGTTAACTGAATATGGTTTCTTTGAAAACTCTACTCCACTTTGTAGACACTTTGCTGTGTTCATTTTTTTATGCATTTCTGGTGAGAAATGGCTGATCATACTTATGTGAATGAATATTAAAGTTTAACATGTTTAAATTTCTAGGGTAAAAAAAGACATGTCAATACATTGGCTACCATTACTGAATATGTACAGGGTGGAGTAGAGTGTAATGCTCAGGGATCCAGTAGAATACAATGTTGCAGATCTCACAATGGAGCTATAACCGCATAGCATTGTTGTTGCAGTTTATTTTTCGTAAAATAGCACAATAAAGGAAATTTAACTAAATCCTTAAAGGGGTTGCCTATTACTAAGGCGAGAATAGACACGGTTCCAACCACCTCCCAGCCATGAAACAACAGAGCGCTCTGGCCATTACTAAGATGAGATGGGACACAGTTCCAACCACCTCCTGGCCGTGAAACAGCAGGGTTTCAGTAGCTCTCATAACTGTGCATGAGAGCTACTGAAACAGTCTAGCACAACAAGCTATGCTGTTTCTCCAACTCAGAAATAGCATAGCTTGATGTGCTACACTGTTTCAGTAGCTCTCATGCACGGCAATGAGACCTACTGAAACCCTGCTGGTTCACGGCCAGGAGGTGGTCGGAACTGTGTCCCATCTCGTCTTAGTAATGGCGAGATGAGACAACCCCTTTCAGAGTAAGTCTGGGTCTACACATGTAACTTTGGCAGTGACAAGTGTTGCAAGAAGCTGTGACTGCCACCCCGGAATCACAAAAAAATCCAACGTTGATGAAATTTTTGTGATTCTGGGGTCATGACAGCAGTAGCTTGAGAATTGCACTACAACCCTATTCGGTTCCCTTATGTTTTGCTACACAGTGATCTTTGGTAACACAAAGCTTGTCATGGCTAATGTCACCACATAGCCCCAGTCTAACTGTTACTATTCTTCTCATGTTATGGGCTAGTTTAGACTATCAGAGTACCTACATTGGAAAATCCTTGTGTTTCCTTTTTAAAGGGGTTGTCCGGGTTCAGAGCTGAACTCGGACATACCCACATTTTCTCCCAGGCAGCTTCCCTAATATGAGCATCGGAGCATTTCATGTATAGCACAGGGCAAGGGCTTCTTTGTTACACTGCTAGGCGGGGGCTTCCGCCCAACAGTGTATTCGGTGACATCACCGGCTCTGATGGGTGGACTTAAGTACTGCCCTAGACATTTTACAGTGTAAAAACATAACCAAAGAAGCCCTTATAAAGAGCCCGGTAGGTCAGCGCAGGGCAAAGGAGAGCATCAAAGCATGAAATGCTCCGATGCTCATATTAGGAGGGCTGCCTGGGTGAAACTGTGGGTATGTCGGGGTTCAGCTCTGAACCTGGACAACCCCTTTAATAGTGCTACACACCTGCCAAAGAGAGTATTTTCAGCCTGTCAGATTAAATAATAAAATATAATAAAATAAAAAAAGTTTCACAAAGGTCAAGACTTAAAAACATAGAATGACATGATCAAACAATATAATTTAATTTTATAGCTATAATAAAAATCAGCAGGGCACAAGTAAAACCCTGCCTTTGTAGCAATTTTACTGAGCACATCATTAAATTCCTGATACACTATATGGAGAAGTGTGTTAGGACACATGTCTTAAAGGGGTTGTCCCATGAAAACTATTCTACAGCAGCACCTGGATCTGAATACTTTTGTAATTGCATGTAATTTAAAATTTTGCATAGCCACTGAGCTATTCAATACAATGTATCTGTATAGCACCACCTGCTGTCTGTTTTTTTCTTATTTCTTTGATCTGCTTACTGAAAAGGCTGCACATGTTCAGTTTCATCCTTCAGCTTCCTGAGCTGTGATAGGGAGAGCTGAGACATGCCCCCTTAGCTGCAGCAGAAAAGACACTCCCCTTGATATGAGTCTAGCAGAGCAATGAATGGGGAGATCTCTGGACCCATGTGAGGTACAGGGCTGGTTCTAGTTCTGTTAGATAGAGATTGTCATGTACTATATGATGTCTGATTTTCATTTTTTACATTAGTCATTGGAAAATCCCTTTAATCATTGAATTCAAGTATTTCATTCAGCCCCATTGCCACAGGTGTATAAAATCCAGGCCCCAGTCATGCAGTCTGCCTTTACTAACATTTGTGAAAGAAAGGATTGTTCTAAACAGTTCACTGAATACCAGTGTGGTATTTAAATAGGATTCTATCATTGTAGCAAGTCTGTTCGTAAAATTTCTGCCCTCCTAGATATATTTTATTTTGAGTGGTATTACTGCAAAGTGGAAGCATTTGGGAAGCAGTGTGTGGGGTTGTCAAGTGCTGAAATGTATGGTGCAGAAAAGTAACCAACTCTCAATAACTCCAAACCTCCTCTAATATTATTATCAGCACAAAAGCATGGGTTTCCATGGCTGAACAGGTGCACGCAAGCCTTACACCACCAAGCACAATGTGTCAGGTGATTCAGCATACCAAAACATTCTGGATGTATGTTTCTAGCTTTAGGGCTCATGCACACGTCTGCTGTTAGCCGGGTCCGCAATATACGGGCACAGCAGCATACATGGGGACCCATTCACTTGAACTGTTAGTCACAAGAATACATTGGAGGACACATTATATCGGTAGTGCACCTGCTTTAATATGTGGATTGATTCTCTAAAAAAAAAAAAATCAATCTGCTCCATCTGCGTAGAGCAGTGAAGGTCAACTGCTAGCTCTTCTGACCACAGTGATTTCTTTCTTGTTCCTTTTATGGGTTCTGAAGACAGTAGACAGTACAGCAGAGTCACCCAGATTTCAAAGCACATTAATCAATCTTCAGATGGTGACATTTTACCAGGACAATAGTTTAATCCTCTGTTTTATGATATCATGCAAGTGCTAGGTCATAAATAGTTAACTAAATATAGTTTCTTTGAAAACTGTACTCCACTTTGTAGACACGTTGCTGTGTTCATTTTTTTATGCATTTCTGGTGAGAAATGGCTGACCATACTTATGTGAATGAATATTAAAGTTTAACATGTTTAAATTGCTAGGGTAAAAAAAGACATGTCAATACATTGGCTACCATTACTGAATATGTACAGGGTGGAGTAGAGTGTAATGCTCAGGAATCCAGTAGAATACAATGTTGCAGATCTCACAATGGAGCTATAACCGCATAGCGTTGTTGTTGCAGTTTATTTTTCGTAAAAAAGCACAATGAAGGAAATTTAACACTTGAACGGGTCCGCAATATTTTTTTGCAGTGCGAATCGTGGACCCCATTCAAGTGAATGGGTCCTCAGATGGTGGCCACACGGTTGATGCCTGGGGATTGCAAACTGCAATTTGTGGTCCACAGCACAGGCCCAGCTGGCACACATTCATGTGCATGAGCCCTTATGGGTACAGTTTGGGGAAAGCCCTCTTCTGTTCCAGCATAAATGTGCCCCAGTGTGCATAGAAGGCATGGCTGGGTGAGTTTAATGTAGAAGAACTTGACTGGTCCACACAGAGCCTTTACCTCGCATTGGAACTTTACTTTATTTATTGTATACACATATATAGTGCTAACATATTCCGCAGTGCTCTGTTACCTTTGGGGCTCATAACCCAAATTCTAAATTAACCTATCAGTTTGTTTTTGTAGTGTTGGAAGGAATCCATGCAAACACAGACAAACTTCATACACTCTTGCTAACCACTGAGCCACTGTGCTCCTTGTTTGCAGTTCTGATATGCCTGCATTTCTAACTATAAGAAATCCAATGGGAGTAGAATATTGATGACCTAGGTCATCAGGGTAGAGCATCAATATCTAATCAGTGGAAGTCCGACTCCCAACAACCCTGCCGATCAGCTGTTTGAAGAGGATGTGGTGACCTGGAGTGCACTGCAGCCTCTTCCTAGGCCAGTGACATGATGTTCATATGCACGGTGCCCATGTGCGTGCTGCTGCCTCCTCCTAAGCCATCACGTTCATTGGTCACATGGCCTATGTGTAGCTCAGTCCCATTCAAGTGAATGGCCCTGGTCTGCAATACTAAGCACACCCCTGATACAGTTTATGACGCTGTGCTTGTTATAAACACACTTAGTCACAGCACTCACTTCAGACAGCTGATCGGCAGGGGTGCCAGGTGTCGTACTCCCACTGATCAGATATTAATCACCTATCTTGAGGATAGCTCATCAATATTCTACTCCCAGAAATCCCCTTTTTGCCATACATTTTACTCTACTGCAGGGTTACTATCCACCAGTGTCAGGTGACTTGATATAGTTCCATAATCAAGAAGAGAGGAGGCGACAGAGGACACAGACGTTAGGGGAATAGAAAGCAAACCTTTCCAGAAACCTCTTTAAAAGGGTTTTCAAGGATTTTTAACTAATGACCTATCCTCTGGGTAGGTCATCAGTATCTGATCGGTGAGGGTCCGACACTGGCTTGATAAGGCATTGGTGCTCTGAGAGCTTATCGCAGCTTACCAAGCACAACGCCGTACATTGTATAGCAGCTGTGCTCGGTATCGAGCTCAGTCCCATTTACTTCTATGGGGCTGAGCTGCTCCTAGGCCATCTGACACGTGAACATGTAGTCACTTGGCCTAAGAAAAGCAGAGAGAAGGCTCCGGCACTCACAGAATCGCTGCTGCCTTCTCAAACAGCTGATTGGTGTGGGTCCCGGGTTTTAGACCACCACCAATCAGATACTGATGACCTATCCTAAGGATAGGTCATCAGTAGAAAAATCTCGGAAAACCCCTTTAAGTTAGCCACACATGATATGATATTGTTAATTAGACAGGGGCCCCACCAACCTTAATCAAGAACTGTATACTAGAAACTACAAATATGCTAAATATAAGTATTATAATGATAAAGAACTATGTAAATTGTCTTACTCTTCTTTCACACTGCAACACCTTACAGACCTGTTTTGTTCACTATGCCCAACTGGTTCCACTAAAAACATATGATCTGGGGAGGTAGCTGATGCATTTCACAAACACAGCTGCTTTACTGTTTACAAGCTAAATGAACTTATAACCAGCCCGTTATGTAAAAGTATAAAAACATGACAGCTGAAAAAAGACAATTGATAAATTAAAACACTATTAGAAATGTCAACTAGAAAAGTAATTAGGATTTTTAAAAAATAAATTAAAATTGTATTGATGCAAAAACACCATGTTGATCAAAATTGTGCGCAAAGAGTTTCTCATTTTCATATAGTAAATATAGCAGTAAAGCAATGCAAATTTATTCATATTTCTAGTGTTTGCATGTGCCTGCTGTATATAGTGTTTGTAAAATTGCATTTAGTGTTTGCAAAATTGTGTTGAATTACATTTTTTGAATATGTTCTAAAATTTTCAATAAAAGCTTTATAAACATCCTAAAGTGATATCGGTTAACATTATAAAACGTACTTATCTGTAAGAGTGTTTAATAACAGTTGTGTATACAAGTTTTCCATTGTACAGAACAGTCTTATTTACAGTGTCCATGTCTGTCAAAGTCTCACAGGTTTATTTTTAACAGAGAAAAGAAAAAGACTTAAGCACCCTGGTGCTGTTTACTAGATGTTATCTGTTGTTTTAGCCTTTTGTATTGCCATTGTAAAAATTATGAGCGGAAGCCATCTGGTCAGGCTGGAAATGATATTGACATCAATGGTGGCATACTTTATATGATTTGCCAGGGATTTCTTTCAACCAGGGCAAAATTCACATTTGCTGACACAGTCTTTTATCTACAGTAAATATACCTGCCAAGGTGGAGTATCTTCTTGGCACACATTCCTTGACCCCCGGCACCAGGGATTAATGCCAGCTAGTCTCTTCCTAGCTACTCCCCAAGGTGTTAGATGCCGAAATAACAGTGCTAGCCACATTCTCCCCATAATATCCATACAATATAAAAAATGTAGTGCCTTCACGCTCTTATCTTCCACAAGTTGAAGGTTAAATGTAAGCAAATGCTTGTTTAGAACAGGGCAGTAGTATCTAAAACTTAACTTTTATTACTATCAACAATAAGAAGGAGTATAGGAGTTATATGCTCCTTCTTATTGTTGATAGTAATAAAAGTTAAGTTTTAGATACTACTGCCCTGTTCTAAATAAGCATTTGATGATTTTTTGGTGGTAGACTGAGGAGAGAGGGACATGGCCACTCTCCTCAATTAAGGCATGTGTTTTTCATTTTTTTTAAATGTAAGCAACCAATAATTTACACTCATTTGTATATTCCTCTTCCTATACTGATCACTGCAAATTTTCATTTGCTTTGGGATAGAAATCCCAGGATAGTGGAACAGTGGCAGCAATCTAAGAGCATCCTAGTAGTTGAGGTATTCTCTTACCATTTGGATTTTAACGTAAAGAAAAGAAATACAATGCAACAGCACTCTGCAATCCAAATAAAGTACAAAAATGCCATAGTAATACAAAATATTTTGATGCTAATGCTGCACTCATTTAGTAAATTAGAGATTCTTGGCAAATATATTTTGTACAAAATTATTTGGGCCTGTCTACCAAACGTCAAGGCGATCTCTGTAAGACGGGAACCTAACACTGTTTCCTACCTGTTATGTGCCATAATGGCCTCCATAAAATTCAGGGGATGTTGGTTCCACATGCATGCTGGGTCCATTCTGCCTTTTTCCATTTCTGGTGCTTCAAAGGCCTCCACTAAATTCAGGGATGCAGGTACCAACATGCATGCCGAGCCCACTCTATACCTCTATACTAAGAGCAGACTACGGATTTATACTTACACTGATTAAAATCAGCCTATGGGGCAGACAGGCTGGTCAGGAGTGCATGACTAAATGGATTTTAACTTAAGTTTTCACTTCTTCTTAACAATTGTACAATTTTTTTCATGGTTTCTGCGAACTTTCAGGTAGTCTCTGCATGTTTTTCAGCCAGCATTTTTTTTACTAAGCCTGGAGGTGTGTTTTGGATCACAGCAAATGAGATGGGATGGTGTATGTCTTAATTTCTAATTTAATTGGAAAATGTGTCACCAGACAAGCACCCCACCCCATCCCACTCCTGCCTCTATGCTTCCACATATACAGGCATCATCCACTAACCCTTTCTGTTTTTGGAACTAAGGACCTATAATTTAGATCCAAAAATGAATGTCCACCACCTGTGTTTCTGGACTCTAATCTCTAGATCTCTAATTTTTGCAGCAATTCAGCAACGAAGACATCATTCGCACAGTATTCTCTGAACAGGGGATATTGGAATTTACTTTTTAAATTGTGTTGTGCAAATTTTGCCCATGTAGAACAGGTGTGGTCTCTTTTATACCACAGGGATATATTAAGATAGAAAATAAGTAAGTAAATGTATATTGTGACATTACCATTTCTGTGAGTCAAACGTATCCAAAAAAAATGGCCTTCCCTAAAGGTCCTTTTACACGGGCCGATTATCGGCCGAAAAAGCGTTCCTAGGAACGCTAGTGCCGATAATCGGCCCGTGTAAAAGTGGCCCTAATCAGCCGACGAACGAGCAAAACACTCGTTCGCCGGCTGATTGGATCTTTTGGTTTGTACAAAAGATCCAATCTGTCGGGTGCACATCGGCCTGTGTAAACAGGCGATGTGCGCCTGACAGTATGGAGCTTCCCGGCCGCACGAGTGATACAGCGATCACTCGTGCGGCCCGGCGCTCGATTCATCGGGCCGTGTAAAGGCTCCCTGCATGAGCGCCGATATTGCTGATCGGCGCTCGGGCAGGGAGACACATCGGCCCGTCTAAAAGGGCCTTTACTGTGTGTGTGTCTGCATTTGTTCGACTAAATGGTTGTTAAGTCTGATATACAGTCCTGAGTTCTGTTTCTGTTTTGTGGATGTCTCTTAAATGCTATGCCATGATTGTGTAAACATGTCTTGTCTTTCCTTCATGTCATGCTTTGCTTTGGTCCGTTTGGAGTCTGCCTGAGCCCTAGTCATAGTCTTAGTTCATAGTTTGGATTCATTTTGGTTTTGTCTGTGTCTGAATTCTGACCTAGTGTCCTAGCTATTGTTTGTTCTGTGCTAGAGTCTGTATGGAGCTCTGTGTCTGTGTCCTGTACCTCTGTGTCTGTACTGTGTCCTAGTGTTCTGTACATGTTCTGTCTTGCTAGGGTTTCATTCATGTTTCCGCTTTTTCTGAACAATGTCTAAGTTACTGAAGTCCATCTTGCCAAGTTAGCGCACATGTATTTGCTTTGTCATTATGAGTTCTGGCTCTGGTCTGGCTCTTAGAGTCCATCTGCATGGGTTCCTGGTGTGTTCATCTGCCAGTGCCCTGTCCTTTGTGCCATTCCTGTAATCCGTGTTTGTCTTGGATTCACCTGTATTCTGACTGGTTATGACTTGTTCCATGCCTTTGTTTCTGAAATTTTTACCAGTGTATCTGACCTCTGGTCAGTTACCTAGTGCACTGTGACCATCCCAGGAGGTCACTTAAGGGCCCTTTACACGGCTCGAGCAACTGACAGATAATTGCTACAAGCATTTATAGGAATGCTTGTTAGTGATTATCTGGCAGGGTAAAGGTGCAGCTGATTATCTAATGAAGGAGAGAAACACATGTTCGTCTGGTAATTGGATTGTTTGTATAGGCACCCAAATCATTGTTTGCCGGCAGAAGATCATGCTGTCTAAACATGCTCTGCTGCCAGCAAACTATGTTTCTATATGGGGACAAGGAATGGCATTAGCAATCTCTCCTCTCCATACTGTGGAGGAGATCGCTGCATGTAAATGCAGCGGTCCCCTCCACTGACAAGCAGGCGATTGTGAGGAAGGAACATTTCCTTCCTGACAATCATCTGCTGAATTGTCCCATCTAAAGAAACCTTAACTGACAGGGTGCATACCAGGGAGGCACAAGAAGAAGGCTCAATGTTAAACAGGTTAATTGGCACAGTGGTTCTACAGCCATCATCTGCCTGTACCCATGTCCGTAACAAATATCCACATATCCATCCTTACAGTACTACTAACTCCACAAATAATAGTTCTATACAGTGCCCCAAACGATCACACTCTAGAACTCCATCAAGCAGCCCATACAATAGTCAAACAGAAATATATGGGCACAAGCAATAGAAGCAGATTGTGAAATATGTAGGTATATGAAATTCGTTATGTTCACATTCAAATGGTACACTACAATAAAATCCCTCCCCTCCAATGATGGCCCCAACAAATTTAAGATTAAGCTACTGAATTTCCCTTAACAGAATATGCCAGCTATAGTTGTGCCCCTTAAGTGTATCAAACAGACTTATATGCTGCCATAGGTGCTTGCTGAAAAAAAGAAACCAAAGAACAGCTTACCCTAAGTGTTTATTGAAATTTTTGTTAAGATGTTAGCGATGTGCGGCTCTTCTGCCAGTGAAAAGGGAGGTCTTAAGAAAGAGCTGTGGAAGAAAGTGTCTTCTGGGGTTAATTCCTGGCATTAAGAAGAAATGCTAGACTGTCTCTGCACTTTTGATTTTTCAGTTCTGCATTGCTTGCATTTCTGTCTCCATTAGAGGCCAATCATTGGCTGCAGCAGTGATGTGCACACAAATGGCATGTGAGCCTCAGTGGTCACGTGCCATTCATGCACACGTCACTGCTGAGGTCACAAGAACATGTAGGGAATGTCATTACTTCTGGTCCAACAGAGACTCCGAAGCAGAAGGTGCTCAATGAATGACACATATAAAAGATTGAAAGGTCTAATATTATTAAAAAAATATTTCAAATTCATTATAGTCAATAAACATCTTCACAATTTCATATACAATATTGATATGTACTGACTTTATGCAGACTACACAAACAGCTGGAAAATGTACAATCTAAAAGGGAAAGGACTCCAAGTTTACCTTTCACTATAATCCTGCCCTCTAATGATAGTGATTGATGATTCTTCCTCAAGTGTACGGAGTACAAGCTTAAAAGAGATAGAAAGTGCCAACTAATTTCTGAATAAACTGCAATATTTCAAGAATGTTTGATAGTGCCATGGAAAATTAAAAATTGTACGCTTTCTCTAGTTTTCATTCAGTTTTCCTATTTCTTAATGAATACTTTTCCAAGCTTATCAAATAGAGCATTACTACAGGAAGAGTAGGCAGAAGGGCACCTATGGCAAGCAAACCCAAATGTCACAATTAAAGGGGTTGTCTCACTTCAGCAACTGGCATTTATCATGTAGAGGAAGTTAATATAAGGCACTTACTAATGTATTGTGATTGTCCAAATTGCTTCCTTTGCTGGCTAGACTCATTTTTCCATCACATTATACACTGCTCATTTCCATGGTTACGACCACTCTGCAATCCAGCAGTGGTGGCAGTGCTTGCACACTATAGGAAAAAAAAAGCACTAGCTTATGTGCGCTCCCACAGTCCCGGCCACCAGAGAACCTGACACTTTTTCCTTTTGAGTTCAAGCACGACCACTGCTGTTTGGTCGTAACCATGGAAACGAGCAGTGTATAAGTCGATGGAAAAATGAATCTAGACCGCGAAGGAAGCAATATGGTTAATAACAATACATTAGTAAGGGGGCTTGTATTAGCTTTCTCTACATGGTAAATGCCACTTACTGATATGACTGGGGAAGACCCAATGGTCATGGTACATATTGGTACCAATGACAAAATCAGGCGGAAATTGAAGATCCTTAAAAATGATTTTATCGAACTAGGAGAGAAACTCAGGTCCAGGACCTCCATGGTAGTGTTTTCAGAAATACAGCAGAGACAGCAGGAGCTTAGGGACTTAAATAAGTGGCTCAGAAGCTGGTGCAGGAAGGAAGGGTTTTGGTTTACTGAGAACTGGGCTGGCTTCTCTGTCAGCTACAAGCACTACAGAAAAGACAGGTTGTACCTCAATGAAGAGGGTGCAGCTATGCTGGGGGAAAGAATGGTTAGACAGCTGGAGAAGCTTTTAAAGGGTTTCTGTCACCAGTTTTTTCGGTATGAATCAGGCGGACATTAGAGATGTGCTAATGTCACCTGATTCCAAATATATATCTGTTTTATTTACTGGTGCCCCCATTTTTATATAAAATGAACTTTTATTTTATGCTAATAAGGCCTCTAGGTGCAAGGGGCGTTACCCTTGCTCCTAGAGGCTCTGTTCATTGACAGGCCCAGGCAGAGAAGAAACACTCCATTCACCATAGCTTGCAAGGACCTTCAATGATGTCATGACCATGTGATCAGTCACATGGTTAGGATCACACAAACAGCCTGTCTCCTCCTAAACCATGTGACTGATCACATGGTCATGACATCATTGAAGGTCCTTGCAAGCTATGGTGAATGGAGTGTTTCTGTCAATCAACAGAGCCTCTAGGAGCAGGGGTAATGCCCCTTGCACCTAGAGGCCTTATTAGCATAAAATAAAAGTTCATTTTATATAAAAATGGGGGCACCAGTAAATAAAACATATATATTTGGAATCAGGTGACATTAGCACATCTCTAATGTCAGCCTGATTCATACCGAAAAAAACTGGTGACAGAAACCCTTTAAATTAGGATCTGGGGCGGTGGTGGTGGTGGTAATACCAATATGGGTAAATGAGTAGATAGAGAGTGGGATATAGGGGGACAGTGGGAATTTAGTGGGGGCTGGGGTTAGTGAGGAAAGTGGCGAGGTGACTGGACAGAGCTGCTGGTAACATAAACCTCTTACAAACCAACCATATAAAACAAGGTACCCAAAAGACTCAATTATTCACTTCCCGACAATTGAATGTGGAAAATTAAATAGTGACTTAAATGTATGTTCATAAATACCAGAAGTCTAGCAAGCAAAATGGGAGAGTTGGAAATGGTACTAAAGGAACACATAGAAGTACGTGGTGTGGCTGAGACATGGCTAGACTCTTAACAAGACTGGGTTAATATTCAGGGTTTAATAGTCTGTAGGAAAGACAGGGCCAATAGAAAAGGCAGTGGTGTGTGCCTGTATTGAGGAATGTTATGAAGACAAGTGTGAAAGAGGCAATTGTGGGTGAGGATGTTGAAACCTTATGGGCGGAATTACAAAGGGAAATAAAAAGTAATACTTAGTGTGAACTATAGATTCCCTAACATCACAGAGGAGAATGAAGTTCAGTTGTATAATCAAATAGAGCGGGCTGCACAGGCTGGTACAGTGATCATAATGGGAGATTTTTACTTTCCAGATATTGACTGGGCTCATGGTTCTGCCTCAACTGCTGCAGGACCACTTTATGGAAGCTCCCACCTGGGGCAGTGCCCTGTCGGAAAACACAGAATTCAATATATTTTTTCCAATCTATTCTTGATGCCTCCGCCCTGTGCCAGTCACTGCACTGGTTGCCCATACAGTATAGATTACAATTTAAACTGCTCGCCCTCACCCACAAAGCCCTCCACAGTGCTGCACCCCCCTACATCTCCTCCCTTACTTCTGTCTACCACCCCACCCGTGCTCTCCGTTCAGCCAATGACGTACAACTTGACTTCCACAAAAATCCGAATCTCTCTCTCCTGGCTCCAAGATTTCTCCTGACCTGCACCAATTCTCTGGAATGCCCTACCCCAAAAATCAGGCTAAATCACAACATACACACAGTTTTAGGCGCACTATAAAAACACATCTTTTCAGGGTGGCCTATCACCTCCCCTGATCTAACTCCTCTCCATACAACACCCATTTATCACTCCCTGAACCTGATCCTCTACCGAACCCAGAAGCACTTCAAATATGGACTGCTGACCGGCTCATGCAGCTCTATATCTGCTCCCCTGTTCTCCCAAGATGGCTGGACCATCATTGAAAACAAGCACTTCTACTTTTTGTGTCACCCCTATCTCCTCATAGATTGTAAGCTCTTGCGAGCAGGGCCCTCAATCCTCTTGTTGTAATAATTGACTTGTCGGTTGCTATGTTATTTATGACTGTTTGTACATGAACCCCTGAACTGTAAAGCACGGTGGAATATGTTGGCGCTATGGACAGTACAGACCAAAAGTTTGGACACACCTTCTCATTCAAAGAGTTTTCTGTATTTTCATGACCATGAAAATTGTAGATTCACACTGAAGGTATCAAAACTATGAATTAACACATGTGGAATTATATACTTAAAGGGGTTGTCCGAGTTCAGAGCTGAACCCGGACATACCTTTAAATTCACCCAGGCAGCCTGCATGAACAGGGCATCGGAGCATCCTATGCTCCGATGCCCTCCTTTGCCCTGCGCTAATTAGCGCAGGGCAAAGGCATTTAGCCCAGTTCTGGTGACGTAAGGAGGTTTCCGCCCGGCAGTGAGTCCGGTGAGGTCACCGGCGCTGATGGGCGGGCTTTAGCGCTGCCCTAGCCTGTAAAACGGCTAGGGCAGCGCTAAAGCCGGCCCATTACAGCCGGTGACGTCACCGAACTCACTGCCGGGCAGGAAGCCTCCGCCTGGCAGTGTGTTATGTAAATAAAAGAGCCCTTGCCCTGCGCGATCCAGCGCAGGGCAAGGGAGGGCATCGGAGCATGAGATTCTCCGATGCCCTGTTCAGGCAGGCAGCGTGGGTGAATATAAGTTCAGCTCTGAACCAGGACAACCCCTTTAAAAAAAGTGTGAAACAACTGAAAATATGTCTTATATTCTAGGTTCTTCAAAGTAACCACCTTTTGCTTTGATTACTGCTTTGCAAACTCTTGGCATTCTCTTGATGAGCTTCAAGAGATAGTCACTTGAAATGGTATTCCAACAGTCTTGAAGGAGTTCCCAGAGATGCTTAGCACTTGTTGGCCCTTTTGCCTTCACTCTGCAGTCCAGCTCACCCCAAACCATCGCGATTGGGTTCAGGTCTGGTGAATGTGGAGGCCAGGTCATCTGGCGTAGCACCCCATCACTCTCCTTCTTAGTCAAATAGCCCTTACACAGCCTGGAGGTGTGTTAGGGGTCATTGTCCTGTTGATAAATAAACGATGGTCCAACTAAACGCAAACCGGATGGAATAGCATGCCGCTGCAAGATGCTGTGGTAGCCATGCTGGTTCAGTATGCCTTCAATTTTGAATAAATCCCCAACAGTGTCACCAGCAAAGCACCCCCACACCATCACACCTCCTCCTCCATGCTTCATGGTGGGAACCAGGCATGTAGAGTCCATCCGTTCACCTTTTCTGCGTCGCACAAAGACACGGTGGTTGGAACCAAAGATTTCAAATTTGGACTCATCAGACCAAAGCACAGATTTCCACTGGTCTAATGTCCATTCCTTGTGTTCTTTAGCCCAAACAAGTCTCTTCTGCTTGTTTCCTAGCAGCTATTTTACCATGAAGGCCTGCTGCACACAGTCTCCCCTTAACAGTTGTTGTAGAGATGTGTCTGCTGCTAGAACTCTGTGTGGCATTGACCTGGTCTCTAATCTGAGCTGCTGTTAACCTGCGATTTCTGAGGCTGGTGACTCAGATGAACTTATCCTCCGCAGCAGAGGTGACTCTTGGTCTTCCTTTCCTGGGGCGGTCCTCATGTGAGCCAGTTTCTTTGTAGCGCTTGATGGTTTTTGCGACTGCACTTGGGGACACTGTCAAAGTTTTCCCAATTTTTCGGACTGACTGACCTTCATTTCTTAAAGTGGACACATCTGTGTATCCACCTGACTTCTGCCCAACACAACTCATGGTCCCAACCCCATTTATAAGGCAAGAAATCCCACTTATTAAACCTGACAGGGCACACCTGTGAAGTGAAAACCATTTCAGGTGACTACCTCTTGAAGCTCATCAAGAGAATGCCAAGAGTGTGCAAAGCAGTAATCAAAGCAAAAGGTGGCTACTTTGAAGAACCTAGAATATAAGACATATTTTCAGTTGTTTCACACTTTTTTGTTAAGTATATAATTCCACATGTGTTAATTCATAGTTTTGATACCTTCAGTGTGAATCTACAATTTTCATAGTCATGAAAATACAGAAAACTCTTTGAATGAGAAGGTGTGTCCAGACTTTTGGTCTGTATGTAAATAAAGATTATTATTATTATTATTATTAGAGTTATCCTAAATAATGGTAAAGGGGGATAGCCACTGAAGATAAGGAAAAGGCAGAGTTAGGCCCCATTCACACGACCGTATATTTGCAGGCCCGCGTTACTGCGGACCTGCAAATATACGGGGGCAGCCCGGCGTGTGTTCCGCAGCGCTCGGAACACACGCCGTGCGGCCCCATTGAAAATGCCTATACTTGTCCGTGCGCATGGACAAATATAGGACATGCTTCAAAAGTGCTAGCTCCGTGCCGCGGCTCCCGGCCCCATAGAGGTGAATGGGGCCGCATGTATTCCCGCATTTTTGCGGATAGATACGGCCCCATTCATACAGTCGTGTGAATGGGGCCTAATTAAATAAGTTTTTTAGCTCTATATATACAAAAGAAGAGAAAAGAGCTAATATTGGTGGAATGGGTTTTTTAGCTCAATATATACAGTGCCTTGCGAAAGTATTTGGCCCCCTGGAACTTTTCAACCTTTTGCCACATTTCAAGCATCAAACAAAAGATATAACATTTTAAATTTTTGTTGAAGAATCAACAAGTGGGTCACAATTGTGAAGTGGAACGAAATTTATTGGATCATTTAAACTTTTTTTGTGATAATAAAACTGAAAAGTGGGGCATGCAAAATTATTCGGCCCCCTTGCATTAATACTTTGTTGCGACACCTTTTAGCTGCAAGTCGCTTGGGGTATGTCTCTATCAGTTTTGCACATCTAGAGACTGAAATTCTTGCCCATTCTTCCTTGCAAAACAGCTCGAGCTCTGTGAGGTTGGATGGAGAGCGTTTGTGAACAGCAGTTTTCAGCTCTTTCCACATATTCTCAATTGGATTCAGGTCTGGACTTTGACTTGGCCATTCTAAGACCTGGATTTGTTTATTTTTGAACCATTCCATTGTAGATTTTACTTTATGTTTGGGATCATTGTCTTGTTGGAAGATAAATCTCCGTCCTAGTCTCAGGTCTTTTGCAGACTCCAACAGGTTTTCATCTAGAATGGTCCTGTATTTGGCTCCATCCATCTTCCCATCAATTTTAACAATCTTCCCTGTCCCTGCTGATGAAAAGCAGGCCCAAACCATGATGCTGCCACCACCATGTTTGACAGTGGGGATGGTGTGTTCAGGGTGATGAGCTGTGTTGCTTTTACGCCAAACATATCGTTTTGCATTGTTTCCAAAAAGTTCGATTTTGGTTTCATCTGACCAGAGTACCTTCTTCCACATGTTTGGTGTGTCTCCCAGGTGGCTTGTGGCAAACTGTAAATAAGACTTTTTATGGATATCTTTGAGAAATGTCTTTCTTCTTGCCACTCTTCCATAAAAGCCAGATTTGTGAAGTGTTCTACTGATTGTTGTCCTATGGACAGACTCTCCCACCTCAGCTGTAGATCTCTGCAGTTCATCCAGAGTGATCATGGGCCTCTTGGCTGCATCTCTGATCAGTCTTCTCCTTGTTTGAGATGAAAGTTTAGAGGGACGGCCGGGTCTTGGTAGATTTGCAGTGGTCTGATACTCCTTCCATTTCAATATGATCGCTTGCACAGTGCTCCTTGAGATGTTTAAAGCTTGGGAAATCTTTTGGTATCCAAATCCGACTTTAACCTCCACAACAGTATCACGGACCTGCCTGGTGTGTTCCTTGGTCTTCATGATGCTCTCTGTGCTTTAAACAGAACCCGGAGACTATCACAGAGCAGGTGCATTTATACTGAGACTTGATTACACACAGGTGGATTCTATTTATCTTCATCAGTCATTTAGGACAACATTGGATCATTTAGAGGTCCTCAATGAACTTCTGGAGTGAATTTTCTAAACTGAAAGTAAATGGGCCGAATAATTTTGCACGCCCAACTTTTCAGTTTTATTATTACAAAAAAAGTTTAAATGATCCAATAAATTTCATTCCACTTCACAATTGTGACCAACTTGTTGATTCTTCACCAAAAATTTAAAATGTTATATCTTTTTGTTTGAAGCCTGAAATGGGGCAAAAGGTTGAAAAGTTCCATGGAGCCGAATACTTTCGCAAGGCACTGTACAAAAGAAGAGAAAAGAGCTGATATCGGTGGTGCCAGGGCTGTTAGTACAGTCATGGCCAAAAGTTTTGAGAATGACACAAATATTATATTTTCACATGATCTGCTGCCCTCTGGTTTTTATGTGTGTTTGTCAGATGTTTTTATCACATACAGAAATATAATTGCAATCATATTATGAGTAACAAAAGCTTATATTGACAGAATGAGTTAATGCAGCAAGTCAATATTTGCAGTGTTGACCCTTCTTCTTCAGGACCTCTGCAATTCTCCCTGGCATGCTCTCAATCAACTTCTGGACCAAATCCTGACTGATAGCAGTCCATTCTTGCACAATCAATGCTTGCATTTTGTCAGAATTTGTAGGTTTTTGTTTGTCCACCCGTCTCTTAATGATTGACCACAAGTTCTCAATGGGATTAAGATCTGGGGAGTTTCCAGGCCATGGACCCAAAATCTCTATGTTTTGTTCCCTGAGCCATTTAGTTATCACCTTTGCTTTATGGCAAGGTGCTCCATCATGCTGGAAAAGGCATTGTTGATCGCCAAACTGCTCTTGGACGGTTGGGAGAAGTTGCTCTCGGAGGACATTCTGGTACCATTCTTTATTCATGGCTGCGTTTTTAGGCAAGACTGTGAGAGAGCCGATTCCCTTGGCTGAGAAGCAAACCCACACATACAGTTGGCATGAGACAAGACTGGTGGTAGCGCTCACCTCGTCTTCTCCGAATAAGCTGTTTTCCAGATGTCCCAAACAATCGAAAAGGGGATTCATCAGAGAAAATGACTTTACCCCAGTCCTCAGCAGTCCACTCCCTGTACCTTTTGCAGAATATCAGTCTGTCCCTGATGTTTTTTTCTGGAGAGAAGTGGCTTCTTTGCTGCCCTCCTTGAGACCAGGCCTTGCTCCAAGATTCTCTGCCTCACAGCGCGTGCAGATGCACTCACACCTGCCTGCTGCCATTCCTGAGCAAGCTCTGCACTGCTGGTAGCCCGATCCCACAGCTGAAACACTTTTAAGAGACAGTCCTGGCGCTTGCTGGTCTTTCTTGGGCGCCCTGGAGCCTTTTTGGCAACAATGGAACCTCTCTCCTTGAAGTTCTTGATGATGCGATAGATTGTTGACTGAGGTGCAATTTTTCTAGCTGCGATACTCTTCCCTGTTAGGCCATTTTTGTGCAGTGCAATGATGACTGCACGTGTTTCTTTAGAGATAACCATGGTTAACAGAAGAGAAACAATGATGCCAAGCACCAGTCTCCTTTTAAAGTGTCCAGTGGTGTCATTCTTACTTAATCATGACAGATTGATCTCCAGCCCTGTCCTCATCAACACCCACACCTGTGTTAATGGAGCAATCACTGAAATGATGTTAGCTGGTCCTTTTAAGGCAGGGCTGCAATGATGTTGAAATGTGTTTTGGGGGATAAAGTTCATTTTCTAGGCAAATATTGACTTTGCAAGTAATTGCTGTTAAGCTGATCACTCTTTATAACATTCTGGAGTATATGCAAATTGCCATTATAAAAACTGAAGCAGTAGACTTTGTAAAAATTAATATTTGTATCATTCTCAAAACTTTTGGCCATGACTGTACATCCAGTAATATACTCAATTGGATAACTGTAGATATGTCCAAGCTACATTAAATAAAGGTAAATTGAACAAAGCTTCAGGTCCAGATGGATTACACCCAAGAGTTCTTAATCTTTTCAAGACTAAGCAATTTTTCACCTTTGTGACCAGGCCTAGTTTTCCAAATCTGACATGTGTCACTTTATGTTTTCTCGTGACATCTTATATTTGATATTAGGGGTAAATTTGCATCAATATATTTTACCTTTATATTATAAAAAATCCAAAATGTAAAGAAAATGTGTAAAAAGTTTCAATTTTCTAAATTTTAATGTATATGCATTAAAGGCTGATAGATAGATAGTTTTTTTTTTTACTTAAGATTCCCTATATGTCTACTTTATGTTGGCATCATTTTATTTTTTTAGGATGTTAGAAGGCTTAGAATTTAAGAGGCAATTTTTCAAATTTTCTATAAAATTTTCAAAACTGACTTTTTCAAGGACCAATTCAGTGATGAAGTCACTTTGAGGTCCATACATAATAGAAACCACCCATAAATGACCCCATTTTTGAAACTACACCCATCAAATTATTCAAAACTAGTTTTAACAACTATGTTAACTCTTTAGGTGTTCCACAAGAATAAAAGGAAAATGGAGGTGAAATTTACAATTTTAATTTTTTTGCAGATTTTCAATTTTAATCCAATTTTTCCTATAACACAGCAACGGTTACAAGCAAAATTAACCTCAATATTTATTACCCTGCAGTTTACAAAAACACCCTATTTATGTTCGTAAACAGCTGTATGGGCACACAGCAGGGTTCAGAAGGAAAGGAGCAACATATGGTTTTTGGAGATCAGATTTTGCAGGGAATGTTGTGTAATATTAGTAGGCACTCAAGATACCCCTACAGCAAAAAAACCCCAAAAGTGACCCCATCTTGGAAACTGCACCCCTCAAATAATTTATTGAGGAGTTTACTGACCACTTTGATCACCCAGGTCTTTCAAAATATTTAGAAACACTTGGTTGTGAAAATGAAAAATTGTATTTTTTACATGAAAAAGTCGCTTAAGCCCACATTTTCACTTTAACAAGGGATAATTCACCTCATAATTTGTTACCTATTTTCACTTGAATATGGCAACACCCCCATATGTGGTCATAAACTGCTGTATGAGCTGACGGCAGAATTCAAAAGGAAAGGAGCGGCATCTGCATTTTCTATCATGGAATTTGCAGAAATAGATTTTAGGGGCCATAGCTTTTTTATTTTTTGTTGGCTGAGCTGAGTGGGGGCTCATTTTTTGCAGGATGGGTTGTAGTTTTTAATGGTACCTTTTTTTGGGTGCATATGACTTTTTGATCGCTTTTTATTTAATTTTTTTTTATAAGGTGAAGTGGGCTAATATTGCAATTCTGCCAGTGTTTTTTTATTTTATTTTTTATGGGGTTCTCCATTTGGTATATTAAGTTTTAGATTTTTCTATCAATATAGCTGTGAGAGAGCTTTTTTTTTTGCAGGACGGGCGTTAATTTTTACTGGTACAATTTTGTGGTCTATATGACTTTTTTGAGCGATTTTTATCCCATTTTAAGGAGGTGAAGTGGGCAAAAATTGCATTTCTGTCAGTGTTTTTTATTTTTTATGGGGTTCTCTATGTGTTATATTTGATATGATAATTTTATTCTGTGGGTTGATTCTCTGGCGACACCAAACTTGTATTTTTATTTTCATGTTCTACCACTTTTATATCATAAAATCACTTTTTATTAAACATTATTTTTTTGCATCACCAAAATCTAAGACCCATAACTTTTTTATTTTTCTGTCAACATAGTTGTATGAGGGCTTATTTTTGCTGTAGTTTTTATTGGTATAGTTTTTGGGATGCATTTGCCTTTCTGATCAGTTTTTATAAAAAAAATTTTGGGAGGTGAGGAAAAAAAACAGCAATTCTGCCATTGTTTTTTATTTTTTACAGCATTCACCATGTGGGATTAGTAACATGATCATTTTATAGATCAGATCATTACAGACACAGCACTGATCTCTCCCGTTACATCAGAGTGACACTCGCTGCTGATGGCAGTGGCTCAGGAACAGAGCCGCCGCCATCAGATACAGGAGGATTGCCTCAGGGGGCAGGGTGGGCACAGCTGCACACATCATGGGGCGGGGGGCACAATTAAATGCATCAGGGGGCAGGGGGTGCAGAGATCTGGGGCACAGCAGCAGGGGGATGAGATCTGGGGCACAGCAGGCACAGATTGGGTGAGGGGCAGGCACAGCACGCATAAGCCAGTGCCTGATTTCAGGCTCTGATCTGCAGAGTGCAGATCAGAGCCTGAAACCGCATTTTTACACTGCCACGCTCCGAATAGTTAGTCTGTGCAGACTAACCAATCGGAGCGATTGCCGGCAAGGGACCAATCTAATTCATCCCGTGACAGCGGCAGTGCAGGGGCAGAAGCTTTAATCCAAGTGCTTTACAGCACTGGATTAAAGAGCTGCCATAACATTTATATTCATGTTATCTGCATGGGGTATGTGCAGATAGCACGTATATAGCCATATGGCAGTCATGAAGGGGTGACCCTGTTCATAATTTTCAGAGATTCTCTAGGGACTAGTACAGTGCCAAGTTACTGATGCAAGGCAAATGTGGTGCTCCCATTCAAAGAGAGCTCTAGGTCTTCCACAGGTGATTATAGACCAGTAAGCATGGGTTTTTCAAAGATAGAAATTGTCAGACAAACCTGATTTGTTTTCATGAGGAGGTGAGTAGAAGCCTAGACAGAGCGGTGGCTATGTGTTATGAACAGCTGGTGAAAACCCGCTTTCCCACGTGACAAACTCACCTCTGAGATTGATGTCTGAGCACACCACTCATTCTTCACACAAAACCTCTGATGGTGAGGAGAGATTTTCTCTAGGGGTGTACTAGGCGCTACCTCAGAGGGGAATTGGAACACGAGGGAATCGGGACCTGAGTGTCAACCCACTGGACTGAACTCCAGGTGACACAATACACCCAGTGGATGCTGGGAGGCCAAAGGCTGATCAGACATAAACGTAATAATGGTACATAGGCAGAAGTCAGGGCAGACGGAAATGAGGCAAAGTCCGTAAACGTACAACATGGTCAGGGCAGGTGGCAATAAGGCAAAGTCCATAAAATGTAATCCAAAGTTCGGTACACAGAATACAAGAAACAGCACCTTAGCTCAAACAGGAACCTAGACTAGCTAGGAACCTAGTTGCTCAGGCACCTCCCAGTTGAAGGAGAGGGTATGCACGGTCAACGCTGCTGCATTGCAGAGTGGTCGTAACCATGGATACGAGTAGTGTAAAATGTGATAGTAAAATGAATCAATAGATGACAGTTCTGACAAGTATCCTGTCAGAAGGTATAAATAAACATAGTGGTGAAGAGAGAATTGCAAAATCACAGACCATCACTATTAAGACTTACCCTTTATTTTGGATGTTTAAAAATATACCACAAAAATAACTGTACTCTATGAATTTCTTATCCTAATGAAACCCTGCCTAGAACGGAATGGCCGCCTTGATAGGGACGAGCCCGTATCAGAAACCTCCTAATGTCCCTGGAACGGCCCTGACAACAGGATAGATAACCCCCACCATAAATCCACACACATATGATAGGGGGTATATACTGTATATCAAAAATAAAAAAAATGAAACAGAGTCCCAGACTATGTTTAGATAGTAGGATATTGTCAATCTATTTGAGAAAAATAAAGATGGATCCACAAAATCTTAATCCAATAGGGACAGTATCTGTCCCTCCTGGTCACACAATATATAGCAAAGCAATTTGATGTGGGTAAGTGTCCCAAATGTCCCAACTAGAGATGAGCGAGCATACTCGTCCGAGCTTGGTGCTCGTTCGAGCATTAGGGTACTCGTAACTGCTCGATGCTCGGACGAGTATCTCGCCATGCTCGAGGAAATGGCAACTTCCGCATCGTGCTTTTTTGGCACCTAAAAACACAGCCAATCACAAGCCAGGAGACTCTACAGTACACCCAGCATCACGTGGGGCCCTTACATGTCGATAGCAGGGGTTGGCTGGCCTGATCAGGTGACCCTGGAATATACTACCGACTGGCCGCGGCGCTCGGTTCAGATGCCGTCTGGATGTCGTTAGGGATAGAGCTGCTGCCTTTCAGGGACAGTGTTAGGGCCTGCATTTAGTTGTCTGTTAGGCAGGGGATCACCCACAAAGACCCAACAGCCCTTCTAAGGGCTAGAAGACATTTAATTTATTTTTTTTTTGTCACTTGCTGGCTGGCACTAGTAGTGCAGCTATCGCCATATCTAAACCCTGTTTTTTTTTTTTTTTTCTATCTCAGTGATACAAATCCATTGCACACAGCATGTGAACCATTCTTGTGTGGTCACAGTTCAGCACTGACTCACTCCATCGCTATATACTGTCCAGGTGACACTTTCTGTACGTCACACAATACAACCAAGTCATTTGCTACCAATATCATCTACCGCTTGATCCAGAAAATTCTCTGTGTGACATTTCTCTGGGTCGCAGACTAAATAGCCACCGTTAAGAGGGTGTCAGTCAGTTTCTACCATATTTCCTGCACGTCACGTTCCCAAAAAACAAAATATAAAAAAAAAAAATTATTAGTTCAGTTGTTTTAGCTCAGTGATACAAATCCATTTTACTCAGCTATGTGTAACCTTTCTGTGTGTCACAGTTCAGCACATTCGCCTCCATCCGTATATACTGTCCAGGTGACCTTTCTGTACGTCACACAAATACAACCAATTCATTTGCTACGCAATATCATCTACCGCTTGATCCAGAAAATTCTCTGTGTGACATTTGTCTGGGTCGCAGACTAAATAGCCACCGTTAAGAGGGTGTCAGTCAGTTCTACCATATTTCCTGCACGTCACGTTCCCAAAAAAACAAAATATAAAAAAAAAAATTATTAGTTCAGTTGTTTTAGCTCAGTGATACAAATCCATTTTACTCAGCTACGTGTAACCTTTCTGTGTGTCACAGTTCAGACACATTCGCTCCCATCCGTATTATACTGTCCAGGTGACACTTTCTGTACGTCACACAATACAACCCAAGTCATTTGCTACCAATATCATCTACCGCTTGATCCAGAAAATTCTCTGTGTGACCATTTGTCTGGGTCGCAGACTAAATAGCCACCCGTTAAGAGGGTGTCAGTCAGTTCTACCATATTTCCTGCACGTCACGTTCCCAAAAAAACAAAATATAAAAAAAAAAAAATTATTAGTTCAGTTGTTTTTAGCTCAGTGATACAAATCCATTTTACTCAGCTACGTGTAACCTTTCTGTGTGTCACAGTTCAGCACATTCGCTCCCATCCGTATATACTGTCCAGGTGACACTTTCTGTACGTCACACATAAACCAAGTCAATTGCTACCAATATTAGCTTGATCAGAAAATCTCTGTGCGATTTCTCTGGGCGCAGAAAATAGCCACCTTCACAGGGTGCAGTCAGTCTACCATAGTTTTGCACGTTACGTTCCCAAAAAACTAAAAATAGAAAAAAAATATAATTATTTCAGTTGTTTTCCTCAGTGATAACAATCCATTTACTCAGCTACGTACCTTTGTGTGTCACAGTTCAGACATCGCTCCCTCCGTATTACTGTCCAGGTGACACTTTCTGTAC
>ONZH01004352.1:0-126672 GCA_900303285.1 Rhinella marina
CCGTTAATAACCACCCTATATTTTCTATAACTGAGCCAGTTACTTACCCACATACAGACATTTTGTCCCAGGCCAAGCATTCTCAATTTATATACTAACCTTTTATGTGGTACAGTGTCAAATGCTTTGGAGAAGTCCAGATATACGACATCCGCTTTCAAGTCTAGAACTTACCTCCTCATAGAAACTGATTAAATTAGTTTGACATGACCGATCCCTCATGAAGCCATGCTGATATGGCGTTATTTGCTTATTTTCATAGAGGTACTCCAAGATAGCATCTCTTAGAAAACCTTCTAACAGTTTACCCACGACAGATGTTAAACTTACCGGCCTATAATTCCCGGGCTCAGTTTTTCAGGGCTGTGGAGTCGGTAAGCCAAAGCCCCAACTCCAACTCCGACTTTTCAGTTTCTCCTAACTCTAACTCCCGACTCTGACTCCCTCATACATGGCGCATGTTTAAGCGATTACTTTAAACAAACTTAGCATAAATCAATAGTACAGATATGTCATGACCAAAAAAAATATGTAATATATGTTTCACTGGATATCTTTACTCTGAACTTCCAGTATCAGGCTTTTCTCTGGGTACAGCTCACTAAGGGCCTGATGTATGAAAACTGTCTAGGTCTAAGACTTTCTTTGTTGCCCATAGCAACCAATCAGAGCTCCCCTTTCATTTCTCCAGAGCACTATATGAAATGAAAGGGGAGTTCTGATTGGTTTCTATGGGTAAAAAAAAAACTTATACACCTAGACAGTTTTCATACATAAGGCCCTAGGTGTTTTCCATTAGAGGAAAAGCAAAATAAAACATAAAGCATACAGAGAGAACATGCACTGGACAACTGATTTATGCACAGTTTATTGAAAGTTTAGATATACTAAGAAGTACTTGCCTTAAAGGGGTTTTCTCAGCAGGGTGATTCACTAGCTGACAGGCAGTTTGCACTAACTTGGTCTCCTCAGGCTTTGGGGGGTCTACAGCAGTTATTAGCATATATTAACTTACTCTGACAGAGCAAGAGATTGTGATCTCTAACACAATTACAGGTAAAGCCATGCTTCTCAGTCCTCACAACACGTGTACCTTTTGCTTCCTGCAAGTAATCACTCAGAGCTCAGTCCCATCATTCTTCACTGCTCTCAGTCAATCAGATAAGTCTTTCTGGTCTGCAGGTTACCATAGAAACTTGTGTGCATTGTGCGCTAAAAATAACATGATCTTCTTATTATGTGGCTCAATATGAATACAGCGATACCAAACTTTTATAGTTTGTGTTTTTTTTTTTTTTTTACTACTTTTTTTTTTTTACAACCATAAAAACCTTTATTAAAAAAATCTAAATTTTTTTTGCATCACCATTTTCTGACAGCCATAACGTTTTTGTATTTCCATCCACAGAGCTGTATGAGGGCTTGTTTTTTGCAGGACAAAATGTAGTTTTTATTGGTACCATTTTTGTGGTACATATGACTATTTGATCCCTGTTATTCAATATTTTCAATTTGGCAATTTTGACTAAATAAAATGGCGAATCATGCATTTAATTTTTATTCTGTAATGGCGTTCACTGCACAGAAATTTTTTAAAAATATTTGAATAGTTCAGACTTTTTCAGATGATGCCTGACATTTTTCAGTGATGTTGGATTTTTGTTTATTTTTTATTGTTAATATATTTGTATATGTAAAATAAGGAAAGGGGGTCTTTTAATATCTTAATGGGTTTTGTTTAATTTTTTTCTTTAACTATTGGCCCCCTAGGGGGCTAGAACCTGGGGTCTTTTGATCCCTTGTCCGAGAGATCTATTAGGATGAATCCCTAAGTGCACATAGCAGGCCTAGAAGGCTTCACAAGAGTCCAGGCTGCCATGGTAACCAATCGGAGCCCTGTGATTTCACTGCAGTGGCTGTGATCGGAAGGCAGAAGGAGCTGCATTCCTCTGCCTTACCTCACAGGTGCCACAATCAGTGTTGATTGCAGCACATGAGGGGGTTAAATGACGGGGATCGGCGGGACCGCCATTCCCCGTCATAGCGGCTGCGTGCCTGCTGTATGATTCTGCATAAGATCTGCAGCAGCTGCTCTGTACATTACCTCAACCACCGTGACGTACCAGTATGTCATGGTGGATGGTAGTTGAAGGAGTTAAATAGTTATATATACATATATATATATATATATATATATATATATATATATATATATAATTATTATATTTTTTTATTTTTTTAGGCAACTTAACATAATGTGTAAACTTTTTTATTAAATACAAGTCAAAAATGTACATCACCAACAAAACTGTCTATAGAGACCCCTCATGTTTGTGTGAATAAGCCCTAACGAATAGTGAATAAGGCTTACAAACAGTAAGTTTATAATCTGAACAGCTTCGTATGCATTTATGAGAAACATGAAGGTTGAAAGCCAGGCTCAGAAAGAATGCCATAGGACATTTGTATTGTGATCACCTGACCATCAGGTACTGCACTGCATGTTGGGTAGGCTGAGGGGGGGTCAGGACTCAAGGGCAGGGCATAAAAGTTATGATCATCATGTGGTGGTACATGTTGTTTAGTATACCATATCTGTTTTGGCCAGGGTGATAATGGGGTGTCCAATTATTGCAAATGCGTACATCTGCATGACTACAAGGCTACAAATGCAAACTTGCAAATTCTAAGGGTGCCAGCAAACAGGTGCAGGTCAACGTGCAGAAGATCAGCTTAAATTTCCGTGTGTTTCAGCACCCAAGCCACAGCAGAAACCACATTACATGATAGTGGTTGTTGGTGTGGATTTGATGCGGTTTTGCTGCACATCTCACTCCTCTTTTGAAAAGGGAGAACTCTGCAGCTAAAACTAGACACATAATTGGCATGCTGCGGATTTAGAAATCTGCAATCTGAGAATTGTTTTAGGCTTCTTTCACATTAGCGGCAGCGCGGATCCGGCGGGTGAAGGGTGTCGCCGGATCCGTGCTGCCGCAAGTACACGTGAGGAGCTGGAGCAGTGCTCCGGCCCCACACGTGTCGCATACACACACACACACACACAGACAGACATACATGCTCCCAGCATGCTCCGCACAGCACAGGAGGACGGCGCACACATAGGAAGATTACCCACAGCGCGCTCTGCTGGAGGGAGAATCTTCCTATGTGCGCACAGTCCTCCTCCTCCTGCGATGTGCGGAGCTGCTGGGAGCATGTAAGTATGTCTGTGTGTATGTGTCTGTCATGTGTGGTGTGCTGTGGACGGATCCGTCATGAACTCCATTGAAAGTCAATGGAGGACGGATCCGTTTACTGAGTGTGTCCCCATTGACTTGCATTGGGGGTCATGACGGAACCGTCTTGGTGCGGATTCCCTGGACAGAGAGAAAACCGCAGCATGTTGCGGTTTGCTCTCCGTTCTGGAGACGGAACGGAATGCTTTTAGGAGCATTCCGTTGTCTTCAGTTCAGTTTTGTCCCCATTGATAATGAATGGGGGCAAAACTGAAGCTATCTCCTATACTTTGCTGGTACTGTACTATTCTGCAGTTTATCCACAAGGGAATGCTCATGGAAAACACATGCATATTCCTTAACGTGTGCAGATGGCCTAAAGTAGTGATGATGCATGCTGATACCATGAAGTGAACAAGCAAGAACTACTATTTTGCTATAAAGACACTGGTGGACTAGCAGGTCTAACTTCAATATAGGAAATAGCAGCTTTTGATGATGGCTTACTTCATGAACTCTACTTCAGATTTTACATGTGCAACTTTGGCTTCATGCAATTACATGCCCAGTCATCACAGTGGTATGAAGTAGTCTGGTCATTGAAAAAACACCAAATGCAACTGCAGCACTATCACTCTGCAGTCAATGATGCATTTCTTATATAAAGGTGGGGCTGTGGGGAGGGTGGTTAGGCACCGAGTGTCCAGCAGGGCTGCTAGGATGGGGCCTACATTACTAAATGCAACATGCTCGAGCAGGGTGTTGAATTAGTCGCTGCCACTGGCAGAAATAGTCCTATTCGCAACCAGAGTGTTGAAGATTTACTCACTCAGTTATTTAGAACATGCTCAGAGCTTTGGATTCGTATGACAGAAGATAAGATAGCCATACTAGATAGAAGTTAGGCTACTTTCACACTTGCGTTGTGGTTTTCCGGTATTGAGATCAGGCAGAGGATCTCAATACCGGAAAAAAACTGATCAGTTTTGTCCCCATGCATTCTGAATAGAAAGAGATCCGTTCAGGATGCATCAGGAGGTCTTCAGTTCAGGCAGCTTTCAGTTTTGTGACCGGACACAATACCGCAGCAAGCTGTAATTTTGTGTCCGGTCATAAAAACTGAAAGAAACTGATCAGGTACTGAAACCAATGTAAGTCAATGGTGACGGACCAGTTTTTTTTAGGAGACTAAAAAAACCGGATCCGTCACTCATTGACTTTTAATGTATTTAGTGCCTGATCAGTTTTCTTCAGTTTTGATTTCACACAACTGCATCCTAACTGAACTGATGCATCCTGATGTGCAAAATCAAAACGGATCAGTTTAATTCAGGTATAGAGATCCTCTGCCGGATCTCAGTACCTGAATTAACAACGCAAGTGTGAAAGTAGCCATAGCTGATGTTTGAACAACAGTTGTACAAACTATAATCTGGTGAACAGTCTTTTTGCAGACAAAGCAATACACATTTTAGGCTACTTTCACACTAGCGTTTTATAATTCCGGTATTAAGTTCCGTCATAGCGGCTCAATACCGGAATAAAACGCTTCAGTTTTGTCCCTATTCATTGTCAATGGGGACAAAACTGAACTGAAGACAACGGAATGCTCCTGAAAGCATTCCGTTCCGTCTTCAGACCGGAGAACAAACCGCAGCATGCTGCTGTTTGCTCTCCGGTCCAGGCATCCGCACCAAGACGGATCCGGAATGACCCCCAATGCAAGTCAATGGGGGCGGATCCGTCTGGTGTGACCACAATGGTAACCGGATCCGCCCTCCATTGACTTTCAATGGAGTTCATGACAGATCCGCCACCACATACACACAATACACACATACAGACATAGACATACACATAAACATACACAGACATATATACATACAAATACACATACATACTTACATGCTCCCCGGCAGGTCTCCAGAGCGCCGGAGGGACAGGACGGCGCGCACAGATGACTATTCCACCAGGCGCCCAGCAGAGGGCGCTGTGGGGAATCGTCACCTGTGCGAGCCGTCCTGCTCCTCCGGCGCTCTGGAGACCTGCCGGGAGCATGTAAGTATGTATGTGTATTTGTCTGTGTATATGTGTGTGTGTGTATGTATGTACTGTGTGACATGTGTGGGGCCGGAGCGCGGTTCCGGCTCCACACATGTCGCTACGGCAGTCCTGATCCGGCAGCACCCTTCAGCTGCCGGATCAGGCCTGCCGCTAGTGTGAAAGTAGCCTTAGCCCAAGTTGGCTGTTAGTTGTTCAAACTGGCCATACATGTTCAATAAAACTGAGCGATGGATGAAAGAGCGTTCTGGCAATCATATTTAGTATAAAGATCTTATATCGACAAATCTTTCTTGGACAGAGAAGAATTTTCCTTCAAACTGTAGGATAATTTTTTT
Source organism: Rhinella marina (assembly GCA_900303285.1). Classification (NCBI taxonomy): domain Eukaryota; kingdom Metazoa; phylum Chordata; class Amphibia; order Anura; family Bufonidae; genus Rhinella; species Rhinella marina. Next base: position 5,636 of record ONZH01004352.1, read on the forward strand.
TGTTTTCAGACTACGATGGTCTGTAGTCGATTTGACTAAAACAATTGTTAAATTTCATTTGACGAACTACAGTTTTGGTTGGAATAGTGCGTTTTAATGAACTTTAGACTAATGTGTATGGATACCTTAGTGAACTGTCTTTTTTTAATGGTCTAAAGGTGGCCATATACAGTCTATAGTGGATGAAAAGTAATGTTCGTCGGTTGAAATTTACCAGCAAACTATTGTTTTAGTCAATCAACGGCAGACCATCATCATTTGAAAATAAGTAGGACAATTTCATTATTTCATAGTAACATAGTAACATAGTTTATAAGGCAGAAAAAAGACATCTGTCCATCCAGTTCGGCCTGTTTTCCTATAAGTTGATCCAGAGGAAGGCAAAAAACCCCTGTGAGGTAGAAGCCAGTTTTCCCCACTTTACGGAAAAAAATTCCTTCCCGACTCCAATCAGGCAATCAAAATTACTCCCTGGATCAATGACCCCTCTCTAGTAACTATAACCTGCAATATTATTACCCTCCAAAAATACATCCAGGCCTCTCTTGAACTCTTTTAGTGAACTTACCATCACCACCTCCTCAGGCCGAGAGTTCCATAGTCTCACTGCTCTTACCGTAAAGAATCCTCTTCTATGTTTGTGTACCAACCTTTTTTCCTCCAGACGCAGAGGATGGCCCCTCGTCACAGTCCTGGGGATAAATAGATCATGGGAGAGATCTCTGTACTGACCTCTGATATATTTATACATAGTTAGTTATTAGATCTCCCCTCAGTCGTCTTTTTTCTAAAGTGAATAACCCTAATTTAGTTGCCCTCCTCTGAACCCTTTCCAGCTCTGCTATGTCTGCCTTGTTCACAGGAGCCCAGAACTGTACACAGTACTCCATGTGTGGTCTGACTAGTGATTTGTAAAGTGGCAGGACTATGTTCTCATCACAGGCATCTATGCCTCTTTTGATGCAACCCATTATCTTATTGGCCTTGGCAGCAGCTGTCTGACACTGGTTTCTGCAGCTTAGTTTGCTGTTCACTAAAATTCCTAGGTCCTTTTCCATGTCAGAGTTACCCAATGTTTTACCATTCAGTATGTACTGGTGACTTGCATTATTCCTTCCCATATGCATAACCTTACATTTGTCAGTGTTAAACCTCATCTGCCACTTCTCTGCCCAAGCCTCCAGTCTATCCAGATCCATCTGTAGCAGTGTACTGTGTTCTTCTGTGTTAATTACTTCACACAGTTTAGTGTCATCTGCAAAAATCGATATTTTACTGTGCAAGCCTTCTACAAGATCATTAATAAATATATTGAAGAAAATAGGGCCCAATACTGACCCCTGTGGTACCCCACTAGTTACAGTGACCCAATCGGAGTGTGTACCGTTAATAACCACCCTCTGTTTTCTATCACTGAGCTAGTTACTTACCCACATACAGACATTTTCTCCCAGGCCATGCATTTCGTCTGATATTTGGATGACACATCTTTTCACAAGATTGTTTTGAAAGAATGTTTCCAGAAATAACTTTCATCCATCGTCCGGTTTTATTGAACATGTATGGCCAGTTTAAACAACCGAATATGGACTAAAATGTTTCCAAATGTTCAACCATAAACCAACTTCTTTCTAATGTATATGGCTACCCTAATGCTCAGAGCATGTCGTGAGTGAGTTAGACTTCAAGACCCTGGAATAGGACTATTTCTACAGTGGCCGCCGCTGCTATAGTGCCCTGCACCAACATGTAATACCAAAGTAAGCCAGACGTGACTGACCTCTTACTCTTCATCCTGGTGTGAGCAACGAGGAAACGAAAAACTCTGCAATGACTGCTTATATTGCAGTGGCTAGGTTTGGGGGTGACCCCAACGCTGCGCTGGGTCCCCCGGACACCGTCGAGGTGTCACCACATGTTGCTGCTCTCTGAAAGGGATGGTAAGGCCTGGTGCACCCCAATGGGAAATAAGTCCCGAGAGTCAGGGTCTGCAGTAGCCAGGGTGCTTCTTTACTGGAGGGATTCAGGTGCAAAACAATAGAGGCAATAGGGCTGGCTTCTCCACTCTCCTTCCTGGTAGAAGAAGGGTTTGATGTCGAGGAAAGAACTGAGCTAGCTGTCCCTCTCTCAGCGCCTTCTTCTGGTCACTCAGTAGTCTGGCTAAATACAAATGCACGCCACACTTTTCAGCTTTTTATTTATTACATTTTTCTGAAAACCATGTATCATTTTCTTTTCACTTCACACATGCTTGCTACTTTGTGTTGGTCTATCACATAAAATCTCCATAAAATACATTTAGGTTTGTGGGTGTAACATGAAAAAATGTGGAAAAGTTCAAGGGGTATGAATCCTTTTTCAAGGCACTATATATGTTTAATCTTTCACAGAAATAGCATAAAAATAATTTAATGTTTGATAGTCGGTTGACCTAAAACCACCTTGATTACAAAGTATATACATAACAAAACAAGAGAAAAAAAAAGATTGTACTGAACTACCAAATTTCTCTTACTAAGTTTTAGTAGAATTACTAGTCTTAGTGGACACTACTCATGTTACAGGGGATTGATATTAGACAAACTACTCCTGCTATTTGCTGTATCCTGCATATACTTTTTTTTTCTGGTAACTAGGATACAAGTATATGACACCTGAGGGACAAAAAAACAACATATCCTGTAGATCACTGAAGAGGGGGAGATATTGCTTATTAATATCGATGATTGCATCAATATTGTTATTGTTCTGAAGTTACTGGCATAAAAAGGGCAAAATATTACCAATTATCAGATGACAATGGTCAATATTCCCCTTTCCCCCTAGCTTGTGGGATTGTTCTGTTTATACCACAGCTACAGTATGTTGCCTTGGTATCACCAGGAATAACACACAACTCTTGCAGGTGTAACATAAAAGTAGGGCTGGGCCATTAATTAAATTAATTAATTGAAAGCCTCACGATTTTATTTTTTAGGAAAATCGTGAACTCTATTTTCCTAAAATGGCGCCCGCCAGATAAAATAAAAAAAATCTCTCACCTGTCCTGTGCCGCGGCTCCGCTCCGGTGTCCGGCGCCCCTCTTCTTCTCTGGTGACAGTGCAGCGCTGGGAGAAGAAGACTGAGGAGCGCCGGACCTGGAGCCGAGCCGCGGCGCAGGACAGGTAAGGTTTTTTTATTTTATTCTTATGGTGGCCTAGTGGGCTGTTCTGAGGGCTGAAGGGGGCACTACTGTGGGCTGTTTTGAGGTCTGAAGGGGCACTACTGTGGGCTAATCTGAGGTCTCAAGGGGGCACTACTGTGGGCTAATCTGAGGTCTCAAGGGGGCACTACTGTGGGCTAATCTGAGGTCTCAAGGGGGCACTACTGTGGGCCAATCTGAGGTCTCAAGGGGGCACTACTGTGGGCTGATCTGAGGTCTGATGGGGCACACTGGGCTGATGTGGGGTCCGATGGGGCACAATGGGCTGATGTGGGGTCTGATAGGGCACAATGGGCTGATGTGGGGTCTGATGGGGCATAATGGGCTGATCTGAGGTCTGATGGGCACAATGGGCTGATCTGTAGTCTGATGAGGGCACAGTGGGCTGATCTGAGGTCTGATGGGGGCACTGTGGGCTGATTTGTGGTCTGATGGGGGCACAGTGGGGTCTCTGGGGCACAATGGGCTGATGTGGGGTCTGATGGGGCATAATGGGCTGATCTGAGGTCTGATGAGGGCACAGTGGGCTGATGTGAGGTCTGATGGGGGCACAGTAGGCTTTTTTATTTATTTTTTTAATAACATAAGAAAATCAAGATATAAATCGTGAATCGTCCAAAATTTTTTAAAAATTTAGATTTTTTTTTTGTTGCCATATAGCCCAGCTCTACATAAGACACCTTTACTTAACTACAATGTACTACAACATATACAAATACTTTCAATATAATGGTCATCGGCAATCGGTATACATGAACCATGTAACTGGTCTATAGTCTAACAATATAGAAAACAGATACTTAGCCTTAGAATGTAACGTGGTCCCACTTCTTCCATCTAAGACTTCACGGGAAGCTGGTCTGGGTGAGGAATGCTCCCAGTGGCTAGGTGTATAGCTCCTATATTAACACCTGCCTACCCCAAATTCATTGTACCTGTGATGTAAGCAAAGCATCTCAGCCCTGTAACAATCACATATGTGACTTTGGGTGCACATCGGCTTATCTGGGTTCATTAAGAATTATAGTGATTTCATTATATGTAGGAAAAATATTGATAGTAGTACACCTTATTCTGGTAGAATGTGAACACCATCTAACCAGTGTGGTATCTCCAGCAGCATCTGTACTGTCCCTCCATATCCTGCCTGTATACACCTTCTTTGAAGGACTAAATATCTGTCATTGGGTTGAATATGTACTAGAACCCTTTATGAATCAAACAATTATTTTGGGCTACATGGAGGTGTCTTTTCTGTTTTGTTCTTTTTGTTTTGTTCTCTCCTTTTATATACCATAAAATGTTCAAACTGTCTGAATATTGTGAATGGTAGTTGTATTTGTATCATTCGCTGGCTCTACTTCTTCTCCTCTTCCTCTTGATGTTGGGGTTCCTCAGGGTTCTGTCCTAGGTCCTCTACTCTTCTCTCTATACACAGCCCCCATCAGACAGAATGGGTAGATTTGGCTTTCAGTACCATTTCCATGCTGACAATACCTAACTATACACTTCATCACTTCATCAGCCCTGCTTTACTACAAAACACCAATTATTATTACCAAGTAATTGTCTGGCAGCTGTCTCTAACATCATGTCCTCTCTGTATCTAAAACTGAATCTCTTACAAACTGAACTTCTTGTCTTTTCCCCATCTAATAACCTACCTAAACTTGATATCTCAATTTCGGTCTGCATAACTCCTGGGCAGCACACCCGCTGTCTTGGCGTTATGTTTGACTCATATCTTTCCTTTGTTCCCCATATCCAGTCACTTGCTTGCTCTTGTCATCTGCAACTCAAGAATATCTCCAGAATCCTCCCTTTTCTTACGATGGAAATGTCCGAAACTCTTGTTGTTGCCTTGATTCATTCTCGTCTTGACTACTGTAATTCATTACTGATTGTTCTTCCTCTCACTAAACTCTCCCCCCTTCAATCTGTCCTAAATTTTGCAGACAGGCTCATCTAACGGAAAAAAAATGAAAAGCAACAGCATTCTGCAAACCAAATAAAGTACAAAAATGCCATATTAATAGAAAGTATTCTGGAGCTAATGCTATGCTTATTTTGCAAATTTGAGATTCTTGGCCAATACATTTTGTACAAAATTATTTGGGCCCGTCTGCCAAACGTCAAGGCGATCTCTGTAAGACGGGAACCTAACACTAAATGCCACGTGTTATGTGCCACAATGGCTAACATAAAAATCAGGGAGTGTAGGTTCCACATGCATGCTGGGTCCACTCTGCTTTTTATCATTTTTGGTGCCAAAATGGCCTCCATTCAATCCAGGGAAAGCAGGTACCAACATGCATGCCGAGCCCACCCTATACCTCTCCTGGTGCCAGATAGCTTCTAATGAATGCAATGAGAGTCCACTTTATACCTCTCCTGGTGCCAAAAGGCTTCCAGTGAGTGCAGGGAGAGCAGGCTACAGGTTTATACTTACACTAATTAAATTCAGCCTATGGGGCAAACAAGCTGGTCAGGAGTGCACAACTAAATGGAGTCAGCCACACCTCCAGGGTCATCTATCTGGCCACCTGCTATACTGATGCTACTAGCCCATGCCAGTCACTTCACTGGTTGCCTATACACCACAGAATACAGTTCAAACTTCTCACCCTCACCCACAAAGTTCTCCACAGTGCTGCACGTCCTTACATCTCCTCCCTCATTTCCATCTACCACCTGACTTATGCTCTCCATTCTGTTAGTGATCTAAGATTAAAATCCTTCATAACTTGTACCTCTCACTCCCATCTTCAAGGCTTTTCTTGAGCTGCACCTACTCTCTGGAATGCTCTGACCTGGAATATCGGATTAATTCCAACCTTCCCTACCTTCAAATGTGCTTTGAAGACACATCTTTTCAGGCAGGTTTATCTTGCTTCCTAAACTGACTGTTCCCAGAGTAACTCCTCCCCCACCCCCAACTCCTCAGACCTGAACTTGATCTTCAGATCGGCCTACACCACTGCTTTCATTACAAAAATGGCTCAGTTAGTACATATCGCTTTCAGGACCTGTGTTGCTGGAGTGGGGAGAGAAGAGTAGTCCTGGTCTTATATATAATTTTTTTTCCCAACCATAGTGAATATGGTTGAAAAAAAGACACAAAGTTCATTAAGTTCAACCAAGGGACGGGTGGGAATGTCAATTTTAGAAAAGGGGAGTTAGACCCAGACTTCTACACATTTTCATCAGCATTAATGTTATTTAATTTTAAGAATTAATCTAAGATTTTTTAAATATTTTTTTAAATGTTGACTGTTCCTGCTATGACCATGTCCTGAGGTAGACTATTGCACAGATTTACAGTAACTTACAGTAAAGAAGCCTTGATGCCTCTAGCGACTGAACCTTTTCTTCTCCAGATGAAGGTAGTGCCTCCTTGTCTTTTGGGGGGATTTTACATGGAACAGCTTTTTATCATATTTTTTGTACAGCCCCTTTATATATATCTTCAACTTCCCAGATGTAAACTGAGATACTGAAACATGTAGATCTTGTAAAGGAAACATGTTCTTGGCAATAACCAAAGACAATTGTCTTGCTCCAACTGGTTCAAGATCCGACTAGAGGGACGGCCATACTGGGCTTAGTATTAACCAATAAACCTGACAGAACAGATGTGCAGTTTGGGGGACACCTGGGAAATAATGACCTTAAAATAATAACTTTCCAGTTAGCATTCAAAAGAGTGTTTCTTCAGGGAGGCACAAAAATACCAAAAAAGCAAAATTTGACCAGCTAAGAGAGGCCATTGGCCTAACTAACTGGGACAAAGTCCTCAAAAATAAAAATACAGCCACGAAATGGGATATTTTTAAAAGCATCCAAAACTCTAATTGTGAGGGATACATACCTTATGGGAATAAAAGGGTGAGAAACAAGAAAAAAAACAATGTGGATAAATAGAAATGTAAAGTAAGCAATAATTGACAAAAAGAAAGCATTTAAACTGTGTGAATGGGTCTGCATCTATTCCGCAATTTTGCAGAATAGATGCGGCCTTATTCACTTCAGTGAGAGCGGGCAGCCGCGGCTCCGCAAAAAGAAATAGAACATGTCCTATTCTTGTCAACAAGAGCGGACAAGAATAGGCATTTTGCACGGGGCGCCCGGCCGTGTGTTCCGCAAATTGCAGATCACATGCCGGCCGGCATCCATGGTACTACGCAATACTACGGACGTCTGAACGGCCCCTAAGACTGGGCTCGACACATAAGGGGAAATTGTTCAGGAAGGGGAACAAGAATATTCTCTAGAGGCAGGCACTGGAATACTCATCCCAAACATGCCAAATGCGATCAAATCTATTAATCTGGTTAGCCATGTGGCTGTAAGATGTTCTATTCTTCTAACTTCCATAACACTAGCTATGAGGTCAAGTTTAGTTGGCGGATCTGTCCTCTTCCAAAAACTGGCGATAAGGAGTCTTGCAGCTGTTAATATATGCAATATTAAAAGCAGGGAATATTTTTTCAAAGGCATAGAAGGCATATTCAGTAGATAGAAGAAAGGATCCAAAGGGAACCTAACGGGGTTGAGATGTTTTAACAATTGTGGGGTGTGGTACCAGAACATCAATATTTTGTAAGAGTTCTCCCTATGGGTAATACAAGTAGAGGTCAAAGCAGCTCTCTTACAAATCAGTCCCCATTCTTTGAGAAAAATAGTGCGATCTAAAATCGTTTCCCATTTAGACATGTATGAATGTCTAATAGGCGTTGAGGAAGAGAGGGAAGAAAGTATGACACAAATCTCAGAAATAAGTCGCTTAATCGATTACGAAAGCTTGCACAGTTTCTCAAATAGTGTCGGTGTAGATACTTGTGAGGAGCTAAATAAATTGGTGAATAGATGCTGCGGGGCAGTAATATTTTACACGTGACGTTCAAAAACAAGACTCTGTGAGTGCAATAAAGTATTGTGAACCCCTTTTATATGTGGGTCTGCACTATGTCTTTTTCCTTTTTGAAGGAATAACGAATGTTTCTGCTGCCTGTTGGTTCAGAGTTCGAGTTGGCTGTTATAAAGGGAAGAGAAGCCAGAGGCCGAGTGGAACAGCTTTTGTAAAAGAAGTGCTTTTTTTTTTGTGCCAGCTTCTACTTACGATCGCTTAGCACTGACCCAACCCTATATTTTATGTGTTTTGAACTATAGGAAGTGTGGACCTACTTCCTCTGTTTTGGGACTGCAGCTTCAATATAGCACAAAAAAGTAACACCAAATTCATTTCTGCGTAGTGGTATCTGGAAGGTTCTGCTAATTGGAATAAGGATTGAAGAGTTTCAAATGGTAACAATCGCAGGGTTCTATAGTCTACTATCTGTGCAAAGCAAAACAACTGCTTAGAGAACCAAGGCCTAATGAAAGAAGCATGCATACCTGTTGGAAACAAGGGAGTAAACAAAAAAGAGGTCATGGAAGATCAGAAACTAAGAAAAATCGCTGTCTACACTTGTGCAATGTGTCATAAGTAAAGGACATTGGTCCCAATAATTGCGGTACCAGAGTAAGAGGTACAGAGGCCCATAAAAGGGAGTTAGGATGTACTGGTGCCATCCATAGTTTTTCTATCTCCATCCACCTGGAGTACGCATACAATGAAGACTACGCTGGGAGTCTTCTAAGGTCGGTAGTCCAATAATATCTAGTTTTATCTGGGACTGCCAGCCCCCCCCCCCGATTTAAGGGCAATAAGCGTACTACATGCTATTCTATGTCGTTTCCCATTCCATATAAACCTTAATACAGCAGACTGAAGGGCTTGCAAATCCTTTGGAAGGGTTTTAAACAAGTATAATAGTTTAGTTATTCGCCCAAATAGTTACATAGTTACATAGTTGTTAAGGTTGGAAAAAGACACAAGTCCATCAAGTCCAACCTGTAATCCTGCTATATCCATTCCTGGATGGACATTGATCTTCCTTTTAAAAAGGGGTTGGGCCAAGGGAAATGGTGAGTAGAACAAGATTTCTATACATTGTCATAAGCCTCAATTTTATGTTGAATTAAAACGGCATCTAAACCCTTTTTGAAGCCATCTACTGTATTTTTTGTGACCAGTTCCTGCGGCATGCTATTTCAGAGATTCACAGACCTTACTGTAAAGAATGCTTGTCGTCTCTTATGACTGAATCTTTTTTTCTCGAGTCGTAGGGAGTGGCCTCTTGTTTTTTGAGGGGCTTTAACACAGAATAGCTTCCCTTGATATTTTTTTTGTACGGTCCGTTTATATATTTGTACAAGTTAATAATGTCCCTCCCCCCCCCACCCTTAGACGTCTTTTTTCAAGGCTAAATAAGTTCAGTTCATTTAATCTTTGCTCATAACTAAGATCTTCCAGGCCCTTTATGAGTTTAGTTGCTCTCCTCTGTACCTTTTCTAACTCCAGGGCATCCTTTTTATGGACTGGCGCCCAGAACTGAACTGTGTATTCAAGTTGAGGCCGCACCAACGCTTTGTATAGTGGCAATATTACATCCCTGTCTCTCGAGTCCATACCTCTTTTAATACAAGACAGAATTCTGTTGGCCTTAGAGGCAGCTGACTGGCACTGCATGCTGTTATTTAGTCTATGATCTACTAATACACCCAGATCCTTCTCAACAAGTGACTCTCCCAGTGTTACTCCCCCTAGGACATATGCTGCATGCAGATTATTCGCCCCCAAGTGCAAAACGTTACATTTATCTATATTAAACCTTATTTGCCAAGTGGAGGCCCAAACAGTAAGTTTGTCCAAGTCAGCTTGTAACTTATTAACATCTTTCATAGACTGGACTGTATTACAAAGTTTGGTGTCATCTGCAAAAATAGAAACGGCACTATTAATCCCATCCTCTATGTCATTAATGAATAAGTTAAATAATAGCAGACCCAGCACTGAACCTTGGGGAACACCACTTATAACCGGGGACCATTCAGAGTAGGAATCATTGACCACAACTCTCTGGATACGATCATGAAGCCAGTTTTCAATCCAATTACAAATTATATTTTCTAAACCAATAGACCTCAATTTACCCATTAGACGTCCATGAGGGACCGTATCAAACGCCTTTGCAAAGTCCAAAAACACAATGTCGACAGCCTTTCCACTGTCCAGGCTTCTACTCACCTCCTCATAAAAACAGATCAGGTTAGTTTGACAGCTTCTGTTCTTAGTAAAACCATGTTGGCTATCACTTATTATATTATTGACAGTTACATAATCCTGTATGTAGTCCCGTAGAAGGCCCTCAAACATTTTTCCCACTATGGATGTTAAGCTTACTGGTCTATAATTTCCTGGTGAAGACCTGGCACCCTTTTTGAAAATGAGCACCACATTCACCTTGCGCCAGTCTTTTGGTACAATGCCTGTCATTAAAGAATCTGTAAATATTATGAACAGAGGCAAAGCAATAACTGAACTGAGCTCCTTTAGAACTCTAGGGTGTAATCCATCTGGACCTGGGGCCTTGTTCACCTTTAATTTTTTTAGCATATTAAAGGGGTTGTCCGAGTTATTTTTTTGTTCTTTGTATGTTTCTAACTTGTCAGGTATAACGACTTTCCCATATACTTTGTGTTTCCAAAGCTGCTGGTTTCTCAGAGTTGACTCAGGGTCACATGACCTGTGATGTCACCTTATCTCTCTGCTCTGTGATGTTTCGTTCACAAGCCTCAGAGTTCAGATAAGAGTCTGTACACGAGACGTCACTGGCCACGCCCCCTTTCTTTGCCGGCTATCTGCTCTCCCTGGTTTCCTTCAGATAAAACATTAACCCCTTCAGCCAGAACACACTGAGGGCTCAAGGCTTTAGAACAAACAGTAGCTGCAGCAGTGAGAGGAGACAAATGCTTGGCAAGGAGCTATAGAGGAATTGTATTGTACAAGAACAGGTAGGGAGAATTTCCTGTGTGTATCAGCAGTGTCATTGTACAGCTGGGACTTGTAGTCCTACACATACAACATGCTGCTAAGTATTCCAGCAGGCAGACATGTCACTCAGCACTTGTATTCATTCCCTTTGCAGAGAGGGGGGGGAAGAAGGGGGAGGGGCTGAGATTGTTGTTATTGCATGTAAACAAAGACCAGAAGAGAACAGGGAAATGAGGAAATATGGATTTTTTTTGCCTAAAACTTGCTTAACTTAGTTATATATTGCTGCCCATCAGATTTACAGTGCTATATTTTTTTTTTTCATAACTCGGACAACCCCTTTAAGGACCATATCTACAGTCAGCCAGGTTAGTATGTTATTTGAGGTATTTCCACCAGTGGTACCACCCTCATGAGATGTCCTGTCTTCTTTTGTATATATAGAGCTAAAAAACCCATTTAGGAGCTCTGCCTAGTGATATAGGTAACAACATCCATTTAGTTAAGAGCTTGGTAAGTTCTCGGAAGAGAGCTGGGAAGTTTTAGGTATACAAGGAGGAATATGTTGGGGTCAATTGTACTCCCACATAACGTAAGGTCTGAACACCCCATTTGAAGTTAAAGTTGGCTTGAAATACGGCTAATCTGTCAGGGGGAGGTTAAGAGGCTTTACCCGGTTTTGGAATAAGAATTATGTATGAGTGCAGGATGGATGTAGGTATCGGAGATTCCCGTAAAAAAAAAAAAAAAAGTTAAATAATGTTAACATATGCGGCAAAAGGATAGAAGAAAAGGTCTTATAGTAAAGATAAGGTAAACCATCCGGTCCAGGGGACTTGTTATTGGGAAGTTGAGTTATAACGTCCTGAATTTCTTCTGTTGTAATCTGAACATTGAGCGAGGACAAAGCCTCCTTCGACACTGTCGGTAATTTGCATTGGTTTAGGAACGAGGTGAAGAGATTTTGCCGTTCCACCGGATTGGATGGCCCTTGCTGTGGGAGGAAGTATAGAGAATAAAAGTCTTGAAAAAGGTTAGAGATTTCTTCAGGATCATATACCATAGTACCATCAGCTCTTTGAAAAGCTGTCGGGACTCCTGAGAGATTGGAGTCACGTAACTGACGCGCCAAAATAGTATGGGGTTTATTTCCCCAGGAATAGAAGCATTGACGTGAGTAAAGTAATAGTTTTTCTGTTCTCGCCAAAGCCAATTCACGTAACCTGGCACGCAAGATTACTATGCGGTGTAATAAATGACATGAGCGGCGTGTTCCCAATCGGGACTCCAAATCTGTCAACTGAGCAGTGATAGTAGCAGGGGCTGGCTGGCAAATTTTAGCCGGGGTGGCAAGCACACAGCACTGGCCCATGTGTAGCGGCCCACCCTTAACCTGTTTAACTCCGCCTACCATAAAGCCGGTATAGGTAAATCGGCTTTAAATGGTTAAAAGGTGGCAGCTGGTTGTGTTTTCATGTTGGATCCCAGATACAGAACATGGCTGAGTCTGTAGCAACAGCCTAATCATTAGAGGGACCAGATTTACCAACCTCTGAGCTGGAGAGACTCAATTGAGTACAATAAGGTCTGCTCAGGATGCTGCTGCTTTACCGAACAAAAAAGTCTCGCATGCAGAACTTTTCTGACCGGTCTTTTTAGCAGAATCTGTGACCCAAACGCAAATGTGAATGGATAGTATTAGACGTATAGCATCAGATGTATGTTTAACACAAATACAGAGCAAGAACCAAGATCACTACATACACACAGCACCAGAACCAAACCTAGAAGTCAAACACAGAACCAAAACCAAGTTCACTGCATGAATACAACACCAGAACCAGGCCCATAAGTCAAATACAGCAACAAAATCAACAAGAAATATAGCACCATAACTAAACCTATAAGTCAAATACAGAACCAGAACCAAGTTTACTACATAAATACAGCACCAGAACCAAACCCATAAGTCAAATACAGCACCAGAACCTAGTTCAATACATAAATACATCAGCAGAACCAAGTTCTCTACATAAATACAGCACCGGAACCAAGTTCTCTACATAAATACAGCACCGGAAACAAGTTCTCTACATAAATACAGCACCAGAACCAATTTCTCTACATAAATACAGCACCAGAACCAAGTTCTCTACATAAATACATCACCAGAACCAAGTTCTCTACATAAATACATCACCAGAACCAAGTTCTCTACATAAATACAGCACCAGAACCAAGTTCTCTACATAAATACAGCACCAGAACCAAGTTCTCTACATAAATACAGCACCAGAACCAAGTTCTCTACATAAATACAGCACCAGAACCAAGTTCTCTACATAAATACAGCACCAGAACCAAGTTCTCTACATAAATACAGCACCAGAACCAAGTTCTCTACATAAATACAGCACCAGAACCAAGTTCTCTACATAAATACATTACCAGATTTTAAATGTTTAGTACAGATCTGAGTAGTCAGGTCAGCCCTCGCCATATGAAACTACAGCTCCCAGTATGGCCTGAACAAGTGTAAAGGAATGCTGGGAGTTGTTGCGCAAAACAGCATGCTACAACCCATCATCAGCTGTAGATCATCCAGGTGACTACAGCTCCCATCATACACAGTCAATAGCAGAATAATCCTTTCCATTTAGTGACTTACAGGTGACGTCTCTTCCTGAGTTCTTCCCCATCTGGTTCAGACCACCATGACGACTCCTCCATCCACAATGCAGCTTTGCAGATTTTGCCGAGAAGATGTCTTCAGCTTCACGCTTTACCAACACATTGACACCCTGCATACTGACACAAGCTCATCTTAGTGCCACATTCTGTGCCCTGAATATAACAACAGCATTAGTGCCACATACTCTGTGCCATATGCCCTCTGTATATAGTGCCACATGCTCTGTGCCCTCTGTATATAGTGCCACACAGTCTGTGCCCTCTGTATATAGTGCCAAATGCTCTGTGCCCTCTGTATATAGTGCCACATACTCTGTGCCCTCTGTATACAGTGTCATATGCCCTGTGCCCTCTATATATAGTGCCACATGCTCTGTGCCCTCTGTGTATAGTGCCACATGCTCTGTGCCCTCTGTATATAGTGTCATATGCCCTGTGCCCTCTGTTTATAGTGCCACACACAGTGCCCCTAATGCTAGTGCCACATGCTTGGTTCCCACTTATAAAACGTGCCTCTTATATGTGCCCCTTTGTGTATACTGCCCCTTCAGTGTGCCCCCTTTATGTATAGTGCCCCCTGAATACAGCGTACACACACTGTATTATAATACTCGGTAAAAGCTAGAATGGTGGGTGAGACGTCACTGGCTACAAGTTGCTAACAGTCACATGACAAGCTAGATGCAGTGGGTATATAGAGTATATACAGCAGTATATATAATATATATCTATACACACTGCATTTATTATACCTCGTACCTCACATATCAGTACACTGCTGTATATACTATATATCTGTACACACTGCATCTATTATACATCATACCTCACATATCAGTACACTGCTGTATAAACTATATATCTGTACACACTGCATCTATTATACATCATACCTCACATATCAGTACACTGCTGTATATATATATCTGTACACACTGCATCTATTATACTTTTATAATACATGCAGTATATACAGATATATAGCATATACAGCAGTGTACTGATATGTCTGAATACGGTTGTCTGAATGCACCCTTAGGGCCAGTATTAGAATTAGGGTCAGTATCAGTTAGGGGCCAGTACTGGGGTTAGAGGCAGCGTTAGGGTACATTCAAACAACCGTATTTCCATTCACTTTAAAGGGGCTGCAAATCCTAAGTTCTGTTCCGCAAGCCCCGCAAAAAAAGATAGAGTATGTTTTATTCTTGACTGCAATCGCAGACAAGAACATACATTTCTATCATAGGGCTGGGCATGTGTGTTCCACAAAATGTGGAATGCACATGGCTAGTATCCGTGTTTTGTGGATCTGCAATTTGTGGACCTCAAAACACATATGGTCATGTGAATATAGCCTCAGGGTTAGGGGTCTGTATGGCGTAGTATTAGAGTTAGGGAAAGTATTAGGGGTCAGTATTAGGGTTAGCAGTCAATATTAGGCTTAGGGACAGGATTAGGTGTCAATATTAGGGTTAGGGGTCCAGGGTTAGAGGTCAGTACTAGGGTAGGGGTCAGGGGCCAGTATTAGAGGTCAGGGGCCAGTACTAGGGTTAGGCTACTTTCACACTTGCGTCAGCAGGATCCGTTTGTGAGATCCTTCCCAGGCTCTCACAAACGGTCCTGAACTGATCAGTTTTTCCTTAATGCATTCTGAATGGATAAGGATCCGTTCAAAATGCATCAGTTTGCCTCCGTTCCATCTCCATTCCGCTCTGGCAGCGTTTTGGTGTCCGCTTGACTGAGCGGAATGGAGACGGATCCGTCATGACTACAATGTAAGTCAGTGGGAACGGATCCGTTTACTCATGCACAATAGTAAACGGATCCGTCCCCCATTGACTTTCAATGGAGTTCTGAACGGATCCGTCTTTGCTATGTAAAATATAATACAAACGGATCCGTTCAGAACGGATGCAGACAGTTGTATTATCAGGACGGATCCGTTTGTGAGAGCCTGTACGGATCTCACAAACGGATCCTGCTGACGCAAGTGTGAAAGTAGCCTTAGGGGTGCGACAGGGCCAGTATTAGGGGGTCAGGCAAGGCCAGTATTAGGGGTCAGTACTAGGGGGTAAGGGGCTAGTATCAGGGTTAGGGGTCCAAGGTTAGAGGTCAGTACTAGGGTAGGGGTCAGGGGCCAAAATAAGTGGTCAGCGGCCAGTACTAGAGGTCAGGGGACAGTACTAGGATTAGGGGTCAGGCAGAGCCAGTATTAGGGGTCAGGGGCCTATATTAGGGTTATGAGTTAATGCAGGTCAGTATTAGAGGTCAGGGGTCAGTACTAGGGTTAGGGGTCAGGCAGGGTCAGTATTAGGGGTCAGGGGCCAGTATTAGGGTCAGGGGTAAGGCAGGGCCTGTATTGGTGGTCAGTACTAGGTGGACTGGGGCCAGTATTAGGGTTAGGGTAAGGCAGGGCCAGTATGGGGGGTCAGTAATAGGGAGGCAGGGGGCAGTATTAGGTTTGGGGCTGCATGTAGAGAGCATAGGGGGAGGGCAGTTAATACTCACCTGTCCAGGCGCGGTCCCACGATGCAGACCTGGCCTCTTCTGGCGGGTCTGCTCCTGAGGAACGTCGCAGGGGGCTCAATGACGTCATCGCGCCGCCTATGTCACATCAGTGCCCTGTCCACTGGGAGTAGCGGAGCAGGGAACCAGAGGTTCAGAGGCTCCGCCTGCGCTGGCTGCTACTGGCACAATTGTATCTGCATCTAGTGGATGCAGATACAATTGAGTTCAGGAGCCGCGGCGCCCCTGACATACACCAGCCCGGGGGGCATCTGCCCTCCTGCCCCCCGGCCCAGCTCGCCCCTGGATAGTAGTGTACTGCAAATTGTGATCCTTTTTCAATCTCGAACCCAAAGCAATACAACTGCTTTATGCGCTTCCCATAATGTAAAGGTAGAGGAAACAGAGGACTGATTAAGAGAAAAATAGTGGTCTAGAAAGAAAGGTGTCATTTAATCTCCAGTGACATACCCTGACATGTTTCCTGGATGTTTTAAGAGAGACAGAAATCGGAGCATGATCCGACCATGTGATAGCATCTATCTCTGCACTATCAAGCATTCGAAGGGTAGGGATGTTACAAAAAAATTAATCAATACGGATATGAGTGCGATGTGGATGAGAATAAAAAGTGTATATCTGTGAGGTAGGGTAGTTTATCCGCCACAGATCATATAGTGCAAACTTTCGGATTAGACGCTGAAAGAGACAGGAGAGTCTGCATTGAGAGTGTGAAGGTGGGACCCCAGTGGGGGACAATCTATCCAGATGTTCCGAAAAGGAAATATTAAAATCACCCCCTACAATTAGTGCTGCAGGGAGGTAATGAGAGAGCTTCAAGAGGACTTTGTTCAAAAAGGGAATTTGGGCAGAATTAGGGGCGTAGACATTACAAGGTGTATTGCCATGTAGAGTAGTTTTGAGAATAACAAATCTGCCATTTACATCAGAAACACAAGATTCAACTTGTAAACTGCAGTCAGCAGAAAGTAAGATAGCCACTCCTCCTTTTTTTTTTTCCCCTGCCAAGGCCGAGTATACTCGCGGGAATGATCGGACTGCAAATTTAAATGAGCCATCCCGGTCAAAGTGAGTCTCCTGAAGGAAAACGACCTCCACCTTCTGAGAACAGCATTCATTTAAGGCCAATCTCCTCTTAACGTTAGAGTTAAGACCCTTCAAATTCAATGAAATACATTTAAACATCCTATAGGTATGTAAAAACCATACGGTGCGTAAAATGTTCCTCCAGAAGAGCCAGGACCAAGGACACCAATCAAGAGTTTCCGATGTAGATGAGGTAAACCCAAAGGGGGGAATTTATCATTGGGGGAATATTTGAGTCTGTGTTGGAGTACTTTGTGCCACATTTATCAAATGTCACAGGTTGCTTGATAAATTTGGCTTGTCCTGAAACCTAACCCTTCTGTCCAGAGAAGCTCCTCCATTTTTCCTACTCCACCCTCCTCCTGGAGTGAGATTGCGACTTATTTGTCTCAATTATAAATCTGGAGTGAAACTCATTAACATAGCTAACCACACCCATTTTTCCACCCATATTACAAAACTGGAGTGAGTGACGTACACATGCAATGAGTTTAAAAAAAATCACAAATTTTTGCGCAATCGCATAAATTTTGCGCACGGGAATGCAGAAAAAGTCGCAAAAGCCCTATTTTGCGACTTTTTGATGCCAGAATTCTGGAGTAAAGGTATGATAAATCAGGGCCAAAATGTCTATAGAATAAAAGGGGAAAAGGGGAACACAGTAGGGGAAAGGGGGACACATTAGACTGCATACATAGAACACAAGAACATAGAACATTCCAATCATTAGGCAACATTGCCCAGGTAGGGGCCAGTAAAACACTCCAAACAAACCCTAAGTCACCCTGCATCATTCCCTCACCTTCAAAAAAAAAACAAGGGGATGAGATAGGGGAGAGAAAAGAACCCCATCATTAGGGGTATGACTGAGCGCCTTCAAAGGTGAAGCTCTTAAAAAACATGAAAAAAAAAAAGAGAAAAAAATTGTCGAACAGCTGAGGTGATGAAACAGGTTCTTCAAACATAAGAGACACCGCTCAATATGTTGATGTAGAACAGGGGACGATCAGTCAGAATAATCCCACTGTTGAATGCGTTTACAGAGTCGCACCCCGAGATCCAGACCTAGACAGTTCATCCTGTGGAGGGGAACGATGTCTCTTCCATATCGGTGCTGGAGGCAGATCAGGAATTTCCAATCATCAATAGAAGGCACAGGGATGTCCAGAGCAGAACAAAATGCTGGTAGATCCACATGTGTTCGCAGGATAGATGTCCTGCCATTCTTGAAGACAATTAAAGCAAAGAGGAATCCCTATCAATATGGTATTTTGTCATGCAGACTGGTCAGTAAAGGTTGCAATGATTTCCTTTTCTGAAGTGTCAGCCAAGAGGGGTCTTGAAAGAGTTGCACAGTATTACCATGGAAGTCAATGGATCGCATAGAGCGTGCTTTGGCCATGATAGCTTCTTTAAGCTGGAAATCGTGCAGACAGCAAATCACATCACGAGGTTGCGCAGAAGAGTTTTTGGGGCGCAACGCCCTATGTGCTCGGTCCAACTTAATAGCTTGGGGCAGTTGTGAGCCCGGTATTGTATTAAAAAGTTCTCCCAATATGTCTAGCAGATTTTCATCCGCTTCAGGCAAACCTCTAATGCGTATATTATTCCTGCTCCCTCTATTGTCTAAGACTTCTAGGTGGCGGGAATTGTCCCTAAGAGCCTGAGAATCACTAGTAATGACAGATTGCAAAGGGGCGATATAGCTACAAGTATCATCATGGTCTGTTTCAATACAGTCAATGCGAGTAGACATCTGTTTAAAATCCAGATGTAAAGAGGATATTTCAGACTTACATGCACTCCTCACCTCTGCTATTAAAGCCTTGAAGTCTTCTTTAGTAGGCAAATGTTGCAAGGTCTGAAGAAGAGTTATGGAGGCTTGTGAAGTCGGTATAGTGCTGTCTTCTCCATCTTTCCCCAAATACAAAAGCTGTTCCCAACTAGCATTGTCCCCCTCACCTCTCTCCAGGGGTCGAGCTAATTCAGCAGAATCTCCTGGGGGGTCACTCCAATCACATCAACGCTGTGATGGTGTTGCAGCTTGCCGGACCTGTTTAGCCGGTGGTTTGGGTAGCATGGTACTTCTCTGGAGGTCCTGATTACATGGCAAAACGCTGCCTCTGAAGGGTTTTGTGCAAGAAGGGCGGGTGGCCTGGGAGTAAATTCCCTTGCTGCTGGGGAGAGGAGGGAAGGAGCAAACTCCGGAGCAATGGGCTGTGCTGGACCTCGTGGCTGAGAAGGTGAGGACGCCACCGCGTCTCTGAACTCTGCAGTAGTGGCAGGCGGGAGTAGGCCGCAGGCAGAGGACGAGGTAGCAGGGCTTCTAGTGAGGTAGGTGTCGATCGTGGGGCTCACTGATTTGGTACCTGGATCTGTTCTGGATGTCTGTTCAGGGATGTGCAGTTACTGCTTTTAGGTCCCCATATTGTAGCAGAATGGCAGAGCTCAGCAATTACCCCGCCATCTTCTCTAGCATCCAAGCCATGCCCCCGGTTTTTACATATATTTAATATTTTTATTTTATTATTATGGTAAAAATGTTTTGTTTGCATGACTGTATATATCACTTTTTTAGCACTTATTTGGCCTGGCACTTGCACTATTTCACGTGAGTTGCACTTTGTCACTTTGTATAAATTTCATTGGAGGTATAGACATGGTAATTTATTGCTCAGAGTGTTAAGTATTAATGAACATGATTTTATTTAGGGGTTCAATATAATTATGAAATGTATTTATTATTTATTTTAATTATGATGGTAATGTGATTATATTTATATATGATGGGAATTATTACATATATTTTTTCTTCATATTTATTATACTCTTATTATACTTTTTGTTTTTATTATGATCTCATGATTGATGATTCATTATTAATTGGTATGCACGTTCTTTCACTCACACAATGGATAATATGGGTACATGGCACTGTTAGAGCACACCTTGTGTTACTGCGATGTAAGCTGCCGAGAGAGTGGTGCGTTCCAGAGTGCAACGCATACCGGATGTCTGGGAGTGCCGAGGTGCATTCCATGATGAGAGCGCAGGGCGCTTCCTTGTATGTGAGAGGCAGCGACGAGGTGCATTCCAGCGTGGAACACATGCCAGATATCTGGGAGCGCTGTTATGCGTTCCTTAGTGAATAAAAGCTGCTTCTCTATTTTAGATACTCCAAAAAGAAGAAATAAGTCCTCTTACTGTTCTTTCATTTTCTGATCTAGGTCTTTCCTTATCTTTAGGACATATTAGTATTATATGGAGAAATCTAGTAGGAGGTGGGAGGTCCCTAGCAATGGATAGGATGTGATGTAATGCGTTCCAGAGTGGAACGCACGCCATGAACATCCATGAAGCACAAGTACTTGCACGTTAACAAGGTATTCCCACAGATTTTTTAATTTTACATCAATTAGTAGGGTGTATATATAGCTAGAGAGCACACAATGTATTCATCCCCTGAGGAAGCGATATGCGAAACACACGTCGGGGTCAGAACCACACTGGTCGATATTTCATTATGTACTCCTTGGTGAATTTTGAATATGATATATTGCACTAGGCACTTTGCACTGATGTATTCACTGTGAGAAGTTGTCTTCCTCCTTCCAAATGTATTTTGGTTTATTTATATGAAAGGGTTGCACTATGCAATTTTAGGTATTTTTCCAATCCCTTTTAATGGTGTGGATGGGCACTATATATTAGTACTATTCATCAATGGGTCTGTTCTTTGGTACATGATATATCTATTGTGGTTCTTTTCTTTTGTATGTGTATGCCGCGGTTACCTTTTTTTTAATGTTATCTGATATGTAATCAATAAAATATTTATTTAGACTGATCATGTGCTGTGTATCTACAATGTTTGTCTTGGTGTGGTGAATCTGATTTAGCTATACACAGCAATTACTTGTTTGGTGCTAGAAACTACGGGATGAGGTGACGCTTTTATTGGTGCTATATCTTTGGGTACATATGATTTTTGATCACTCCATATTATGCTTTTTATGAGGCAAGGTAGCCATCAAATGGCTGTTGTGGCACAGTTTTTTTTATTTTTTTGTTTTTTTACAGCGTTCTCCTGACACATAAAACAAAGCATTTTTAAAAACAAAAATAAGGTTCTTGGGTCTTCATTTTCTGAAAGCTACATTTATGTTTCTGCCGATCATCTTGTACAGGGGCTCTTTTTTTTGCAGGAAGAGCGCATGTTTTTATTGGTACCATTATTGGGTACATATGATTTGTTGTTCATTCAGCATTACACTTTTTTGGGGCAAGGTGACTAGCAATGGCTATATTGGCACAGTTTTTATTTATTTTTTATTTATTTTAACAGCGTTCACCCGAGGGGTTAGATGATATGATATTTTTATAGTGCAGGTCATTACGGGTGTAGCAATACCCAATATGTCTATTTTTTAATTTTTGTTTTATACAATAAAATGATTTTTGAAAAAAATCATGTTTTTTGTGTCACCATATTCTGAAAGCTATATTTTTTTTTAATTTTTCTGCCGATCGTCTTATGTAGGGGCGTGTTTTTTGTGGGAAGAGTTGATGTCTTTAGTGGTACCATTTTTGGGTACATATGATTTTTTTGATGACTTAGTATTACATTTAATGCGGCAAAGTGACCAGAAATTGGTGGTTTTGGCACAGTTCTTATTTTTTACGGCATTCACTGGGTAGTTCATGTAATATTTTTAGAGAACAGGTAGTTATGGACGCCGCAATACCTAATACTGTCTACTTTAAATTTATTTTAGTTTTACATTTTAAAAGCATTTTTGAAGAAAAAAAATGTTTTAGTGTCTCCATTTTCTGAAAGTGATTTTTTAACAATCTTTTGGGTGATTGTTGTAGGGGCTCATTTTTTTGCTAGAAGAGATGATGGTTTGATTAGTACAGTTTTGGGGTACATATGTCTTTTTGATCGCTTCAAATTACACTTTTTGTGTAAAGTGACAAAAAATGGTATTTTTTGCAGTTTTTATTTTTGTATTCACCTGAGATGGTACATTGTGACATTTTTATAGAGCTGGTCGTTATGGATGCGTTGATACCTAGTATATCTGTTATTGTTATTTTTTTTATACACGATTTTATGGTGAAAGACTTTTTTTTTTTTTTTTTTTTTTTTTTAATTTTTTTTTCTCTTTTTACGTTTTAGATTTGTCCCACTGTGGGCCTTCACCTTTTCAGGGTTTGATCCCTGTTTCAATACAGTACAATACAGTATTGTACTGAATTGAACTGTAAGCGTCTTACACAGTAAGACGCTGACAGTTGCCTAGAAGACCCAGCCTGGGGGCTGGATCTCCTGGGCTTCCGTAGCTGGCAGGCTCCGATGCCTGTGTAAGGCATTGAGGCTACCATGGCAACCATCGGCCACCTGTGACTGCAGCATGTGAAAGGGTTAAGCCACAGGCATTGGCGGATACAGCGATGCCGTCAGATACAGCAGAGGCTTGGCTGTCGGTAACACTTGGGCCTGTTTTGCTGATCGGGCAGGCGCAGCTTCTACACCCACCTGATCACATCATGTACATGCACGTGAGGATGCGGCAAGAGACCGCATTCCCTCAGGTACATGTACGTGATATTGCGGGAAGGGGTTAAAGGCTATGTACACTTTTTGGTGGCAATTTTTTTTATGATTGCATGTTACTCATTTTTGGCTAAAAAAATTTTTTTCAGTTGACATTTATTAAAAATGTTGAGCTGTTCTGTCACAAAGGATTAAAGGTTTTCTAGCTGTGTGACTGGTACTTTCACTTTGTGTCGGTCATCTAATAACCCTTGTTTGTAGTTTACTAAGAGGTCATAAACACTTATTTAAGCCACATTCTTATCAGTAAGATAAGAACTGAGCTATAATGAGTGTTTATAAGGTCAGAGAGCAGAGATAAGAAGTCCGTCTGCTCCTGGTCTGACAGAAAAGACAGAAGATCCAAAGGATGCTAATAGAGCATGTCAGCTCTGTACAGAAAATAGGGCACCATATCTAATATATAAAGCTGAGTGTATGTGTGTATGTCCGCTAAAGGAATCCGCACCGTCACATTTACGAAATTTGGCACACAGGTACATCAGGTGTCCAGGAAGGTTTTACAATGAGTCTCAGCTGTCTAGGAAGTACCATTGCTGAGATCCCAAAAAATGCATTCGCCAATCGAATGAGGCTCAGAGGCCGTTAGTCTCCACACACACAGCTTTACAACAGGTTTCCATAACAGCCCAGCCATTTTTCTTCACTGCTGTAGGTCAGCTTTAAAGGGGCAGTGCGCTGTGGATGACACTGTTAAAGTGGTATTCCGGTTACCATAAGTATAACTTATGTTCTAGACTAATTCATCATCAATCATTACCTGATATAATGTAAATTTCACATATTTACCGTTCAGTAGTAATAAAATATGTTTTCTTCCACTGCTACCCACTGTGTTTCCTCATAAATTACCATGGCATCGACCTGTAATTCAGGCCACCCTCAAAAGACAGACTTAAAAACCCTGCTCCCACGCTCCGCTAAACCACACCCCGACCCAGTAGGCCACAGCCGATGGGGATTGAAAAAACGAAGGTTAAAATCAACTTCTGTCAGCTGCAGGGGTGGGAGGAAGGGTGACTTTCTCCCTGAAGCTCATGCTCAGACTGCACAGTGCTGCTGTCTGAGAGTGAGCTGTTCAACATCCCTGGGGAGTCTGAAATCCGGACTGTCCGGCCTAAAACCGGACCTCTGGCAACCCTAGGGGCAGGCAGCTGTGGAGGTCACAGGTAAAGGGTAGGGCGCTGGGGATGTTACTGTTAAGGGGGTAGGTAGCTTTGGAGGTCACTGTTAAAGGGGTGGGCACTGTGGAGGTCACTGTTAAGGGAGAAGGGGACTGTGGAGGCCACTATTAAAGGGGCAGCGGGGTACTGTGAGGTCACTGTTAAGGGAGCGGGGTACTGAGACAGTCACCGTTAAGGGAGCAGTCGCTGTGGAGGTCTCTGTCAAGGGGGCCAGGAATGGTGGAGGTCAGTTAAGGGGACTGTAACCTATGGTCAGTGTTAAGGGGTGTTTGCTGTAGAAGTCACTGTTAAGGGGATGGGCCCCTATGGAGGTCACTGTCAAGGGGGTGAGGTGTTGTGAAACTCGCTGTTAACGGGTCAGGATGCTGTGAAGGTCAAAGTTAAGGGGGTGGGCTGCTGTGGAGGTCCCATTTTAAGGAGACGGGGCACTGTGAGGGAGGGTCAGTGTTTAGGGATGGGGGGCTGTGGAGGTCACTGTCGATATCTTTTAACGACACACAGAAACATTAAATGAAATAGCTGAAATATACCCGGGCGAAGCCTGGTCTTTCTGCTAGTTTTTAACAAAGACCAATTTAAAAAATTATTTTTACCTCAAATTGAGTACAATGCTATAATAAGATTGTCCCCAAAGGTGTACATAGCCAGTAAGGACTCTCTATTGACAGGAAGTGTTTCACAGGATTGGTGATTAGCAAATGTGGGGGTTAAAAGCACAGCTCGAAAACTATAGGCCGGTAAGTTTAACATTTGTCGTAGGTAAACTGTTTGACAGTTTTCTAAAGGATACTAATCTGGAGTATCTCAATGCGTATAATGCCAAATCAACATAGTTTCATGAGGAATCGGTCATGTCAAACTAATTTAATCAGCTTCTATGAGAAGGTAAATTCTAAAATTGACAGGAGTGAGTCAATGGATGTCATATATCTTGACTTCTCTAAAGAATTTGATTCTGATGGCATGATTGGAGTCGTAAAGGAATTTTTTCCCCCTTAAATGAGGAAAATTAGCTTCTATCTCACTGGGGTTTTAGCCTTCCTCTTGATCAACTTGCAGGATAACGTACTGAATTGGATGGATGTCTTTTTTTCAGCCTAACAAACTGTTACTGTATGTTACTATAGGTGAACCATATATCAGTTTATTTGCTCTTCTTTGTACTTTTTCCAGCTGTAGGTCATCCTTTCTATGGACTGGTGCCCAGAACTGAACTGCGTATTCTAGATTAGGCTGCACCAAAGCTTTGTAAAGTGGTATTATTGCATCCCTGTCTCGCGAGTCCATGCCTTTTTTACTACATGACAATATCCTGCTAGCTTTAGAAGCATCTGATTGACATTGTTATTCAATCTATGATCTACAAGTATACCCAAATCCTTCTCTACAAATGAATCTTCCAGTTTTACTCACCCTAGGATATACAGTATGATGCATGTAGATTATTACTACCCAGATGCATAACTTCACATTTATCCACATTAAACCTCATTTGCCAAGTTACATACTATAGTTGTTAAGGTTCGAAAAAGACAACAGTCCATCAAGTCCAACCTGTAATCCTGCTATATCGATCCCTGGATCAATGCCCAACTTCCTTTTAAAAAGGGGTTGGGCCAAAGGGAAAGGGTGTGTAGAACAGAATTTCTATACATTGTCATAAGCCTCAATTTTATTTTGAATTAAAAAGTCATCTAAACCTTTTTTTGAAGCCATCTACTGTATTTGCTGTGACCAGCTCCTGCGGCAGGCTATTCCAGAGATTCACAGATCTCACTGTAAAGAATGCTTTTCGCCTCTTTTGACCAAATCTTTTTTTCTCCAGTCGTAAGGAGTGGCCTCTTGTTTTTTGAGGGGCTTTAACACAGAATAGCTTCCCTTGATATTTTTTGTATGGTCGTTTATATATTTGTACAGTTTAATAATGTCCCCCCCCCCTTAGACGTCTTTTTTCAAGGCTAAACAAATTCAGTTCATTTAATCTTTGCTCATAACTAAGTTTTTCCAGTCCCTTTATGAGTTTAGTGGCTCTCCTCTGTATTTTTTCTAACTCCAGGGCATCCTTTTTATGGACTGGTGCCCAGAACTGAACTGCGTGTTCCAGTTGAGGCTTTACCAACTGTTTGTATAGTGGGAATATTACATCCCTGTTCCACGAGTTCATACCTCTTTTAATACAAGACAAAATTCTGTTGGCCTTAGTGGCAGCTGACTGGCATTGCATGTTGTTATTTAGTCTATGATCTACTAATTCACCCAGATCCTTCTCAACAAGTGACTCTCCCAGTTTTACTCCCCTTAAGACATATGCTGCATGCAGATTATTCGCCCCAAGTGCATAACTTTACATTTATTTATATTGAACCTCATTTGCTAAGTGGAGGCCCAAACAATAATTTCCGTAGACTGGACTGTAATACAAAGTTTGGTGTCTTCTGCAAAAATAGAAACTGTAAAGGGAATATTAATTAATATTTTGGATTAATATTAATAATTAATATTAATAAATAGACGTAAAATCACCTATTGTTCCGCTTATTTACCTTTATTTTATCCGTTGCCTGCCTTCCTGAACTACGTGCAATATACTATACTGCGGCGGCGACCACAAAAGACTATGTACTGTATACGGTATTATATTAAAATATATTTATTAAACAATACAACTTGTCTACAGTCTATTATAGTCGCACACAACAATACAGTATTACACGTAACTACGCTACACAGTCCCAATTACAAATTCCACCCACAAACTAACTAAACATACACTCACACAAAAACACGTAATAACAGCACCCTCCCAAGCCTAAATATAAACTTTCCCTATGGGGTAAAAAGGGTAAAATGCAGTACACCAGGGATGTTAGTGTCACTGCAAGGGTTAATATATTCTGGTGATGCAGGGCTGGGCAATGCAAGACAGAGGATAATAGTGGCGGGGAAAGGGTTAATTTGGGTTATAATGTAGGGGTTATTATTGGAAATAATGTAGGGGTTATTGGTGGCAGTGGGATAATGGGAATCCAGGAGTTAAATGGGGCCAATAAAAGGGTTAATATAAATGATGGGGATAATTGCAGGGGTAAAGGGAGTAGGAGCATGGGTTAATATATCATTGGTGGTATAGGGTATTGCAAGGAGAATAAGGGGTTAATACGTTGGTGGTATAGGGTTACTTAGCCAGTCCAATGAGGTGTTAATGCTCGTTGTAGGGGATGATCCTCGCAGCAGTAGATTCAGGCTTGTATTGCTAGTTTCTCCAGGGGATGATTCTTCTTGGAGGGGCTGCAGGGCTCAACTGCTGAACGTAGCCCCGCTGGACTATTTAAATCTGGCGGCACTCACTCCCGAGCAGCCCATGCCGCTGGCGTGCACGCACCTGCCTGCAGGCAAATGCACGCAGGCCAGCGCGGTGATATGACATCACCGCACTAGCCCGCGCGCACTGGCTGTTTCAGGAAGTACCCGCGCATCTCCAGCGCTGTAAGTACAGCGCTGGAGGTGCACGGCATACAGGGGCAGGGAAGCTTTTTGTTTCCCTGTCCCTGTTATACTAAACATCTCCGGTGCTGCCGGAGATGTTTAACAAAAGGCAGAGGGTCTTATCGAACCTCTGTCTTTTGATGCGCCCGAAACTGGACATAATTGTCCAGTCATCTGGGCGGCATCTCCCTCCTGCAGGCGCGTTGATACAGCAACTGGCGGGGCGCCCGCGACTGGGGTTATTTATTTTTTTATATATATATATATATATATATATCTATATATATATATCTGATATAAAACCACTGGCCAATCTGGGGCCACTATAGATTGTACACGTAACATATTGTAAGTGATCGTACATGCTCAGGGGGTCACATCACACAATTTCTTCATAAATACAAGGATTTCCAGGTCCAACTCTATTTTATTGGTACCAGCACTCAACACAAAACAAATCATAAACCAAAATACCTGCCCGGCTAGGCTCTGGCTAGACATAGGTTTCCCTATCTCACCTTTAACCCTTTCCCGCATTTGGACGTTACTGTACGTCCAAATCGCAAGTAATTCACTGCATTTGGACGTACAGTGACGTCCAAAATGCTTACCGGGGCTGTGACACTATAACGTTTCACAGCCCTGGAGTCTCCGCTCTCCCCGAGAGCAGAGACACTGGGGAAGCCGGCAAGAGACCAATCAGAGTGGTCCCTTGCCGGCAAGCGATCCGATTGGTTAGTCTATGCAGACTAACCAATCGGTGCGCTCCATTCAGAAAAAAAGCCGGTTTCAGGCTGTGATCTCCATGCTGGAGATCACAACCTGAAGACTGGTCTGAATACTGTCCCCCGGGGGGTAAGTGAGCCCCCCTTTGCCTCCCCCTTGCCTCCGTTGCCCCCCCTCATGTCCCTGCTGCACTGTATTTTATGATGGCAGCGGCTCACGAGCGGAGCCGCTGCCATCAGCAGAGAGTGTGAGCTGTAATTACAGCTCACACTCTGCTACTACAGCTGAAATCGGTGCTGGCACCGATTTCGGCTATTTAACCACATAGATGCCGCAGTCGGTAGCCGCCCGCGGCATCCATGGGGTTAAGAGGGAGGGAGCTCCCTCTCTCTGCCATCCGGCCGCCGCTGCTGCTTTACAAAAGCGTCCTGGTTGCCATGTACCTAAGGCTGATTAGACCCTCAGGGTCTGATCAGCCTTAGTGTAGCACTGACAATACAGTGCATTGCAATAGATGACTATTGCAATGCACTGTATAGCCATCAAGCCCACTGGATCTTCAAGATCCAAGTGGGTCTTGATAAATTAAAAAAAAAAAAAGTGTAAAAAGAAAGTAAAAAAAGTGTAAAAAAAAGTAAAACAAATAGTTAAAAAAAATAAAAGTTTCAAGTAAAAAAAAAATAAAAGTGCCCTTTTCCCCCAAATAAAGTAAAAAAAAGTAAAAAAGAAAAGTAGACCGGCTATTGACCGGCTCTATAAAAGTATCACATGATCCACCCCGCCAGGTGAACGCAGAAATTTTTTTTTTTAAAAAAAGCTATGCCAAAACAGCCATTTTTTGTCACCTTGCCTCACAAAAAGTGTAATAGCAGACGATCAAAAAGGTGTATTTAACCCAAAATGGTACCAATCAAACCACCATCTCGTCCCGCAAAAAATGAGATCCTACCTAAGACAATCGCCCAAAAAATAAAAAAAATATGGCTCTCAGAAAATGGCAACACAAAAAAATGATTTTATACTGTTCAAAATGCATCTAATGTGTAATACTTACCCAATATGTCTACCATTTTTATTTTTGTTATCACCGCGTCCGAAACAACCTGCTCTATAAAAATATCACAATATATTCCCCCTCAGGTGAACGCTGTTAAAAAAAAAAAAAAAAAAAAAACCATATGCCAAAACAGCCATTTATGTCACCTACCCTCACAAAAAGTGTAATAGCAGGTGATCAAAAAGGCGTATTTGCCCCAAAATGGTACCAATCAAACCGTCATCTCATCCCGCAAAAATTGATACCCTACCTAAAACAATCGCCCAAAAAAGAAAAAAAAATGGCTCTCTGAAAATGGCTGCACAAAAACAAGATTTAATTCTGTTCTCAAATGCAGCTAATGTGTAAAACATAACAAAAATAAAAATGTTAGACATATTGGGTATCGCCGCGTCCGTAACAACCTGCTCTATAAAAACATCACATGACTTGCCCCCTCAGGTGAATGCTGTAAAAAAAATGTTAAAAAAACTATGCCAAAACAGCTATTATTTTCACTTTGACTCACAAAAAGTGTAATACCAAGCGATCAAAAAGTCTTATGTACCCCAAAATGGTACCAATGAAAACGTCACCTCATCCCGCAAAAATGAGCCCCCATATAAGACAATAAGACAAAATTAAAAATCAATGGCTCCCACAAACCAATCCATCAAAATCTGTGTTGCAAATTCCTTATGGCGCTCCTTCCGTTCTGAGTCCTGCCATGTTCCCCCACAGCAGTTTACCAACACATATGGGGTGTTACCGTATTCAGGAGAAAATGGGGAACAAATTATGGGGTGCTTTTCTCCTGTTACCCCTTGTGAAAATGAAAAATTTGGGGCTAAAGCAACATTTTATTGGAAGAAATGAAATTTTTAATTTTCACAGCCAAGTGTGTCCAAATTCCGTAAAACTCTTACGGGGTCAAAGGGGTCAGTACCCCCTTAATATATTCTTTGAAGGGTGTAGTTTCCAAATTGGGGTCACTTTTTGAGGATTTCCACTGTAGGGGTACGTCAGGATCTCTCAATTACAAAATGGTGCCTAAAAACCATTCTAGCAAAATCTGCCTCCTTGCAAGAAAAAATTGCTTAACATGAAAAATCTGCTTAAAAAATAAAATTTTGACATTTCGTCTCAATTTTCCTTTAATTTTTGTGGAACACCTGAAGGGTTAACAAAGTTTGTAACATCCGTTTTGAATAATTTGAGGGATGTAGTTTCTAAAATGGGGTCATTTATGGGTGGTTTCCATTACGTTAGCCCCTCAAAATCACTTTATATTTGACTTGGTGCTTAAAAAAATGGTTTTGGAAATTTTGTTGAAAATGTAAAAAATGGCTTCTAAACTCGTAAGCCTTCTAAAGTCCTAAAAAAGTAAAATGACATTTATAAAATGATGCCAACATAAAGTAGACATATGGGGAATGATGACTGATAACTATTTTATGAGGGATTACTATCTGTCCTAAAAGAAGAGAAATTCAAATTTAGAAAATTGTGAATTTTTCCAAATTTTTGGTAAATTTGTGATTTTTTTTTTTTTTTAATTAAAGGAGAAATATATCGACTCAAATTTACCACTTTCATGAAGTACAACGTGTCATGAGAAAACAATCTCAGAATGGCTTGGATAAGTAAAAGCATTCCAAAGTTATTACCACATAAAGTGACGCATGTCAGATTTGAAAAATGGGGCTCCGGCATTTGGTCCAAACTGGCTGTCGCTTGAAGGGGTTAATAAGACGCTGTTCACAAGCAGCTTTTGTTGCGGCTTCCCTCAGCCGTCTGGGTCAGCTACTGTCACTGTCTTTATCAGATCTCCTGATCCCATAGTCATCCATTATGGCACAGTCCTGCTGCAGGTAGGTCTGCATCAGCAGGTTTATGAACTGTTCCATGGCACTAGATGACCCCCAACCAAAAAAAAAACTAAATTTTCAACAGGGCAGTATTTTACTTGGGCTACTGGCCCTTTAAATTTCAGCAAGTTTTACTTGCAATACAGCAAAAAAAATGTCCAGTTTAGCACATTAACAGCTGCATCTTTTCCAATACCACGCCTCTGGCCTTTTAACACAGGTTCACAGCAACACTTTTAGCTGCACCTGCTCTTTTCCACGCCGTTGCCCCTAGCAACCAGCTGTTGCCCTTTTTAGCATGGACACTGGCCCGCATCAACATGCCCTTTTTGGCAACAACGTGCCCGCATCCTCCACCATATGTAAGGGATCATACACGCTCAGGGGGTCACATCACACAATTTCTTCATAAATACGAGGTTTTCCAGGTCCAACTCTATTTTATTGGTAGCAGCACTCAACACAAAACAAATCATAAACCAAAATACCTGCCCGGCTAGGCTCTGGCTAGACATAGGTTTCCCTATCTCACCTTTTAATAAGACGCTGTTCACAAGCAGCTTTTGTTGCGGCTTCCCTCAGCCGTCTGGGTCAGCCGCTTCCTGGCCATGACCTCCACACAAATTCACAGTCTCGGGAGAGATCCTGCTATATATATATATATATATATATATATATATATATATATATATATATACATATACATATACATATACATATACACACACACACACACACACACACACCCTGGCACTTCCCTCTACGGAATCAGCACTATTAATCCCATCCTCTATGTTAAGTAAGTCTGTAAGTTAAATAATGGCAGACCCAGCACAGAACCTTGGGGAACACCACTTATAACCGGGGACCATTCAGAGTAGGAATCATTGACCACAACTCTTTGGATACTATCATGATGGCCAATTTTCAATCCAATTACAAATTTTATTTTCTAAACCAATAGACCTCATTAATCGTCCGTGAGCGACAGTATCAAACGCCTTTGCAAAGTCCAAAAACACAATGTCGACAGCCTTTACTTTGTCCAGGCTTCTACTCACCTCCTCATAGAAACAAATCATGTTAGTTTGACAGCTTCTGTTCTTAGTAAAACCATGCTGGCTATCACTTTTTATATTATTGACAGTTACATAATCCTGTATGTAGTCTCGTAGAAGGCCCTCAAACATTTTTCCCACTATGGATGTTAAGCTTACTGGTCTATAATTTCCTGGTGAAGACCTAGCACCCTTTTTGAAAATGGGAACCACATTTGCCTTGCGCCAGTCTTTTGGTACAATGCCTGTCATTAACCCCTTCCCGACCAGTGGCGTACATGTACGGCGCTGCGGGAAGTGACCTCCCGACCAGCGCCGTAGTGCTACGGCGCGCTGATCGGGTGGGTGCAGGAGCTGCGCCCACCCAATCAGCTGCAGGGGACCGGCTGTGCCCAGTAGCCGGACCCTGCTGTATGCACCAGCATCAGTGAAAACACCGATGCCGGTGCATTAACCCTCGATGTTCGCGGCACGTGCGGGTGGCAGGAAGGGGAGTCCATCGGGTCCCCACGCTGCTGTGACGAGGACCCGATGGCAGGGAAGGCAGCCCGATGCCTTCCTTAGGCATCGTGGCTGCCTTCTACC
Source organism: Rhinella marina (assembly GCA_900303285.1). NCBI lineage: Eukaryota > Metazoa > Chordata > Amphibia > Anura > Bufonidae > Rhinella > Rhinella marina. Next base: position 38,577 of record ONZH01004352.1, read on the forward strand.
GAAGCCTGTGAGATCCAGCCCCCTGGATCTCACAGGAAGCAGGCTGTAAGTGTATTACTGTTTGTAATACACTTACAGCCAATGCATTACAATACAGAAGTATTGTAATGCATTGAAAAGGGGATCAGAACCCCAAAAGTAAAAAAAAAGTGTGAAAAAAAGTAAAAAAAATAAGTTTCAAGTAAAAAAAAAACAAAAAATGCCCTTTTCCCAAAATAAAGTTTAAAAAAAATTGTAAAAAAAAGGGATAAAAAGAAAAGTAGTCATATTAGGTATCGCCGCGTCCGTATCGACCGACTCCATAAAAATATGACATGATCCACCCCACCAGGTGAACGCAGTAAAAAAAAAAAAAAAAAACAGTGCCTAAACAGCCATTTTTGGTCACCTTCCCTCACAAAAAGTGTAATAGCAGGCGATCAAAAAGGCGTATTTACCCCAAAATGGTACCAATCAAACCGTCATCTCGTCCCGCAAAAAATGAGACCCTACCTAAGACAATCACCCAAAAAATAAAAAAAAATATGGCTCTCAGAAAAGGACAGTACAAAAACAAGATTTAATTCTGTTCAAAAATGCACCTAATGTGTAAAACTTAACAAAAATAAAAATGTTAGACTAATTGAGTATCACCGCGTCTGTAACAATCTGCTCTATAAAAATATCACATTATACTCCCCCTCAGGTGAACGCTGTAAAAAATTTTTTTTAAAAACTAGGACAAAACAGCCCTTTTTTGTCACCTTTCCTCACACAAAGTGTAACACTAATCGATCAAAAAGTCTTATGTACCAAAATGGTACCAATCAAACCGCCAACTCATTCTGCAAAAAATGAGACCCTACCTAAGACAATCACCAGAAAAATAAAAAAAATAGGGCAGTTAGAAAATGGCAACACAAAAACAAGATTTTTCTGTTCAAAAATTCATTTACTGTGTAAAACTTAACAAAAATAAAAATGTTAGACATATTGGGTATCGCCACTTCCGTAACAACCTGCTCTGTAAAAGTTTCACATTATAAAAAAATATGACAAAATAGCCATTTATTGGTCACCTACCCTCACAAAAAGTGTAATAGCAGGCGATCAAAAAGGCATATTTACCCCAAAATGGTACCAATCAAACCGCCATCTCATCCCGCAGAAATTGATACCCTACCGAAGACAATCGCCCGAAAATTAAAAAAAATATGGCTCTCAGAAATTGGCAGCACAAATACAAGATTTAATTCTGTTCAAAAATGCATCACTCCTTCGTTGCCCTGGTGGTGTGCTTTGGATCATTGTCATGCTGAAAGACCCAGCCATGTTTCATCTTCAATGCCCTTGCTGATGGAAGGAGTTTGCACTCAAAATCTCACAATACATGGCCCCATTCATTCTTTCATGTACACGGATCAGTCGTCCTGGTCCCTTTGCAGAGAAACGGCCCCAAAGCATGATGTTGCCACCCCCATGCTTCACAGTAGGTATGGTGTTCTTTGGATGCAACTCAGCATTCACTCTCCTCCAAACACGACACGTTGTGTTTCTACCAAACAGTTCTACTTTGGTTTCATCTGACCATATGATATTTTCCCAATACTCTTCTGGAACATCCAAATGCTGTCTAGCAAACCTCAGACGGGCCCAGATATGTACTGGCTTAAGTAGGAGGACACGTCTGGCACTGCAGGATCTGAGTGCCTTGCAGCCTAGTGTGTTACTGACGGTAGCCTTTGTTACGTTGGTCCCAGCTTTCTGCAGGTCATTCACTATGTCCCCCCGTGTGGTTCTGGGATTTTTGCTCACAGTTCTTATGATCATTTTGACCCCACGGGGTGAGATCTTGCGTGGATCTCCTGATCAAGGGAGATTATCAGTGGTCTTGTATGTCTTCCATTTTCTAATTATTGCTCCCACTGTTGATTTCTTTACACCAAGCTGCTTACCTATTGCAGATTCAGTCTTCCCGTCTTCCCAGCCTTATGCAGGTCTACAATTTTGTTTCTGGTGTCCTTCGACAGCTCTTTGGTCTTCACCATAGTGGAGTTTGGAGTGTGACTGTTTGAGGTTGTGGACAGGTCTCTTTTATACTGATAACAAGTTCAAACAGGTGCCATTACTACAGGTAATGTGTGGAGTTGCAGGTCTGTGAGAGCCAGAAATCTTGCTTGTTTGTAGGCGACCAAATACTTATTTTCCACCATAATTTGCAAATAAATTCTTTAAAACTCAGACAATGGGATTTTCTGGATTTGTCTATGGTCAATTGTGGTTTAGGATTCTCTGTGAAGATATGGAAAAGTAACGACTCAGGGGCCATCTGTAATTTGCACCCCCATGTGTCAGAAATCCAGACCACAATCCCCTCCCAAAAGTTTTGTACTGAGGAATTTTGCCAGATGCAATGCGTCAGGTCAGCCTTCTCCAATCCACATTTGGGACAGGCGGTAAGATGTTCAGGATTGTCCTTGTTACTAGGGAAACTAAATGCGTATTTTGCTGAGTGTATTAAACGATAGTGAGATTCCCTCCACTCTTCACATGGGGCTGCCTTACACACTCTGACTCACCCCTGAAGTATAATTTCAGAGGTAATTTTTATCTTTAATTTCTTTTCCCATTTCTTAAACAGGGTAGCTTCATATTTCTTTTCTCCCGTTTCCCTAATAAGTTGGTAGATATGAAAGAGAGATTGTTTGGTGGTCCCAGAGCCCAACTGGTTCAGCAGGGAGGCGTGGTACATTCTGAGTTGACATCCGTTAGCCGTTGTCGGGAAAAATGGAGCACCTGTTGGTATGGCAGAAAATGTACCTTGCTAAGATTGTATTTACTGCATATTTCAGAGAATGTAAGATACCTATTTTCTGAGGTCTGTAGGAGGTCCAGTAAGGTAATAATCCCCCTCTGTCTCCAAATCTCGAACATTTTGTTGTGAATCCCCTGGGTGAATTCTGGATGTTGCCATAGGCCCATCACTCTCGATGCCAGGAAGGGTTTTTTGCCCAGTTTGCGTGCTTCCTTCCAAGCTATCATGGTATCCCTGATGATGATCGAGGATTTCAGGTGGATAGGTAGGACACCTCTCCTTGTATGTAACAGGTTTAACAATGGTCACGGGTGTGCCGACTGTAGTTCTAGTGGAGAATTAGAGTAGTGGCTTGTATGGTGCCCCCAATCTAAGCAGTGTCTGAAAAGACATGATATATTATAAAATCTCAGGTTAGGTATATTGAAGCCTCCCTTACTTCTGGGCATGAGTTTGGACAGGGCTATTCGTGGCTTTTTCCCTGACCATATAAAAGTAGAGAAAATCTATTGGAGTTCCCTGATATCTGAGTCCTTTAGCAACATTGGTATTGTTTGGAGAGGGTATAGCAATTTTGGAAAGCAAACCATCTTGAGCAGATGACATCTACCTGTTAAGACAATGGGAGGTTTCGCCATCTCCGCAAATCTTTGTCCATTGTCTTAAATAGCGGACTATAATTCATCTTGTACAGAGAACCAGGTGTTTTCCCTATTTTGATGCCTAAGTAGTTGATATGGGACTTAGCCACTGGAATCTGACCACAAGTAATGGGCAGTCTAAAGAGGGATGTCAAGGGCCCCAAAAGCAATAGTTCAATTTATCAGTATTAACTCTAAACCCTGAGACTGGACCAAATGAGCCTAGAAGTTCTAAAACTTTCTCATGGTCTTCCCCAGGATCTGCCATGAAAAGGAGAAGGCAATCAGCAAAAAGGAAGGTGGCTACCTCCTGAGCACCTATCCTAATGCCTCTGAAAATGTCTCCCTCTTCTAGTATACGCGCCAGTGGTTCCAAGGCCAAATTGAACAGGAGAGGCGATTAAAGGGCAGCCCTGACGTGTGCCTTTATATAATGTGAAGGGTTTTGAGAGGAAACCTGGGATAGAAACCCTGGCTTTTGGGGCTGCATATAGTACGGATATAAATGTCCTAAAAGGGCCAACACGTTTCATTGCATCTAAGACCCCCTCCAACCAGTCCCTTCTGACATTATCAAATGCCTTCTTTTGCGTCAACGAGGCTGCAGGGAAATTATGAGAGGTCCCAGTAACAACATCAATCACAGCAAGAAAAACTGGGGGTCAGTCAGCACATCCAAGTATGCAGGTGCACTTCACCATGGCTGCAAATAGAAAAGTAAAACACAAAAAAATGCGAACACTAACAATAAAATGAGTACATATAATACTGCCATACTCACTATCTACACGATACTAGTGCTACATTGTAAATGTGAGATTCTTGGCAAATACTTTTGTACAAAATTATTTGTGCCCTTCTGCAAAATGTCAAAGCGATCTCTTTAAGACGGGAACCTAACACTAAATGCCATAGTCACTAAGTGCCATAGTAGCCTTTATTAACTACAGAGGATGCAGACTCCACATGCATGCTAAGCCGACATTATACTGTACCTCTTATGGTCCAAAATGGCCTCCACTGATTTCAGGGAATGCAGGCTCCACATGCATGCTGAGCCCACATCCTCTGTAGTTAATGGAGGCTGCTATGGCACTTAGTGACTATGGCATTTAGTGTTAGGTTCCCGTCTTAAAGAGGTCGCCTTGACGTTTGGCAGACGGGCACAAATAATTTTGTACAAAAGTATTTGCCAAGAATCTCACATTTACAGCATAGCGTTAGTATCGTGTAGATAGTGCGTATTGCAATATTATATGTAACTCATTTTATTGTTTGTGTTCGCAGAGTACTGTTGCATTTTTTTGTGTTTTAACATCAAGCACTGCAAGCATCTTTCGTATGTTGGATACTGCAGATCTATTTTTGATAAACCATGATTGAGATGGTGAGACAAGTCCCGGCATAATAAAGGAGAGTCTGTCTGCCATAATTTTAGCGATTAATTTAATGAGCGAAATTGGGTGGTATGAGGAAGGCTGTAGTGGATCCTTTCCAGGCTTTAGAATTAATTTGATATATGCCATGTTATCTGATGAGGACAAAGATGTACCCGTCAAGAGACCATTAAAGACTCTGGTAAGGGGGGGGCAGAGCCAGCGGCGCACAACGGAGGTTGTTTGAGAGCACTGCTCCGGAGCGATATAGCCCAAAGCAGCCCAAACCGGCTACTACCTCACCGTGGCAAGACCCCATTGAGGTTATTTACACTCAACTAATCATCTGGCACAAGTATGGCCAAGAGAAAACCACGCAGAAGCCCAAGAAAACTCACAGTATTCTTCCCTCCGACGGAAGCCAAACAAGATGGCGCGGCCTGCTCAGCGCCAGATGCGTGTGGCGGCAATTCTGGTGGAAGCAGCCCTGGCTCCTCGGCATTGGTGAGTGGACCTCCTCCACATGATAGATCCCTGTCTTCAACCCCCAGCTCTGACATCTCTGGGAGGGATCAATCCCTCTAACCCAGCGTAATGTGAAGGACACACAAAAGCAGCAAGGCCTAAATCGCCTGCAGGATGCGGGAAATGAGCCACCATTGATCATGCATACCAAGCCGCCAGTGGCTTCAGAGACACCTCTAATGGAATCTTTGCTAAGATCTCTGTTAACAGACCTGAAAACCTCCATGCAACATGATTTCCATACAGCGTTTACTAACCTATATCAAGAAGTCACGTCCTTAGGGGGACGAACATCACATGTAGAAAACAAAATGGCTTAAATTACTAATTAAATTAAAAATAGAGATGATATACAACACATGAAAGTGCAGGTAACTCCTGGTAGATGTAATAACAACACAATCCATATAGAGGGAGGTAACAGAATGTAGTTAGAACACTCAAGCTATACGATTGTAGCAGAGTGCCAAATAAATCCTAACACGGCCACCAATTTACACATGCAGGATAAAATACAATAAATATACCCTCCAAGAAGAAGTTACAAACAACATACCTATGTACACAGGAGAACCGCACAACCCCGACGCGCGTTTCGTCAGGACCTTTCTCTAGATGCATCTCACTCACATCTCTTAACTCAGGAATTCACTGAATCAGAAGTTATGAAAGCAATAATGTCCTTAAAACTGAATAAATCCCCTGGGCCTCATGGGCTCTCTAATGAGTTCTATAAAGTATTGGGACCACTACTATGCCCTTATTTGACTAAACTCTTTAATGCGGTTTCTAATAATGAGTCGTTTCTGTATGAAATGTTAGAGGCAGTGATAGTGACCCTTCCCAAGCCCGGAAAAACTCCTAATTGTCATTTTGTGACAATAGTTGCTCCCAGTCTATGTCCTGAAGTGCACTGCTCAACCCTGGGAAACTTGCCTTTTTGAAATTAAATGTTTTTACCCTACTGACCTGAGTTTTTTACAGTTTAGTTGGAATATAATTATTTTGTGGTCACTGTTAACAAGGATCTCGTGGACAGTGACATTTCTCACAGGCTCTGCATTGTTAGAAATTACTAAATCCAAAAGAGCATCGCCTCTAGTAGGATCTTCTAAAAATTGGCCCATAAAATGATCCTGCAAAAAGCTGAGGAATAGTCATGCTAATATTCATACTATTTCTTTATTAAATGGAGATCTCAAACTGTACTCCAAGGTAATAGCTAATCGCTTGGCTCCGATTTTGCCCACACTTATTGAAGGTGATGAGGTGGGATTTGTGAAGGGTCCACAGACGTCAGATGGCACACGTAGATTTCTTAATATTTTATCGTTGGTGGGATTGAGTCTGAAGCCTTCTCTGCTTCTATCTTTGAATGCAGAGAAAACAGTCGATCGGGTACATTGGGGTTATTTATCAGCGGTGCTTGGTCGCTTTGGATTTTCCTCCCCATGCTGATTAAATCCATCATGTACTTATACACTTGTCCTACAGCAAGAGTTTCCACATCTGGCTCCTTGTCTCGGCCGTTCCATATAACGAACGGTAAGAGGCAGGGATGTCCTCTGTCTCCTCTAGTATTCGCCCTAGTTATGGAACCCTTTGCCCTTGTAAGATCTTCACCTAGAATAACAGGAATTCCCATAGGAGGTGTTGACCACCGTATTGGTTTGTTTGCTAATGTCTTGATAAGCCTAAGCTCTCAAGAACATACCTTACCTGCTGTAGTTGACATCATTGACCAGTTTAGTGTAGTCAGTTACTATAAAATCAATGCCAACAAATCCTTGATGTTAGAGATGGGGTTAGGCCCTGAGGTGTTCTACTTAATGATTCCCTTTCAAATGGGCAGAAGAAGGGGTGCCTTACTTAAGTGTTACTCTTACTTTCCCACTACATCAATTGCAGAAAGTTAATTGTGATAATTTGCTTTACCAACTCCAAAAGGATCTTAAATCATTCTCCCATTATCCTGTATCTTGGCTAGGGAGAATAGTAGCAACTAAAATGTTCCTTTTACCAAAAGTCTTAGATCATTTTAGGAATCACCCTATAGTGTTTCCATTTTCTGTCATCAAGAGTATCCAGTCTCTGCTTTTGGACTTTATCTGGAACCATACTAGATCCAGAGTAACGGTCAATATTCTATACCTTCCGGTACATGGGGGGAATTAGGACGCCCTTGTATCTTAATGTACTACAGAGCCATAATACTAGACCGGCTTAAAAGTTGGTGGGTAGCTGATAAAAAATGGGTGACAATGGAAACCCATTTAGTGACAGCACCCTCCTTGAAGGAGTTTATGTGGAGTAAAGCCCTAACTGGCACTGTATAATCAACACTATCGATGATGGTAAATACTGGGGCCAGACTTTGGAACAAACTCTCATGTGTCAGGGGCCTTGTTCTGATGAGATACATAGATACCCCTATGCAGGTTCTGCAACACCCTGCTGGCTGATTCAGATTACAAACTGTGGATATGAAGAGGCATAAATACCTTAGGATACATTTATGAATTTAATGCCTTTTAATTACATATTTTCTAAATATGATATCCCAAAACATGACTTTTATAAGTATCTTCAGCTTAGACATCTGATACGATCCCTACAATTGTCATCTGATTCAAAACCAACCACCTATGAATCGTACTTTACCAACCCAGCTTTACTAACTAAGGGTATATCTAGGAGTTATTCAGCAGCTCCGCAGTCCAGAACAACTTTCCTTTCAAGCAAAATAGGAAATCGACTTGAAATGTAATTTCTCTTCAGAACAATGGAACTATGTATTTCTGCTAAGCAAGTCTACTTCCAGGTGTATTAATCACCTAGAAGCCACTCGGAAGTTGTTGTATAGATGGTACTATACTCCTTACCGACTCTCCAAAATATTCCCAAATGCATCCAATGTATGCTGGAGGTGCTCACGGGAAGTGTGTACATTACTGCACATATGGTGGGGATGTGAGGAGATCTTGAGATTTTGGGATTCCATTAGACAGCTACTAAGTAAAGTAACATAGTTTATAAGACCGAAAAAAGACATCTGTCCATCCAGTTCGGCCTTTTTTCCTACAAGTTGATCCAGAGGAAAGCAAAAACCACCTGTGAGGTAGAAGCCAATTTTCCCCACTTTAGGGGAAAAAATTCTTTCCCGACTCCAAACAGGCAATCAGAATTACTCCCTGGATCAACGACCCATCTCTAGTAGCTATAACCTGTAATATTATTACCCTCCAGAAATACATCCAGGCCTCTCTTGAACTCTTTTAGTGAACTTACCATCACCACCTCCTCAGGCAGAGAATTCCATAGTCTGACTGCTCTTAATGTAAAGAATCTTCTTCTATGTTTGTGTACAAACCTTCTTTCCTCCAGACGCAGAGGATGTCCCCTCGTCACAGTCCTGGGGATAAATAGATAATGGGAGAGATCTCTGTACTGACCTCTGATATATTTATACATAGTTATTAGATCTCCCCTCAGTCGTCTTTTTTTCTAAAGTGAATAACCCTAATTTTTATAATCTTTCTGGGTACTGCAGTCCACCCATTCCAGTTATTACTTTAGTTGCCCTCCTCTTAACCCTCTCCAGCTGTGCTATGTCTGCCTTGTTCACAGGAACCCAGAATTGTACACAGTACTCCATGTGTGGTCTGGCTAGTGATTTGTAAAGTGGCAGGACTATGTTCTCATCACGGGCATCTATGCCTCTTTTGATGCAACCCATTATCTTATTGGCCTTGGCAGCAGCTGTCTGACACTGGTTTCTACAGCTTAGTTTGCTGTTCCCTAAAATTCCTAGGTCCCTTTCCATGTCAGAGTTACCCAATATTTTACCATTTAGTATGTACTGATGACTTGCATTAGTCCTTCCCATATGCATAACCTTACATTTGTCAGTGTTAAACCTCATCTGCCACTTCTCTGCCCAAGCCTCCAGTCTATCCAGATCCATCTGTAGCAGTGTACTGTCCTCTTCTGTGTTAATTACTTTACACAGTTTAGTGTCATCTGCAAAAATTGATATTTTACTGTGCAAGCCTTCTACAAGATCATTAATAAATATATTGAAGAGAATAGGGCCCAATACTGACCCCTGTAGTACCCCAATCTGAATATGTGCCGTTAATAACCACCCTTTGTTTTCTATCACTGAGCCAGTTACTTACCCACATACAGACATTTTCTCCTAGGCCAAGCATTCTCATTTTATATACTAACCTTTTATGTGGTACCGTGTCAAATGCTTTTGAGAAGTCCAGATATACGACATCCATGGATTCACTGCGGTACTTACCGCCTCATAGAAACTGATTAAATTGGTTTGACATGAATGATCCCTCATGAAGCCATGCTGATAGAGTTATTTGCTTATTTTCATTGAAGTACTCCAAGATAGCATCTCTTAGAAAACCCTCAAGCAGTTTACCCACGACAGATGTTAAACTTACCGGCCTATAGTTTCCAGGCTCTGTTTTTGGACCCTTTTTGAATATTGCTACCACATTTGCTATGCGCCAATCCTGTGGAACACTCCCTGTCAGTATAGAGTCCTTAAATATCAGAAATAAGGGTCTGGCGATGACATTACTTAATTCTCTTAGGATACGGGGGTGTATGCCATCCGGTCCTGGCGATTTGTCTATTTTAATCTTTTTAAGACGCCGGTCTACTTCTTCCTGGGTCAGACAGGGCACTTTTAAAGGGGAATTTACTTTTATATTCTGCAGTTCATCCGACAGTTTATTTTCCTCAGTGAATACAGTGGAGAAAAAGATATTTAATAGCTTTGCTTTCTCCTCATCACTCTCTGCAACTCCCCCCTCATTACTCTGTAAGAGGCCGACACCTTCAGGTTTATACTTTTTACCATTTATATCATTAAAGAACATTTTAGGGTTAGTTTTACTCTCTTTGGCGATTAATCTCTCGGTCTGTAGTTTGACTGTTTTTATTTGTCTTTTACATATTCTATTTTTTTCCTTATAGTTTTTCAATGCTTTCTCGCTCCCCTCCTGTTTTAGTGATTTAAATGCTTTCTGTTTGTCATTTATTGCTTTCTTTACAGTTCTATTTATCCACATTGTTTTTTCTTGTCCCTTAACCTTTTATTCCCATAAGGTATGTACCTCTCACAATTAGATATTAGGATGCTTTTAAAAATATCCCATTTTGTGTATTTTTATTTTTGAGAACTTTGTCCCAGTTAGTTAGGCCTAAGGCCTCTCTTAGTTGGCTAAATTTTGCTTTTTTGAAGTTTATTTTTTTTCCTCCCTGAAGGAATGCTCTTTTGAATGACAGTTGGAAGGTTATTATATTATGGTCACTATTTCCCAGGTGTACCCCAACCTGCACATCTGTTGTTCTGTCAGGTCTATTGGTTAATACTAAGTCCAGTATGGCCGTCCTTCTAGTCGGGTCCTGAACCAGTTGGGAAAGGTAATTGTCTTTGGTTATTTCCAAGAACCTGTTTCCTTTGAGATATACAGGTTTCAGTTTCCCAGTCTATATCTGGGTATTGAAATCCCCCATAATAACGACCTCATTATGTTTTTTGCCGCCTCGTCTATTTCATTTAGAAGTAGATTTTCTGTGGACTCTGGTATATTAGGTGGTTTATAATAAAGTCCTATTAGTATTTTATTATTGTTTTTGGCTCCATTTATTTCTACCCACATTGACTCCACATGTTCATGTCCCTCACTTATATCTTCCCGGAGTGTGGGCTTTAGACAGGACTTTACATAAAGGCAGACCCCTCCCCCTCTCCGGTTTTGGCGATCCTTTCTAAACAGACTGTAACCTTGTATGTTAACTGCCCAGTCATAGGTATCATCCAGCAATGTCTCAGTTATTCCTACTATGTCATAGTCTTCCTCACACATCACTAATTGCAGTTCACCAGTTTTATTAGTTAGGCTTCTGGCATTAGTGTACATACAGTTAAACGGGTACCAATTCCCGAAGTAGCTCTCTTATCTATAGGCATTGATACCTTGTTAAAACCAGATGTGACCCTTGTATCACACATTCTTACTGCCACTAGAACTTTGGTGGCCAAATGTTGGAAAAACACCTCTCTTCCTGCCATAGGAGAAATCGTAGGAAGGGTCAATTATAACTAAGCTATGGAGGAGATTAAATACAGTATCTGCATTCAATTCACACTGGGAAAAGTCGAGTGCATTTCAACAACATGGAATATGATCTGATCATTCGTAAGAAACAAGATGGGTGCAATGTGCTATTAGGCCTTCTGTAGTTCTGATACATCTGAAGGGAAGCAACCTCTTAACATTCCAGGATATGACATATTAATGTAAAAATAATAATAAAATATATCCTCATGGGGGCGTGGCTAGCCATGGCTGAGTGAAGACGTGTCTTCTGAGCTCCTCTGCCTTCCTGCCTGTTTTACAGCCAAATCCCCAGCCATCATGGGCAAATCCATTAAAAAGGGTAGAGCCCGACCATCGGCTCCCCTTTCTGCATCCCAGGGGGACCTCAGCTCTTTTTTCCGCAAGCCCCCGGACTCTGAAGAGGGCCCTGAGCCTATACAACTGGAGCACGGGAGCGGCCTGCAGCATGGCGGCGGCGGCCGCCCGTCTTCCCCCAGTGCCTCCTCACCAGCCCGTTCCCTGGGCTCCTCTCTGCGGCAAGTCGTACCCTCACCTGCATCGGGCCGAACACACTCGGCCCCTCCGGCGCCCCGCGGTGAAGACACGGCTCTTCTTCTTTCTTCTCCCGTGGTGCGGGAGGCGCTCGTTCAGCCCGCCACATTCCATCATGGCGGCGCCCCGCTCCACGCGCCGGATCCATCCACGCTGCCGGCTCGTGCCTCCCTGACGCCTGTCCACCAGATCCACCTCAGGGACATCGCTCCTGGAGCACAGGCAAGTCCCCTTCTTCTTTCCCAGTCACCACCTGGGTCTCAAGCGGCCCCATGCTCCCTGCCTGCTGAGTTTGCTCCTGGTGCCACCCCACTGCGGCCCTCTGCCTCAGTCTTCCACCCACAGCAAGTATACGCTGAGGGGCCTCATCCTCCTTTGCCTCACCAGAAACATGAAGCCCTGTTCAATCAGGGGGCTTCAAGCAACAACCCTCCTTCTAAAAGGGACCCTTGTCCTTCACTGCATGGACATCAGCCTACCCCGATAGGCCGCAAAAGGGGGCCCCTGTCTCCACCAGACTCTCCTACCTCCTCTCTGGCGGCGTCGCCGCAGTGGTCCACTGGATCCTCGTCATCGGGGGGCCACAAAGGAGCGTATCCTAATTCTCCACGGGCCATTGCTCATCCCCCTCTAACCATCTATGGGGCGACCGCTACCACTCTTCCTCCTGGGTTGCTACCCGGATCTGCTCCACCTGCTCTCATAGATGACACTAGGGCTCCCACGGTAGCGGACCTACGTCAACTTCTCTGCTCTCTGCCCACTAAGGAAGATTTCTCTGTCTTTGCATCAAAAATCCTTCAAGAATGTAAGCAGGAATTTGCTCAAGTCAGAGCGGAACTCACTACTCTAAAAGAGCGGGTAGACACTGTCTCGCATGATAACTCGGATCTTCGCTCAACGGTAAAGACGCTTCAAGATGTTACTCATTTACATGGGACTCAAATACACAACCTTCAACAGCACCTCGACGACCTGGAGAATAGAGGCCGCCGTAATAATATTCGGATCCGAGGTATTCCTGAGTCCTTACCTCCCGCTGACCTTTTTCCTGCTCTTCTCAGCATCTTCAATGATCTGCTGGATAGACCAAGATCTTCCCACATTGAGATAGACCGGGCTCACCGAGCTCTACGCCCTCCTCCTCCAGATGGAGCAGCACCCCGGGACGTCATCTGCCGGATACATTATTATGCCGTCAAAGAGCGGCTCGGCAGCGCCAGTCCCTCTCCTTTGATGGAGTACCTATAATGATTTTGCAGGACTTGTCCCGTTACACTCTAGCTCAAAGGGCGGCATTGAAACCAGTCCTCTCTCTCCTGCGCGAGCGGGGGATTCCCTATCGCTGGGGCTTCCCCTTTGCCCTGATAGCTGGACACAAAAGCAACTCCACTATCCTCCGCAGTATTGAGGACCTCCCTGGGTTTCTACAAGGACTCAACCTCCCTCCGGTGGACCTGGGACAATGGCCCTCATTTGACCCCTCCAATCCGTCCCCTCCACAGGGACAGCTTTCTTCTCAACGCTCTGCAGGGTGCTCTCAAGGCCTCCCATCCCGCACTGCCCACAACCGCCGCAGACGTCAAGATGGTACCGGACGGGACTCTCAAGCTTCCCGCCCCTTCTGAGGACTTTACTCTCCGAGCTGAGGTGTATACGTTTTATTCTACTTCGCTCTTCACTGTTTACTTTGTTCCCCTTGTTAACAAGCACTAACTGAGGATTGTGTTGTTTCTAACTGACATTTTCTTCGGTTTATTCTTTCATCGCAGGGTAGGCAGATGGTTCTCTGCTGTACGGCTAACACTTCCCCCACATAGGTTAAGACACCCTCCTGGGAGCTTGCTCCTCCCAGGTGACTGTCTTGGTGGACCGTTTGGTCCGTACTTCACTGTCCACTTCTCACTGATTAGGGGCTCTTCCTGCCCTTAGCCCTCTCCTCCCGTCACCCCCTTCTTTCTTTCTCTCTTCCTTCTCTCTCCTTCAGTTCTCCTCTTCCTCTTTTCCTCCTTCCTCCCCTCCCCCTTGTTCCTTTTTTTTTTTTTTTTTTTTTTTGTTGTGTTCTCTCTCCTTCCCTTATAGGATTTGGACATGTCATCGCTCAAAATTGCATCGTATAATGCGAATGGCCTGAACTCGCGACAAAAACGCAACCAAGTGCTTCACCACTTTCATCGGCAAAAGGTACAGGTTGTCTGCTTCCAGGAAACGCATTTCAAGGAGGGTTCCTCCCCGGGCCTTCGTCATCGTCACTACGCAACCTGGTTTACTGCTAATAACCAGCTTAATAAATCTAAAGGAGTCGCCATAGCGATTCATAAAAACCTGCCTTTTCAAATGCTAGATTGCGTGGCAGACCCTGATGCCCGGTACTTGATTCTGATCTTGAGCATTGAGGGAAGGGAATTCACTATTATAAACACGTATGCTCCAAATCAAAACCAAGTCACCTTCCTAGTTGGCTTGATAGACAAAGTTATCCCCCTGGTGAAAGGTACAGTGATTTTGTGTGGGGACTTAAATCTTACCCTTGATCCCACCTTAGACAACTCCTCTGGACGAGCTACTCTCTCATATGGAGCGATCAAGAAGGTTAAAAAATCCTTGCTGCAGTTACAGCTTTGTGACCCATGGCGCCTGCACCATCCTGCCGATAGGGACTACACCTGTTACTCTCCCCCCCATTCCACCTACAGTAGAATAGATTACATTCTGCTCCAACACCGGGCTCTGTCCTGGGTGGACTCCACGCGCATAGGCTCTATCTTATGGTCTGACCATGCCCCTGTGTACTGCTCTCTACAGCTTCCTAATCTTTCTAAGACTGAATGGATGTGGAGACTTAATGAATCCCTTCTTTTGGATTCGGTGTGTGCAGCAGACATTTCTCAGTCTATCACTGAGTTTCTCAGTACACATCAGTCTGATACTACTCCCCTTCCCACCCAATGGGAGGCTCTTAAGTGTGTGCTCAGAGGCATTCTGATCAAACATGGGACTAGGCTTAAAAGGGAAAAAGCGCATTCTCTATCTCTTGCTCTTCACAAAGTAACTAGGCTGGAGATGGCCCATAAACGTGCTCTTACTCCGGACACCCTACGGGCTCTACAAGAGGCCCGCTTGGATGCCCGACGCCTTTTAGATAAATCCTACCAGAAGATGGTGCAAAAATGCCGTAGCTCATTTTATGAGTTTGGTAATAAGAGCGGAAGGATGCTAGCCAGGGCATTACGGCAAAAGATGGCATCCTCACATATCCCCCTTATCAAATCTCCACAGGGGACTCCAGTTTTCACTACTTCAAATATCGCTGCCTCCTTCCATTCCTTTTACTCAGACCTATACTCCCTACCTACCCCGCCCAACCCAGTAGATACGCCCCTATCCTCTGCCTCACGCCTCACGGCAGAGCAGTCTGCCTCATTAGAATCTCCCTTCACAGCTGAGGAGCTTCGAGGAGTGATTAAGTCCCTACCGGGTGGTAAAAGCCCTGGACCCGATGGGTACACAGCTAGGTTCTATAAAGACAACGTTGATAAGCTATCTCCCTTTCTCCTCCAAGTCTTCAATACAGTGTCCGCTGGGCTCCCCTTCCCGGCACAGACCTTAGCCGCCCATATTGCAGTTATCCCGAAACCAGGCAAGGACCCTCAGGTGTGTGCGAGTTATCGTCCCATCTCTTTGTTGAATGTGGACCTCAAAATTTTTGCTAAGCTCCTGGCAAATCGCCTGAATGCTTTCATGCCCTCTTTGGTCCATTCGGATCAGGTGGGGTTTGTGCCGGGGAGGGAGGCCAGGGATAACACCCTTAAAACTTTAGACATTATCCATCATGCCAAGAAGCACCGTATCCCCTTGATGATCCTGTCTCTAGATGCTGAAAAAGCATTTGACAGGATTTCCTGGTCCTCCTTGATAGCAACCTTGACTCATTTGGGCCTTGGCCCATGGATTACCTCGAAAATACTCTCATTATACACCTTGCCGTCAGCCCGAGTCAAGGTAAACGGCTTTCTATCTGCACCCTTCTCCATTCATAACGGCACTCGCCAAGGCTGTCCACTGTCTCCCCTTCTATATGCTCTCGTTATGGAACACCTCTTGGCGACTATTCGAGATAATCCTGACATTACTGGAATACAAATTGGAGGGCGGGAGTATAAGTGTGCAGCCTTCGCAGACGACCTTTTACTATATATTACCAACCCAAGAATATCACTTCCATGTCTTCAGCGGGAGCTTGCTCACTTTGGGGCGTGGACTAACTTTAAAGTTAACTTATCCAAGTCTCATGCCTTGAATGTGTCTCTTGCCCAGGATCTGGCACATTCCCTTAGGGCTTCCTTCCCGTTCTCTTGGCCTTCTGGAGGGATTACTTACCTTGGAATTAAACTGAGCAGTGATCTAACGCGCCTATTTCAGGATAACTTTCTCCCCCTGGTTACGCGCTTTGAGAAAGATCTCGAGTCCTGGCGTCGTGGGGATTTTTCATGGTTTGGGAGAGTTAGTATACTAAAAATGAACGTCCTACCCAAGCTCCTCTACCTCCTGCAGACCATCCCCATTCGAATACCGTATCCATTCTGGAATAGGATCCGTAAGTGCTTTCTAAAGTTCGTTTGGTCTCCTAGCAGGCCCAGAATTAAATGGAACGTTCTGATCCGTGCGAAGGATGCGGGTGGGGTTGGTCTTCCGGACTGTAAACTTTATTATCGAGCTGTGATGTATGCTCGACTTCTCGATGCCTGTAGGGGATACTCTCAAAAACAATGGGTTGTCTTAGCCAGAACTCTCTCTCCTATAGCTCTGCAGGTTATCCCTTGGCTGCAGAGTGTGCCGGCCTCGGTTCGTTCTGCACTCACCTTCACTTTTTCTCATACTTTTGCAGCCTTGAGGGGGATGCGTGTGGAGTCCCCCCTGATAGATGCTAAAGGACCCCTGACCCCAATAACCGACCATCCTCACTTCCCTCCCGGTGCCTCTGTTAGATCATTTCTAAAGGGTACGAAGCTCTCTCCCCTTCGCTTCTGTCAGGTCATCTCTGGGTCCACACTAAAATCTCTGCCTGCCCTGATAGGATCCACTCCCCACTCTTCCAGAGCCCAATTTGAATACACTCAGCTCCAACACTTCTTCTCTACCCTACGTGCTTCTCATAAGCTCGACAGGAATCTCACATCTTTTGAAAAAGCCTGTCTTGCTCCATCAGCAATCTTCAGGGATATTTCTTTTATTTATAAATTGCTCCTGGAGCAACACTCGTCCCTGCCCCTTCCATTTTGCTCGAAATGGGAGAGAGATTTAAACATCTCCATTTCCCCTACCCAGTGGCGTAGATGCTTTCTGTTTACGCATAAATCAATTTTAACTACGAAAGCGCAGGAAACCTGTTATAAGCTACTATCTAGGTGGTACAGGGTGCCCTCATTACTCCATAAATGGTTTCCTTCGGTCTCTGATAGGTGCTGGCGCTGTGGGTCCGCAGAGGGTACACTATTACATGTTTGGTGGCACTGCCCTAATTTACGCCCATTTTGGGACTCGGTCCACACAACTATTCAAAAAATCACTGGCTTCCCAATGCCAAACTCCCCGGAAGCATTTTTCCTATTCATCTTTGACCTTAATGTACCTGCTTATAAGAAATCTCTCTTGAAACATCTTATACAAGCAGCTAAGACCGTGATCCCAAGACACTGGAAATCATCCATATCCCCGACTCTAGAAGAATGGTTTGAAGAAGTCATGTCTAACCAGAGAATGGAGGAACTAATTGCTCATACTCCTCAGAAATACGTGCTTTTCCTGAAAGCCTGGGAACCATGGGAGACCTTCCGCAGTTCGGGCTCTTATAGACGCTCCTGATACTGTCTTTTGGGGCTTAACATGTACCTTTTGGCGAATAGGGCTATATAAATTTGTCCTTCTCCGAGGATATGTTCATGTCCAAACCCTTCCTCCCCCCCCCCTCTCCCCCCCCCTCTGTCTACTCCCTCCTATCAATCCCCCTCTCTCCTTTATGTGGCTTCAAACAAGCATTTTCCGTTATTACTCAATGGGTCTCCCCAATTAGACTCTTCACGCATTTGACTGTTTTGAATTTTCTTTATTGTAATGTTGTACACTTTGCTTTGTTATGCAACAGACATCTGTACAAATTTTATATAAAATCCAATAAATACTTGAATTTGAAAAAAAAAAAAAAATATATATCCTCATGATGGTCACTTCCAGACATCTGTCGCACTCCCAACACCCCCCTCCCCCAGCCAACAGTTCCCCAATAACAATAGAACAAAAGAAACAAAGATAGAGCGGAGGGCACCAGATGAAATTCTTGGGGCCTCTCCATAGCCCCCACTGAGTTCACTTTTTTCCCCACATGTGATGGAATTGAAAAATAATCTCAAATTTTGCTGTTTACCTCGGCTACCAACAGTTGTGAAGAGCAATATATATCATTGTCCTTTAGGACTATTCAACAATAAATCTAACATTGGTTGAGTGGGAGATCCACCCCACCCCAGCCCCAAGATCAGGGGACTAGAGTCAATAAGTATCTTAAAAGAAGGAGGCTTCGCGGGGCCCCAACCGTAGTGGGGGGTCCCCCCATCAGCCTCCCCCAAAACAACCTCCAAACCTGTTACGAACAGTAACCGAGGCAGTCTGGCGACCACATAAGTTTGTTTTCTTTAGAGCATTTCACCAAGAAACAGAATACTTCTCTTCAGCGGGGTCTGGAACTCATCCTTGCTTGTTTTTGTTCCATTGGGAGATCTTAAGTTCCATGGGAATCTTCCTTTAGATCCGGGCTCCACCGCGTTCATGTGGATCTATAGTTTGGATGATCTTGAGCTTCCTGCGGCATCCTAGTCAGGTATTCGTCTCCCAACACTGTAGTCGCTTCTTCAGGGGAGGTGAACAATGAAGAGGAGCCATCCGAGTGAAAGATCTTGAGAGTGGCTGGGTATATTAATGCAGATCTAGTGTTTTTGTGGTATAATTGAGTGCAGAGAGATGAAAAAAACCTGCTGAGTAATCTCAGAATGAAAGGATCCTCGTCCCCTGCAGTGTAACAGGTTACTGGGTCGACTTAAAAGCTATGTACACAGTCTCCTTATCTGTGTAAGTGAGGTAGCATACTATGACCTGTCTAGGTCTAGCTGTTTGGCGGTGCAAAGTTCCGGGCTTACTCTAGTTCCACTTTGCAACGGCACGAAAGTCCGAGCGTACGTGGCAACTCTTGTTTGCATAAGTTGAGTAAGTCCCCAGGAGGAATAGACTCTTGTAGTCCCACTACTCTCAGATTATTACGACGGGATGTTTTCAATGTCCTCCAGTTTATCCCAGAGTCTCTTGTTGTCCGCTAAGGTGGCGTGCAATTTATGTAGTATCGACTCGGTGGTGTCTTCTACCACCTGTATCCTATTTTCAGCTGCTTCTATGAGGTTATCATGCTGCTGTAGTGTGTGTTGCAATTGTTGCATAGCATTAGTGACTGAGTTGGCTAGAGTCTCTTGCAGATCAGAGGTCAAATGTGAGGCTACTTCTATAGCCAGCTTTTTATAATCCAGGTGGGCTGTTGGCGACTCTTGCAAGCATATTCCCGGCAAGTCCTCTACTTTATCTACACGTTCAGGTATGGTTGTGTGGTCGTCCAAATCTTGTGGGCTTGGCGCTATGTTTGATAGTTCAGCTTCATCAAGCTGCGGTGGAAAAACCGCTTTGCTCTTGATTTTCTTGCCCATATTCAAGATAAAATGGTCCCTGCACCGTGTCGGAGCACTGGGTATATTCTCTGCTCCAGCAGGTATATTTTCAGGTCGAGTCACGGGCAATATGTAGTGGTTTTAGGATGCGTAGCTGAGGAGCTCGCTCACTCTTCCATCTCACATGTCGGCGCTGGAACCAGAAGTCTGCCCTCTCTTCTAAAAACCCATTTAGGAGCTCTGCCTTCTCTCGATCCCCAGTGACCAACACGCTATTACCATTATTTAGGAGTCCTACATGTTCTGACCTTGGTTATTTTGCATTTATGTGTTTGAAGAATGTTTTGGGGTTGTTCTTACTTTCTTTGGCCACCTGTATTTCATTGTGTATTTTTGCTGATTTTATTACCCCCTTACATAATTTATTTAGTTCTTTATACTTTTTAAAGGCCATGTGGGGTTTAATTTTATTCGCTTGTACTTGTTACCTCTAGGAATGTATTTAACAATATACTTATCCAAAGTAGATTTAAAGTGCTCCCATTTAGCATTAGTGTCATTTTGTGACAATAGTTACTCCCAGTCTAAGTCCTGAAGTGCACTGCTCAACCCTGGGAAATTTGCCTTTTTCAAATTAAATGTTTTTGCCCTACCGACCTGAGTTTGTTTTTTACAGTTTAGTTGGAATATAATTATATTGTGGTCTCTGTTACCAAGGTTCTCGTGGACAGTGACATTTCTCACAAGCTCTGCATTGTTAGAAATTACTAGATCCAGAAGAGCATCGCCTCTAGTAGGATCTTCTACAAACTGGCCCATAAAATGATCCTGCAAAAAGCTGAGGAATTTTCTTGATTTTGCAGCAGAGGCAGAACCATGTTCCTAATCTATGTATGGATAGTTAAAATCTCCCATTATCACTACTGTGCCGGCCTGCGCTGCCCGCTCCATTTGCACATACAGTTGATCTTCTATCTCCTCAGTGATATTGGGAGGTCTATAGATCACACCAAGAATTATCTTTTTCATTATTTTTTTTTCCCTCTGAATTTCCATGCACAAGGTTTCAACATCCTCACAACCTTCATCTACAATTTTTTCTTTCACACTTACTTTCATATCACCTTGAAGATTTACAGCCCAATCATGAGAAGAGGCAAGCCATGTCTCGGCAACACCAACTACATCAATATGTTTCTCCAGTGCCGAGGCCTCAAGCTCTCCCTTTTTGCTTGCTAGACTTCTGACATTTGTGAACATACATTTTAAGTTGTCATCAAATTTTAAACTTTTAGGAAATGTATTTTTTGATATTTTTTTAATCATCATTTTTTCCTACTTCAGATTTGGTTTGTGACTGACGGATCTCCTTATCCACTTTTCTAATGCTCCCCCCCCACCAATATATTCTGACCCCTCTATAACCTGTCTACCTCCATATTTAAAGCCACATCCTCCCCCCTCGTCCCTAGTTTAAATGCATTGCCACCCCAGCCAGAATTCTCTCCCCCAACACAGCAGCTCCTCTTCCATTAAGGTGCAAATTATCTGCGGAAAACAGTTTGTACCCCAGTGAAAAGTCAGCCCAGTGGTCTAGGAACCTGTAGACCAAGAATTAAGCCATGCATTTAACTCCCTAAGCTCCCACTGACGGCCCTGTGTTGCGCATGGCACAGGCAATATTTCAGAGAACACTACCTTGGAGGTCCTTCCCTGGAGCCTAGTTCTTTAAAATTATCCTTACGGACCTTCCACCTACCGTTTATTTTGTCATTGGTACCAATATTAACCCAGCTACTTGCCTGTTCTTGATGATCCACCAACTGCCATATCTACCTCTCTAACTGCTTGCTCAGTGAGCAGCATGCTCCTCTCAAGATTGTCAGTCACCCTCACTGTTGCATTTTGCTCTTCCAGATCTCTAACCTGAGCTTCCAGATGGACAATATTCTCACATCTTTCACAGTGGTATTCACCCTGGAACACCTGCTCCAGTAGTGCATACATATGGCAGACTGTGCTCTGAAGGAAATCGCCAATGTTGCTAGCCATTATCCCAGTTACAAAAAGAAACAATGAAGATGGAAAAAAGTAGATTACTTACAGGCTCTTTATGCCTTGTCTTTAGCTTCTTGTCTTAAACTCAGTTTTTTTTAACTTCACTTAATTCACAAGCCATTTAGTGCAGCAAGCCCAACAGAGCCCAAAGTTGATGCCCAAACAACAGTGTCCAAGTCAACTTGTAGTTTATGGACATCTTTCAAATGTCAAGAACAGCCATCCCTATGTCCAGGTTTCTATTCACCTTCTCCTAAAAACAAATCAGGGTAGTCTGACAACTTCTTTACTTTGTAAACCTATGCTGGCTTTTATGATATTATTAACAGCCACATATTCCTGTATATAGTCCCTAAAGAGTCCTTCAACACAGGTGTAGTTAGGCTTTTCTGCAACTGGTGCACAATGCCCACGTTGTGTCCCTGCACAGTAGTAATCCCCTCGTTGTGGCCCCTCACAGTAGTAATGCCCACATTTTTCCTCTTTCAGTGGTGCCCCCTTCATTAATAAAGTAAAAAAAAACAAACACTGAATACTCACCCGTTTCCCAAATGATCAAGCACATCCGGTGTTCCCCAGCAGCAGCACCACCATGCGGTCACATTGTGCTGCTGGGCTGTGGGCCTGCATGCTCCTCCTACACAGCCCAGCATTTTGATGTGTGTACTACTGGGGAGTGGCACAGCTAAGCTGAATGTTACCATCTTAAAGGGGTTGTCCGAGTTATGACAAAAAATATATAGCACTGTAAATCTGATGGGCAGCAATATATAACGAAGTTAAGCAAGTTTTAGGCAAAAAAAATCCATATTTCCTAATTTCCCTGGTTCTCTTCTGGTCTTTGTTTACATGCAATAACAACAATCTCAGCCCCTCCCCCTTCTCCCCCCCCCTCTCTGCAAAGGGAATGAATACAAGTGCTGAGTGATATGTCTGTCTGCTGGAATACTCAGCAGCATGTTGTTTGTGTAGGACTACAAGTCCCAGCTGTACAATGACACTGCTAATACATACAGGAAATTCTCCCTACCTGTTCTTGTACAATACAATTCCTCTACAGCTCTTGTGCCCAGCATTTGTCTCCTCTCACTGCTGCAGCTACTGTTTGTTGTAAAAGCCTTGAGCCCTCAGTGTGTTCTGGCTGAAGGGGTTAATGTTTTATCTGAAGGATGAGAGCAGATAGCAGGAGCCCGGCAAAGAAAGGGGGCGTGGCCAGTGACGTCTCGTGTACAGACTGTTATCTGAACTCTGAGGCTTGTGAACGAAACATCACAGAGCAGAGAGATAAGGTGACATCACAGGTCATGTGACCCTCAGTCAACTCTGAGAAACCAGCAGCTTTAGAAACACAAAGTATATGGGAAAGTTGTTATACCTGACAAGTTAGAAACATATAAAGAACAAAAAAATAACTCGGACAACCCCTTTAATCAACTGGCCTCAACGTTTTAGCACCCAGGGCACATGAACTACCCCCACCCCTGTCCTGCTTTCAAACATTTTTCCTACAACAGAAGTTAAGCCTTTTTCAATATGAGTGCCTTGTGCCAGTTGCTTGCCACTGTAATAGTCCCTAGTGAATTTTGAAAAATTGTGAACAGGGAGAAAGCAATAACTGAACAGAGCTCTTTAATAATTCTTGAATGTAGCACATCTGGACTTGGAGCTTTGTTCACATTTACCTTATTTAACTAGCTTGGACCAAATCTACAGTTTGCCAATTTAGTATTTAACTGGATGTACCATACTAACTGCCCTGGTACCACCGATCTCAGCTCTTTTTCCTTTTTTTTGTACATATAGAGCAGGGGTAGGGAACCTCCGGCTCTCCAGCTGTTGTGAAACTACAATTCCCAGCATGCTTCATTCATTTCTATGAGAGTTCTTAGAAGAGCAGAGCGAGTATGCTTGCTGGGAGTTGTAGTTTCACAACAGCTGGAGAGCCGGAGGTTCCCTACCCCTGATATAGAGCTTAAAAAAATAGTAGCTCTGCCTTTTCCTGATCTTCAGTGAGCAACCCCCATTACCATTATTTAGGAGACCTACCTGCTCAGACCTTGGCTTTTTAGCGTTTATATATGTGTATATATATATATATTTGTTTGGGATTTTTTTTGCTCTCTTTGGCCACCTGCCATTCATTTAGTATTTTTGCAAATTTTCTCATTTTCTACAGATTAATATGAAGCCGTTTTTTAAAGTTCTAAGGCTACAACAGTCAGATTTGTATTTTTGTGCCTTTTTTGTCATTTATTGCCCTTTTTATAGTAGCTGTAAGCCATGTGAGGTTTAATTTTAGCCGTTTATACTTGTTACCTACAGGGCTGTGGAGTCGGTAAGCCAAAGCCCCGACTCTGACTCCTCAGTTTCCCCTGACTCCGACTCCTGACTCCGACTCCCTCAATCATGGAGCATGTTTAAGTGATAACTTTAAACAAATTTGCATAAAATCAATAGTACAGATAAGTCATGACAAAAACAGTTTGTAATCTATCAGGCTTCTCTGCATACAGCTCACTAAGGGCCTGATCAGAGGCGTAGCTAGAGGTTCAGCACATGGGGGGGCGAAAGATACTTGAGTGGGCCCCCCACTTATTGGCTTCCCAAACGCACGTTTCCAACTTCACAGGCACATACTACTAGTTTTGGTTATAATACTGTATTAGCAAGATGACTATATAAACTGCTAGATCATCTATGCTGTTAAGTACAGTACAATAGACTTTCTACATACCCTACTCTAAATACTCTACCACATAATGCAGTAAAATATAGGATTAATAGGAGTAAAAAAGGGGACTCCTATGTTAAAGGAAATCTGTCCCCAGCTTTTACATCACTAAACTAACAGTCCCTTGCCCCCATCAGACCTCAGATCGGCTTAATGTGCCCCCATCAGACCTCAGATCAGCGTATTGTGCCCCCATCAGACCTCAGATCAGCGTATTGTGCCCCCATGACACCTCAGATCAGCAGAATGTGTCCCCATCAGACCTCAGATCAGCAGAATGTGCCCCCATCAGACCTCAGATCAGCAGAATGTACCCCCATCAGACCTCAGATCAACAGAATGTGCCCCCATCAGACCTCAGATCGGCTTAATGTGCCCCCATCAGACCTCAGATCGGCTTAATGTGCCCCCATCAGACCTCAGATCGGCTTAATGTGCCCCCATCAGACCTCAGATCGGCGTATTGTGCCCCCATCAGACCTCAGATCGGCTTAATGTGCCCCCATCAGACCTCAGATCGGCTTAATGTGCCCCCATCAGACCTCAGATCGGCTTAATGTGCCCCCATCAGACCTCAGATCGGCTTAATGTGCCCCCATCAGACCTCAGATCGGCTTAATGTGCCCCCATCAGACCTCAGATCGGCTTAATGTGCCCCATCAGACTCAGGCTATGCCCCATCAGACCTCAGATCGGCTTAATGTGCCCCCATCAGACCTCAGATCGGCTTAATGCCCCATCAGATCGGCTTAATGTGCCCCCATCAGACCTCAGATCGGCTTAATGTGCCCCCATCAGACCTCAGATCGGCTTAATGTGCCCCCATCAGACCTCAGATAGGCTTAATGTGCCCCCATCAGACCTCAGATAGGCTTAATGTGCCCCCATCAGACCTCAGATAGGCTTAATGTGCCCCATCAGACCTCAGATAGGCTTAATGTGCCCCCATCAGACCTCAGATAGGCTTAATGTGCCCCCATCAGACCTCAGATAGGCTTAATGTGCCCCATCAGACCTCAGATAGGCTTAATGTGCCCCCATCAGACCTCAGATAGGCTTAATGTGCCCCCATCAGACCTCAGATAGGCTTAATGTGCCCCCATCAGACCTCAGATCGTGCACAACTTTTGTCTCCGCTTCAAAAATCATCTTCTGAGCGGAAACCTAACGGACCCCATTATAGTCTATGGGGTCCCTTAGGCTCCGTTGGGCTCAGTTATGTCCCTAATCCGTCCTTTCCGTTTTCCTGCTCCTATAACGGAGCAGGAGAACGGAAGGGCTGAACGGAGATGTGAACGAGCCCTTACTTACACTATACAACGCTTACTCTAGTTCAGGGGTTGTTTCGGAGATGACAGGTTCCCTTTAAAAATACCCTTACAATACAGTGTATTTTTAGAGGAATATATATTGTATATTGATTAAATGAGATGGTAATAATATTTAAATATACAGATAAAGAAGTTTAGATTCTAGTGGTAATATGAAGTTTGGTCCAGATTTTAGGTATTACAACAGTTTAATTTAAGAAGCAGTTCGTCCCTCATTTTATAATATACTAGCAGAAAGACCCGGCTTCGCCTGGGTATATTTCATCTATTTCATTTAATATTTCTGTGTGTCGTTGCAGAGAGAAAGTCAATGCAGCTGACAGGAGGTGATTTTTACCTTCATTTTTTCAATCCCTATTGGCTGCGGAGTGGGAGGGGGTGTGGTTTAATGGGACACGGGGGGGGGGGGGGTTAAGTCCTTCATTTCAGGGTGGCCTGAATTATAGGTTAATGCCATGGTAATTTGAAGAAACACAATGGGTAGCAGTGGAAGAAAACATTGCTTTGCGCGGGTATATTTAATCTATTTCATTTAATGTTTCTGTGTGTCGTTGCAGAGAGAAAGTCATCCTCCCTCCCATCCCTGCAGCTGACAGATGTTGATTTTTACCTTCAATTGTTCAATCTCCATTGGCTGCGGAGTGGGAGGGGTCATGGCCTGACTGAGTCGGGGGCGTGACATTGAAAGACCTAGGGCAGGGTTTTAAGTCCTTCTTTTGATAGTGGCCAGAATTACAGGTCGATGCCATGGTAATTTATGAGGACACGCCATGGGTAACAGTGGAAGAAAACATTGCTTTGCACGGGTATATTTAATCTATTTCATTTAATGTTTCTTTATGTTGTTGCAGAAAGAAATCCAACCTCCCTCCCGCCCCTGCAGCTGACAGAAGTTGATTTTTACCTTCATTTTTTCAATCCCCGTTAGCTGCGGAGTGGGAGGGGGCGTGGCCTGACAGAGTCGGAGCGTGGTTTCGCGAGATCTGGGGCGGGGGTCAGAGTGGCATGAATTACAGGTCGATGACATGGTAATTTATGGGGACCCGCAATGGGTAGCAGTGGAAAAAAACATCTTTTATTAGTACTAAATGGTCGTAGTGTAAAATTAGTCAATTTCATCTACGATTTTTGTGTGTCATTGCAGAGAGAAATTCACCCTCCCACCCCTGCAGCTGATTTTTTTCAATCCCCGTTGCCTACGGAGTGGGAGGGGGCATGGCCTGGCAGAGTTGGGGGTGTGAATTATCAAGATGCTTCGAACGGTTGTAGTCTGAAATTAGTCTATTTCATCTAAAATTTTGTGTGTCATTGCAGAGAGAAATTCACCCTCCCACCCCTGCAGCTGACAGAAGTTTATTTTTCCCTTCATTTTTTCAATCCCTGTTGGCTGCGGAGTAGGAGGGGGCGTGACCTGACACAGTTGGGGGCGTGGCTTAACAAAGCGCTTCGCATAGGTGATTTAATCTATTTCATTTAATGTTTCTGTGTGTCGTTGCAGAATGGCTGCAGAGTGAGAGGGGGCGTGGTCTGACAGAGTTGGGGGCGTGACTTAGCAAGACGATTCGAACAGTTGTAGTCTATAATTAGTCTATTTTATCTAAAATTTTTGTGTGTCGTTGCAGAGAGAAATTCATCCTCCCACCCCTGCAGCAAACAGAAGTTTATTTTTACCTTTATTTTTTCAATCCCCATTGGCTGCGGAGTGGGAGGGGGCGTAACCTGACAGTCGGGGGCGTGGATTAGCAAGACGCTTCTTCACATGGGTGTATTTAATCTATTTCATTTAATGTTTCTGTGTGTCGTTGCAGAAAGAAAGTCAACCTCCCACCCATCCCTGCAGCTGACAGAAGTTGATTTTTACCTTTATTTTTTCAATCCCTGTTGGCTGCGGAGTGGGAGGTGGCGTGGCCTTACAGAGTCGGGGCGTGGCTTAGCAAAGCGCTTCGCATAGGTGCATTTAATCTATTTCATTTAATGTTTCTGTGTGTCGTTGCAGAATGGCTGCGGAGTGAGAGGGGGCGTGGCCTGACAGACGGGGCATGGCTTAGCAAAAGGCTTCGAACGGTTGTAGTCTATAATTAGTCTATTTCATCTAAAATTTTTGTGTGTCGTTGCAGAGAGAAATTCACCCTCCCACCCCTGCAGCAAACAGAAGTTTATTTTTACCTTCATTTTTTCAATTCCCGTTGGCTGCGGAGTGGGAGGGGGCGTGACCTGACAGAGTCGGGGGCGTGGATTAGCAAGACGCTTCGCATGGGTGGATTTAATCTATTTTATTTAATGTTTGTGTGTGTTGTTGCAGAAAGAAAGTCAACCTCCCACCCATCCCTGCAGCTGACAGAAGTTGATTTTTACCATTATTTTTTCAATCTCTGTTGGCTGCGGAGTGAAAGGGTGTGTGGCCTGACAGAGTTGGGGGTGTGGCTTAGTGAGACCTGGGGCGGGGGTTTTAAGTACTTCTTTTAGGGTGGCCTGAATTAAAGGTCAATACCATGCTTATTTATGAGCCCACGCAATAGGCAGCAGTGGAGGAAAACATCTTTTATTACTACTGAACTATAGTAATAGAAAAAAACATAAGTTACATTTATGGTAACCGGAATACCTTTAACAGTGTCAGTAAATAGAAATGGATGAGATCCTCAGCTGCTGATAATTACCTGGTTGTTATGGAAACCTGCCCTCCCTGTGTGGCTTTGCAGAGAATGGCAGTTGGAGTTTAAAACCAAAGCTCCCAGTTGTAATGTTGGCTAATGGAGATCATATTTTGGGAATATCTCGGGAACGGTATGTCCTAGAGAGATGAGACCTGGTCTAAAACCTTCCCGGACACCTGATGTACCTGTGTGCCGAATTTGGTGAAAATCGGTCCAGTAGTTTGGTCGCGCATAGAGAACAGACAGACAGACAGACAGAAACTCATTTTTATATTATTAAGAGATTTTGCCATTGAGGAAGAAACTAATACAGTTTCGAAACGCGTCAGGTATAATACATAAAATATCTTGAAGATCAGTGGACAAGGCAGACATAGCAGATCTGGAGAGGGTTCAGAGGAGGGCAACTAAAGTAATAACTGGAATGGGTGGACTACAATACCCAGAAAGATTATCAAAATTAGGGTTATTTACTTTAGAAAAAAGACGACTGAGGGGAGATCTAATAACCATGTATAAATGTATCAGGGGCCAGTACAGAGATCTCTCCCATGATCTATTTATCCCCAGGACTGTGACGAGGGGACATCCTCTGCGTTTGGAGAAAAGAAGGTTTGTACACAAACATAGAAGAGGATTCTTTACGGTAAGAGCAGTGAGACTATGGGACTCTCTGTCTGAGGAGGTGGTGATGGTAAGTTCACTAAAAGAGTTCAAGAGGGGCCTGGATGTATTTCTGGAGTTTAATAATATTACAGGTTATAGTTACTAGAGAGGGGTTGTTGATCCAGGGAGTTATTCTGTTTGCCTGATTGGAGTCGGGAAGAAATTTTTCCCCCTAAAGTGGGAACAATTGGCTTCTACCTCACAGGGGTTTTTTGCCTTCCTCTGGATCAACTTGTAGGAAAACAGGCCGAACTGGATGGACAGATGTCTTTTTTGCGACCTTATAAACTGTTACTATGTAGTCCACAGTGAACTAAAGGAATATGTTATGGCCTATTTACGGAACAATACATTTAAATTAACGAAAGACTGCAACTTGGCGTTCGGGAATCCCACGTACACACGCGCAGGCTGTGCCGGCACAAGTGCAGGGGAAAGAGAACGAACTACAAGCCACAGGAACTCTGTGAACTGGGGAATAATCTTACCGACAAGAGTGACCTATGGAAGCTGCTGAACACAGTGGTTGATGTACGGAGGTGTCGGTAAGAAGCGCAAATAGCGCAATATCCCATATAACATACAGAGGTATTGGTAAGAAGAGCATACAGCGCAACCTTGTATATAAATAACAGAACGTATTGCAAATTAACTCCGAAAGACTGCTGAATCGGGATAAGACAACTGATAACCTTAAGGTATAACAACAAAGATACTGTGTCTACTTTTGGAATAAACAAAGGGCTAAATATTTAATAACGCAGTGTATGAACTACATCTAGTTCCAGTGTTGCGAGAGCTCTGCAACGGGAACAAGAGGAGGGACCGTGACTGATATGAATTACCACAGCTGCAATATTTTATATTAGTTTTTATTTGGGTTGTTTTATGAGGGTATATGTGTTTTAATTTATCTTTATTAATGTTATATAAATTGTGAATAAACACCATATTAGTGATTTGCGAGCAGGCCATTGTATTATCCATAGTCTAGGAAGTTGCTGGATATTTAGCAGTTTGAATAAAGGGCTTTAGTATATGTGGAAACATTCTCTAATATTTTTTTTGTTTTGTTTTCTCAGACCGGAGAGACTTTATCTGTGAATTCTGTGCACGTGCATTTCGGAGCAGTAGTAACCTCCTTATACACAGACGTATTCATACGGGGGAGAAACCACTTCAGTAAGTTAACGTTAACTCTTAATTATGCATATAATTTGCATATACTGTATTTCATTACTGTATTTTTCATTTCATAAGATGCACCTAGGTTTTAGAGGAGGAAAACAAGAATAAAAATATTGTTTGCCAGATTTAAGATCAGAACCTCAATTTTCATCAGACCTTAGATTAGACCCCCCAATCTAACCCTGCTCTTCTGCCGGTGATGCACTGCACAGTGACCTGACACCACAGCATCAGCTCATAGTGTGCTCATATGTTCACTATTTACTGATGCTATACGCAGTCAGGACACAGCACAGAGCAGTGCTCGGAAGAATACCATGGAGCAGTGAGTACAGTCAGTGCTAGCAGCACTACACTCATCGCTCCCTGTGCCTCCTGTATACTAATGAGCACTTTCAGAACCAAAGTGTTCATTAGTATTTGCTTTATAAGACACACTTTTGGGGGGATATAAATCTTATAAATCGAAAAACCTGGTATTAACTTGTTTTCTCTCTCAATGGAATCTAAAGGAAGATATAACTGCTGCTTCAAAGGGTTAGAACAGTGTAGCATACAGCATAATATATAACTTATAGTGAATGGTAGAAAATGGTATTATTATGCCAAGATTCTTCGAGACTATGTAAATTTAAATGTTAGTCCAGAATTCCTTGTAATGCAGCCTTTCCAGTGTTTCCTGGTTCATGAATAGTATACCAGTGCTACAGAACTATTTAGACATTTATGTAGCACAACAATGCATATGTATAAGCCATTCAGGGTTTTGGGAAAGAAACAGTAACAATCACTATGGGCAGTCTTATGGCTGCCATACAGTTCCTAGAATTAAAGTATTCAACCTCCTTAAAATAAATATAAACCAGTATACTCCTAAATAACATTTGTAATCTCACAGTTTATTATTTGACAGCAGTTTTGTTGAAAAATACTAAGATAAAGGAAAAGGGTTGCTTAAAAGTGCTTTCAGGGACTAACACTAATGACCTAGGATTAGTCATCTTTACAAGATGAATGGCTTCCGATACCTGGCTCTCAATCTGCTTTTAGTGGTAGCTACACATTCTGGAAATAACAGAGCCAGGACACCTCAGCTCTATACAATGTGTAGTGTGCATTCTCGGGTACTGTAGCTCATCTTACATTCACTTGAATAGGAGTACTGTCAGTACACAGTGTTTGGAAGCTGTGGTGTTCTGGCTCTGTACTACTTCCAGAACCTGTGGCTGCTGCTAACAACTGATCAATGGGTGTGCCAGTTGTCTGGCTTCCACAAATCTCATATACTGACCTATACAGCCACTCAGTATGTTGAAAATCCCTTTAATAAGTAATCAAAGCCTGTGCTTTGGTAGCTCCCAATCTACACAGATTAAAGCTTATATTTGGCCTGTGTCAGCTGTTGAAATGAAGACCAAAGAACATTCCTAGGAAATTAAAGGTAAATTTATAGACATCTTTGAGAGAAAGTAATATAAAAGAGTTTTTGAATATCCCAGTGAACACTGTTGGATAAATTATAAAGATAAGGAAACTGCATTGTACCACACTGTCTAGATCAGGGGTGCACAACGTTTTCTGGGTGGGGGCCACATTGTCCGACTGAACCAACGTCAAGGGCCGAAAATAAAATTTAAAGGGGTATTACCAACTGAAATACTGTATTTATGGCAGATTGAACACACAGTGTATACCATTAATGTCTAGTTACAGTTCCAGGAGTCCCATCTAATGGGAGAAATACATGAAAAATGCATGTGAGCAGCCACAAAACATGGACATACATGTCTGTTACCAGATGGATGGGGCCACACAGAATGGTATCAAGGGCCGCATGTGG
Source organism: Rhinella marina (assembly GCA_900303285.1). NCBI lineage: Eukaryota > Metazoa > Chordata > Amphibia > Anura > Bufonidae > Rhinella > Rhinella marina. The sequence goes on from ONZH01004352.1 coordinate 70,773, forward strand.
CCCCCGGGCCGCAGGTTGTGCACCCCTGGTCTAGATAATGCTCTGCCTTAAAACTTTAGAGCAAAAAGACTTGTGAAGAAAGCTACAGGCCAACAATCACTTAGAAGACTGCAGTAAGGGTTCCCTGTGAACAATATCAATACTCTTCGGTCCCAAGGAAGTGAATGTAGCAGTTGTCATGCATGCATGCATTCTCATGGGGCACTCTGGGACCTACAGTATATTCTTGTGATCAGAGGATACAAATATCAAAGCACCAGTAATCAGAAAAGTATTGTTGGTGGAAAACCCCTTTAACAGTGCCCATTCCTCAACAGAAACATTCCCAACAATAAAATATTAATGGGGTAGCATCAAGTTGAGGGGATGCCTTAGAAGGGATTGAGCAACTTGAAAATAATAAATGACAGATGATGTAAATTATAGTGAAAATACTGCAAGACATCCTACGTCAGTCTGCTAAAATGCTAAAGCTGTCCATTCAGCAGAACTATGATCCCAAAGGAGTTAAAGTGTACCTGTACTTGGAAAAAACATTTGATATGTCAGCAACACAGCAAAGATTTTGATTGGAGAGATTTCTACCAATCAGTAGACTAAAGAGATGTGGTCTGGAGATGTGCTAGAATGTCTAAGCCAGTCTTGATCTAGTCTCCTACAGTGAGGAGATAAACACTTTGTGAGCGCCTCACTTTCTGGTGATCGGAGGAGATTTAGCACTGGGACCCCCACCAACATATGACATATCAACAGTAAAATTTACATAGTAACATAGTTTATCCTGCCAATTGATCCAGAGGAAGGCAAAGAAACCCTGTGAGGTAGAAGCCAATTTTCCTCACTTTAGGGGGGAAAAAAATTCCTTCCCGACTCCAATCAGGCTATCAGAATAACTCCCTGGATCAACGACCCATCTCTAGTAACTATAACCTGTAATATTATTATACTCCAGAAATGCATCCAGGCCCCTCTTGAACTCTTTTAGTGAATTCACCATCACCACCTCCTCAGGCAGAGAGTTCCATAGTCTCACTGCTCTTACCGTAAAGAATCCTCTTCTAAGTTTGTGTACAAACCTTCTTTCCTCCAGACGCAGAGGATGTCCCCTTCTCAGGGTCCTGGGGATAAATAGATGATGGGAGAGATCTCTGTACTGACTCCTGATATATTTATACATAGTTATTAGACCTCCCCTTAGTCGTCTTATTTCTAAAGTGAATAACCCTAATTTCGGTAACCTTTCTGGGTATTGTAGTCCACCCATTCCAGTTATTAATTTAGTTGCCCTCCTCTTAACCCTCTCCAGTTTTGCTATGTCTTTTTGCTCACAAGAGCCCAGAATTGTACGCAGTACTCAATTATCTTATTGGCCTTGGCAGCAGCTGCCTGACACTGGTCTCTACAGCATAATTTGCTGTTCACTAAAATTCCTAAGTCCGTTTCCATGTCAGTGTTACCCAGTGTTTTACCATTTAGTATGTACTGGTGAAATGTATTATTCCTTCCCAATATGACATATATCAAAAGTCTTTTTCTCATAGTACAGGGAGACTTTAAAAGGGATTTCTTTCAATGGACATTTATCAGGATAGGTGATAGATGTCTGATTGTTGGGGTTCTCCACCCTTGGTCCTCCACTGATCACAAGAACACCCTCCACCTCCCCCAACCCCACCTTGAGCATTGCATTGAGCAGGAGTTTGAATGGAGCAGCAATCTAACATGCACACTGCCACTTATTTCAAAGTATGTGGGACTGATGGACATAGTCAAGTACAGAGCTCAGCTATATATGTCAGTCCCATAGACTGATGGACCTAAACAACCGTATCAAATCTGCTGGGAAGAATGGACGAAAATTACTCTGTGTAGTCTGATAGAAACTTACCACAGCAGACGTAAAGATGTTATTAAAGAAAGATGTGATTTTAAAATACTTACACAAACAAGATTATTCAGGTTTTCATTTTATTTAAATAAAAACATCTTGGGGTAGGTTGATACTTTTATAAGACATTATAAGTACCTATTAGACTCCACACAACTCTTGAATCTATATGCCTTATTGTTGTTGCTATTAGAATTCATATTATGTTAGGAGGAAATGCTCTTTAACGTCTCCTTTTTCTAGGTGTGAGTTCTGTGGCTTTACCTGCAGGCAGAAGGCTTCCCTGAACTGGCATATGAAGAAACATGATGCTGATTCTTTCTATAGATTCCCCTGTGATATTTGTGGTCAAAGATTTGAGAAGAGAGATAATCTTGCTGCCCACAAAAGTCGCAAGCATCCAGTTCCCCGTGAGACAGAACCCCAAGACACCTCCCAGTCTGTAGCTTCCGCCATTCACGATGCGTGTCATGTTGAAGCCAGCTGTAAGGATGATCACACGGAAGGTCTGACAAGGGACACTGACCAGGAGATGATACTAAAAGCTCCAGAAGTTGTACAAGAGACTCTCTTCCCTGAATACCTAGACTTAACAGAGAGTGTGCAGGAACCATCCCAGCAGTCCACTCAGACTCCAGGGAATGCTGGGATATCACTAGTGATTGTTTTATAATATCTGTCTTATGAGAGCACCACTAATATCGAGCATGGAGAGTCAGTTATGACAGCCAGATGCAGGATGCAGCATCCTTTCATTGAATGATAGCATGTACACAAGGTTGACAGCTGAATGTACCAGGCAAGGGAATCAAATAAATTATTTCAGTTTTTTACACAGCCGCCACTCATTGTATATCTTTCCATGGCTGGAAATCTGCAGTGCAGTAGAGTAAGCAAATTACCCAAGGTTAAAGGAAAAGACTAGTTCTCCTTGTGGAGAGCCAAGTAGTTTAAAGGAGTCTTACAGACAATGTTCCCAGGATACGTTTGCAAAGCTGCCCTCCTCCAGAAGGGATCTCAAAGTCCACCTATAGGTAGCTATGCTGCCCATGATTATATTTGACTTTTTTCAGTTTAAATAATTTTTTTAAATGTTATTGCATATTTGCTATTGCACCCCCTAGCGTTTTATTCCCTCTGTCCACCTAATTAGCTCATAGCTGAGGAGAAGCTGAATCTTGTGTTCAGATGTTCAATGGCTGGATATACAGTGCCTTGCGAAAGTATTCGGCCCCCTGGAACTTTTCAACCCTTTGCCACGTTTCAGGCTTCAAACAAAAAGATATAACATTTTAAATTTTTGGTGAAGAATCAACAACAATTGTGAAGTGGAATGAAATTTATTGGATCATTGAAACCATTTTTTTGTAATAATAAAACTGAAAAGTTGGGCGTGCAAAATTATTCGACCCATTTACTTTCAGTTCAGAAAACTCACTCCAGAAGTTCATTGAGGATCTCTGAATGATCCAATGTTGTCCTAAATGACTGATGAAGATAAATAGAATCCACCTGTGTGTAATCAAGTCTCCGTATAAATGCACCTGCTCTGTGATAGTCTCAGGGTTCTGTTTAAAGCACAGAGAGCATCATGAAGACCAAGGAACACACCAGGCAGGTCCGTGATACTGCTGTGGAGAAGTTTAAAGCCGGGTTTGGATACCAAAAGATTTCCCAAGCTTTAAATATCCCAAGGAGCACTGTGCAAGCGATCATATTGAAATGGAAGGAGTATCAGACCACTGCAAATCTACCAAGACCCGGCCGTCCTTCGAAATTTTCATCTTAAACAAGGAGAAGACTGATCAGAGATGCAGCCAAGAGGCCCATGATCACTCTGGATGAACTGCTGAGATCTACAGCTGAGGTGGGAGAGTCTGTCCATAGGACAACAATCAGTCGAACACTTCACAAATCTGGCCTTTATGGAAGAGTGGCAAGAAGAAAGCCATATCTCAACGATATAGATGATAGAGACATACCCCAAGCGACTTGCAGCTGTAATCGCAGTAAAAGGTGGCGCAACAAAGTATTAATGCAAGGGGGCCGAATAATTTTGCACGCCCCACTTTTCAGTTTTATTATTACAAAAAAAGTTTAAATGATCCAATAAATTCCGTTCCACTTCACAATTGTGACCCACTTGTTGTTGATTCTTCACCAAAAATTAAAAATGTTATATCTTTTTGTTTGAAGCCTGAAATGTGGCAAAAGGTTGAAAAGTTCCAGGGGGCTGAATACTTTCGCAAGGCACTGTACATGAGCAGTACTGCAGATAGGGAGTCCAGATTGCTACTTTTTATTTTCCTACTGCCCCCTGCTCTCCCACTGTAAATGTTTAACCCTTACACTCCCAGCGCCGTACACGTATGGCGCTGGGGCGATGCGGGCACATGGAGCCCGCTCGCAAGTGCGGCGGGCGTCATGGCCGGCAAGTCTCTGCTGTTTCTAACAGCAGAGACTTGCCGCTACTTACCCGATCGGCGGCGTCTTGCTGGGCCTTTAGATGCCGTGATCACGGCATCTAGTTGCGTCTGAACCCGGAAGCGTACACTTCCGGGTGGTGTACAGACGCCCCGAGTGGCCAATCGGGGTGTCTGTACACCATATGAAAACTGTAATCCTCGCTGGTGAGGATTACAGTTTTCAAAGTGCAATTCTTATTCTGGCCACTAGATGGCAGGCCAGGATAAGAAATTAGCAATTCTTGGATTTATCTCAGTCTAGTAAATCCCTGATTGCGTATAAAGAAAAAAAACACACAATATATTAGCTCATATTTGAGCTTTAAAATAGTCAAAAAAATAAAAAAAATGTTAAAAAATGTATAAAAGTTCAAATCACCCCCCTTTTCGTATAATTAAAAAATAAATACCTAAATAACAATAAATATAGACATCATGGGTATCACCGTGACTGAAAACGCCCGTACTTTTAAAATATTTTAAAAAATTTCCAATACGGCGAATTGTGTGGCGGAAAAAAGCGTCCAAATGGCGATTCGCTGTTTTTTGTCGCTTTTTTTTCTAAAAAAAAATTAAATAAAAAGTGATCAAAAAGTCATACACACCCCAGAATGGTATCAATAAAAACTTCAGATCGCCCCGCAAAAATTGAGCCCCCATACAGCTCCGTACACATAAATACCAAAAAGTTATAGGGGTCAAGATATGACAAGGAAAAAAAAAAGGGCAACTTTCTAATTATTTTATCACTATCAAAACGCAGGAAAAACTATACATATTAGGTATTGCCGGATTCGTACTGACCAGTAGAATGAAAGTAACTGGTCAGTTTTAATGCACATCGAACGCTGTAAATAAGAAACCCGTAGAACTGTAGCGGAATAGCGTTTTTTTTGCAATTTCACCCAATTTGGAATTTTTTTCCCGCTTCCCACCACACCATATCAAATATTAAATGTTTGCATTGGAAAGTACAACTTGTCCCGCAAAAAACAAGCCCTCATACAGCTATGTGGACAGAAAAATAAAACAGTTATGGCTGTTTAAAGGCAGGGAGCGCAAAACGAAAATGCATAACCGAAAAAACCTCCGGGACTGAAAGGGTTAAAATTGTGCTGAAAAGCATTGTCAACACTGCTGTACCTGTACACAGGAGTCCTCACTATTATGTTCGCACAGCAGTCCGGACTGTGTTTTTCAGTGCAGCTTTGAGTGCTGACATTCTGGGAGAATGGAGGCATTAGGAAAATTTTAAAAAATGGCTATCTGGACTCGGCAGTTCTACTTATGTATTATTGCTGATATTCGTTCAGAATTATGGTGACCGATTCCCTTAAAATGATTGTTTTGCATGATCTAAAAAAGAAATGTAATTTTTTTTTAAATGTAACTTATTTTTTTCATTTTTCAAAGAATATACATAATGCAAACAAACGCCATACTATTCCTTCTGAACTATATAATCACAGAAATGCATTTTTTCCATATGATGGACATCCATTGATGTCCAACAGGTCCCTGGCTTTCCACCAGATCTTCTGAACTACCAAAGTGGGCATACTAGTGGACCCCAGTTAAAACCTATGAACTTCTAAGGAGACTAGCAAACGCTCCCCCTTTAAAAGAAATTGTAACACCAGTTTCCTGGAGTCTACCACAGTATCTAGTCCCCATACCTGCATATGCTGTAAGTGCAAGGACAAAAATAGGCCCATGCATGTGACAGCACCATACAACCTCTGTCTTTGACTGAATGCAATTTTTCGAACTTAATGGGGTAAACCTTTTTTCCAAAGTAAATCTTAAAAAATGCTGTCAAGATGTTTTAACCAGTGATACAGAAGCCTCATCAGGGCATTGTGTAAAATATATATATGCCATTCACATTGTGCCCTATAATAATGCTCCCCCAGTAGTAATAATGTCGCCATAGTGCCTGCAGTAGACATAAGGCCCCCCATAGTGCCCCCAGGAGTAAGAAAGCCCCTCTATAAGGCATCCCTATAGCATCCACCATAGTCAAAGCCGCCATAATGCCCCCAGTAGTTATAATGCTCAGTATAGTGGCCCAGTATTTATTATGCATACTGTGGTAGCTCCAATTGTTATAATGTTCCCTGTAGTGGTCCCAGAATTAAGTCCCCCTGCAGTGCCCCTTGTAGTTTTGCTACGCTCCTGCAGTTATAACTCCCCCTGTAGTGCTCCAGCTTCAATTAATGCTGCATCCCTGTAGTGTCCACTGTATCATAATGTACCCTGTAGTGCTCTGGCCAGGGTTGCCAACCGTCCAGAAATTTCTGGACAGTCCGTAAAAATAGGTGACTTTTTTCCTGTGTCCGTGAAAAAAAATAGCTGTGTCCGTGATTTTTTTTGAGGCTAGTGGTTCTTGAGTAGATTATTTTGGTGGTAATTATCATCATTTTACAGCTCACAGTAAGAGCTGGTAATGAATTATTGTTAGTATATTGAACTGTAGCCCTGTATTACTTATCATCTTTATCATTCATTATGGTTTTTCAATTTGTCCGTAAAAAGTGTTGGCTGTCCGTAATTTTGGGATAAATTGTCCAGAAAAATGAAAAATTCTGGTTGGCAACCCTGGCTCTGGCCTGTATGAATGCATCCCTTCCCCTGATGTGATCCTGCCTGTATAAATGACCCCTGTAGTGTCCTGACCAGTACTAATGCCCCTCATAGTGCTCTGACCTGTATTAATGCCCCCCTACCCATAGTGCACCCATTAGTGCTGACATGCATTATAATAATAATCATTTTTATTTAAATAGCACCAACATATTCCACAGCGCTTTACAGTCAGAGGATTCTAAGAGGAGATAAGGGTGACATAAAAGATTTAAAAAAGTGCTATTTTTGTACAATGGTCTAGCTATCTTAACAAAATAGTATGAGGCTGCATAAGCAAGCCACTAGCCAATATCTTTAGTGCTTCTGAGTGTATGGGGTGTGGTGGACAGTCTTTGATGATGGATCAGATTCAGAAGAATGATGATGAAGGGGGAGTTAGTGGGGAAGAGTTAGTTTAGGGGATGTGATAAGCTAACCTAAAAAGATATACAGGGTAGGCATTTATATGGATACACCTAAATAAAATGGGAATGGTTGGTGATATTAACTTTCTGTTTGTGGCACATTAGTATATGGGAGTGGGGAAACTTTTCAAGATGGGTGGTGACCATGGCGGCCATTTTGAAGTCGGACATTTTGGATCCAACTTTAGTTTTTTTCAACGGTGAAGAGGGTCATGTGACATCAAACTTATTGAGAATTTCACAAGAAAAACAACGGTGTGCTTGGTTTTAACGTAACTTTATTCTTACATGAGTTATTTACAAGTTTCTGACCACTTATAAAACGTGTTCAAAGTGCTGCCCATTGTGTTGGATTGTCAATGCAACCCTCTTCTCCCACTCTTCACACACTAATAGCAACACCGCAGAAGAAATGCTAGCACAGGCTTCCAGTATCCGTAGTTTCAGGTGCTGCACATCTCATATCTTCACAGCATAGACAATTGCCTTCAGATGACCCCAAAGATAAAAGTCGAAGGGGGTCAGATCGGGAGATCTTGGGGGCCATTCTACTGGCCCACAACGACCAATCCACTTTCCAGGAAACTGTTCATCTAGAAATGCTCGGACCTGACACCCATAATGTGGTGGTGCACCATCTTGCTGGAAAAACTTAGGGAACTTGCCAGCTTCAGTGCATAAAGAGGGAAACACATCATCATGTAGCAGTTGAATGGCCCCCAAGGTCTCCCGATCTGACCCCCTTAGACTTTTTTATTTTTAGGGTCATCTGAAGGCAATTGTCTATGCTGTGAAGATACGAGATGTGCAGCACCTGAAACTATGGATACTGGAAGCCTGTGCTAGCATTTCTTCTGTGGTGTTGCTATCAGTGTGTGAAGAGTGGGAGAAGAGGGTTGCATTGACAATCCAACACAATGGACAGCACTTTGAACACATTTTATAAGTGGTCAATAACTTGTAAATAACTCATGAAAGAACAAAGTTACGTTAAAACCAAGCACACCATTGTTTTTCTTGTGAAATTCTCAATAAGTTTGATGTGTCACATGACCCTCTTCCCATTGAAAAAACTAAAGTTGGATCCAAAATGGCCGACTTCAAAATGGCCACCATGGTCACAACCCATCTTGAAAAGTTTCCCACCTCCCATATACTAATGTGCCACAAACAGGAAATTAATATCACCAACCATTCCTATTTTAAGTGTATCCATATAAATGGCCCACCCTGTATTTTTATGAAGCGCCTAAAACTGTGCAAGTTGTGAATTAACCTCATTGCCTGGGTTAGGACATTCTAGAGAACTGGTGAAGCTCAGAAGAAGTCTTAAAGAGTGAGCGAGTTACAGGTTCGGATTATGGTGGATGTTAGTCGTATATCATTTGCAGAGTGTAAAGCACAGGTAGGTTGGTAGACTGAGATGAGGGAGGAGATGTAGGGGATGCAGGACTGTGGATAGTTTTATGGGTGACAATGAGCAGTTTAAATTGAATGGACAACCAGTGCTATCACTGACACAGGGCAGAGGTATCAGAGTAGTGGTTAGACAGATAGATGAGTCTGGCTCCTGCATTAGGATAAGCTGGTAAGGGGAGGGGGGGACAATTAGTAATGAGTTACAGGAATTTGAAATGAGAATTGAGTTTCAGAGTTTTTCTTGTTACCATAAGAAGAAAGGGACTGATTCTAGAAATGTTTTTGAGGTGAACGAAACATGAATGGGAAAACAATTGAATAGAGGACATAATGTTTGACACAGCAGACAGACAGTTACTGGTGTTCTGTACCACATCAATGATGTCATGGGTGAAGTTTATTGCTGGGTATTATTGGCATAGAGATGGTACTGGTAACCAAATCTGCTGATAGTCTGTCCGATTGGGGCTGTTTAGAGAGAAAAAAGGAGAGGACCTAGGATTGAACCCTTAGGGACCCTAACAGCAAGAGGGAGAGGAGAGTTGACTGAAAGAGACTGAAAGATTGTTCCGAGAGATATGAAGAAAACCCAGAGAGATTTGTGTCCTTTAGGCCAATAGATTGAAGCGTGGTCTGGACGAGATGGTTGTCTACGGTGTCAGCTGCTGCAGGAGAGTGAGGAGAATTGGTAGAGAGTAATTACCATTACATTTAGCTATCAGGAGGTCATTTGTCACTTTAATGAAGGCAGCTTCTGTACAATGTAGGGTGCTGAGACCAGATTGTAATGGATTAAGGAGAGAGTTAGCAAAGAGATAGTGGATGAGGCGAGAGTAGACCAGAGACTCCAGGAATTTAGAGATAAAGGGAATATTAGAGACAGATCTGTAGTTAACTGTCTGAGAGTTACAGAATTGTGAAACACCAAGAGAGGAGGTTAGAGACAGAAGCTGGGAGGCAGTTGGGGAGATGGGGCTGTCCATTGGGATGTTAGAATTACCAACTCTCATTTTGGGTAACTTTGAGGACAAGAAGTGTGGCAGCCATGCAGCCAAGTGATTCAGGAACTGGGTATGGGAACGACCCTTCCCATTAAAATGAATGGGGCGGTTAGGTGTAATTACACCTGCTCACCGCTACCGATATTACGGCTACAACCCCTGGCAAAAATTATGGAATCACCAGTCTCTGAGGCTGTTCCTTCAGTTGTTTCAGATCACAGACATGACAAAAAAATAAAGGCATTTCAAATGGCAACTTTCTGGTTTTAAGAAATACTAAAAGAAATTAAGAAAAATAATTGTGGTAGCCAGTAACAGTTACATTTTTAGAACAAGCACAGGGAATAAATTATGGAATCACTCAATTCTGAGGAAAAAAATATGGAATCACCCTGCAAAATTTCATTACAAACAATAACACCTGCATCAGATTAAGGGTACATTCACACGTCCGCATTTGTGCACATCCAGAAAATCGGTCTGTTTTTTGCGGATCCGTTGCTCCGCAAACAAATCCGTTTTAAATCCGCATCCATTCCGTTTGTCCGCAAAAACGGAGCGTATGTATCCGTGTGGCATCCGTTTTTGCAGATCCGCAAAAAAAATGGAGGGAGGAATAAATTATTGTTGCTAAGATATCTTAATAAAAGGAAAGTCGTGTGATCACCCAGGCGCCATTTTGTTTGGTTCATCACGTCGTTCAGAGCTCTGTGGTGAAATCTGTGCTTGATCTAGGCATATTTTTCCACTTTCTCTTAACGATTACCATAATGTCTAAGGATATGAATGAAGTTATCATCCGCTGGCTCCTATCTCAGCGATTTGGACAGCAATCACCCATGCTCGATGAAGAACCAGAGAGGCGAAGGCGACAGTGGATTCATCCAATTGTCGCTCAGTGTCAACAGAAGGGACAATTTCATAGTATTTACAATGATCTGCGACAGGACCCCCTGAAGTTTCAAAGCTACTGCCGCATGTCCATGGAGGCTTTCGATAATCTATTGGTCTCTCTTCATCCGGACCTGACCTTCGTGGACACGAGCATGAGGCATAGCATCTCTGCTGAACAACGTCTCGTTGAGGTAAGTGTATAATAATGTATTTGTGGTATTTTGTATTATAAAAATTAAAAGGGTTGTCTCATCTCGCTGTTACTAAGGCTAGATGAGACACCATTTCTGACCACCTCACGGCCAGGAAACAGCAGAGCACAGCAATGAGAGCTACTGAAACAGCAGAGTGCTGGAGCGCTATGCTGTTTCTTGGCTGGGAGGTGTTTGGAAACGGTGTCTCATCTCGCCTTTGTAACAGCAAGATGAGACAACCCCTTTAAAGAAATCTGTCATCTGGATAATCACTATTGAAGTAAAGCCATGGCCTAATAGCACTTAGTACCTTATTTCCAGATGTGCCTTTTTTCAGCAATAGGTGTTTTCTATATTAAGAAAATCCTGTTTATTTGTTATACAAATGAGCCAGTAAAGTGCCCAGAGGGGCGTCGCTCATGCAGGAAGGAGCCCAAACACGCCTCTGCCTTGGCTTGGGCACTAGCAGGAGGCGTGCCTGGGCTCCTTCCTGCAAGAGTGACGCCGCTATAGGCACCTTACTGCCCGATTTGCATACCAAAAAAAATAGATTTTCACATTATAGAAAACATCTATTGCTTAACCAAAGGCATATCTGGAAATAAGGTACTAAGTGCTATTAGGCCATGGCTTTTTACTTAATAGTGATTATCCTGGTGACAGATTTCCTTTATTATAACAATTTTTTTTTCCTTTCCACAGATTCCTTGCAACCGGAAATTCCTTTGCGTCGCTGCACTTCGAGTTTCTGCTTGGGATCTCAACAATCTCTGGGATCGTCTGCCATACTTGTAAAGTAATCTGGCAGCGACTCAGAGAAGCAGTGATGCCCACCCCCAAGGCGGAAGATTGGCTACGTATCGCTGAGGGATTTTACCAATCTGCGCAGTTTCCAAACTGCATTGGGGCACTGGACGGTAAACACATCCGTGTAAAGAAGCCGCTGTAAAGAAGCCGCCTCACTCAGGGTCCCGGTATTACAATTACAAGCAGTACTTTTCTGTAGTGCTGATGGCATTAGCTGACAGTAACTACAGGTTTGTAATTGTCTATATCGGGGCCTATGGGAGCACTTCAGACGCCCGCATCTTTAGTGCTTCCAGAATGGGTGAGCGACTTCAGACAAACCAGCTTGCCCTGCCAGAGCCAAGAAGACTTTCCAGATCTGCAGGTCCGCCGGCTCCATTTGTGATCGTGGCTTACGAATGATTCGCATTGTCACCACACATGATGCGGCCCTTCCCAAGACACGATCTGGATGACCGTAAGCGCATCTTCAACTATCGGCTGACTCGCGCCCGTCGCTATGTGGAGTGCGCTTTTGGAATACTCTCTGCTAAGTGGAGAGTGTTCATGTCATCCATACAAATGAATCCGGACAATGCCACCCTGGTGATACAGGCTTGTGTTCTTCTCCACAACTTCACCAGGATTCATGATGCCTCCGCTGATGCAGAAATTTATCAAATTATGACATCTAATGTCATATTTGATCAGAGCTGGACTGGACGACCTGGAACAGCTGGACTAGCTGTTCGGGAACTCTATGCCGACTATTTTTGCAGTCCAGTGGGGGCATTACCGTGGCAGTTGGAAGCCATCCGTGGAGGTTGTTGATTTCAGCTTGATTCTGGATTCTAAATTACTCCAATTTTATTTTTTAGTTAGTTAGATCCCCTGTTGTTAGTTTAGTTAGGGACTCGCAAGAGAATGAGGACCCTTGACGTGGGCTTGCGGGCTGAGGTATTTTATATTGTCCAAAGTCCACTGTTATTTCTTTTTGAGATTGATAGTGTGTAATTTCTTATAATATTTCTTGAAATTTCAAGAATTTTGATGATGATTTGGCGTAAAATACCTTCTAATACCTCATTTCAAGCAAACATTTTTTACTTTCTCCAATAAAGTTATCTTAGTTATTATTCTATTAAGTGTTTGCTGAAATGGGGAAAAAAGTGTTATTTTCAGTCTATTTATACAATTAGATGAAACCTATGTGTGCCGTAGGTTCCTGTGCTGTGGACCACAATATGTGGTCCATATAATGCACAAGCACTAACTGTGGGGATGCTGTATTCACTTCAGTGGGTCCACGATCTGTGATGTGACAGACCCACGGTCAGTTCCCATGCTTTGTGGAACCGCCATAAGCAGTGTTCATGAAGATTTCAAAGTCGTCTATGATATAGAACCACCAGTTATTGCTTGAAGATCTTGCTAGAAATCCTACGGGCAGTGATGTTTTATATCACCAATGTCCGCACTTGATTTTTTGTAAGATCTTTAAGCAATATAGTTCCTGTCGTCCCTTTGCAAGGAAATGGATCAGGAAAGCATGATTATTATTATTTTTTTTTTTAATGTGGTATGTCTATTAGATCCCATGATCATCTATGAACGCGGCATCTAAGGGGTAAAATGATGGAGGCGCTGTGTAATCAAACCTCATTGTAATTTAAAAGGGGTTCTGTAGTTGTTTGAAACTGATGATCTATCCTCTGATGATATATACTCAAACAACCAATCCGCTTTTTTAGAAGGCAGCCGCGCTCCAGGAGACGTCATGACTAGTATCACTGGCCTGGGCATGGCTAAGCTCCATTCATGTGAGCAGGGCTTAGCCCCGCCCAGGCCAGTGATACTAGTCGTAACGTCACTGGGCCTGAGGAAAACACAGAGAAGGCAACAGCGCTCCTGGAGCACGGCTGTATTCGGAAACAGCTGATCGGCAGGGGTCCGACAACCGATGCTGATGATCAGTTTCAAGCAACCGCATAAACCCTTTAACTCACTACCTATAATGAAATTTGCTTCATTATAAATAAAATTTTCATGAAGCAAATTTTTTTTTTTTAAATTTAGGCATTCAGTCAAATATTTTTGGTTAACCACAGTTCCTACATAAAAAAGAGACTTCTCAAGAAATGTTTTTGTATATTTTTACTGAGAAAAATATTTAAAATATTCAACAAGTAAAACATAAAACATTAACTTTACAATAATTAAAGATTGAAAAGATCACGGTTGAATGATCCAGGAGGTGGATTAGAAGTTGGACGAAGATCCACCTGTTCCGGATTAATTGGCCGTTGTGAAGAAAAATTTGGCCTCTCATCCTGCGAAAAATAATCTTGGGAATGTTGACTTGGGGGGGGATATTGAAAACTTGTTTGGGGATAGTTGCCAGACATCGAAGTAGGTTGGCTCATCTGTGGTCTCCTGATAAGCCGTGCCCGTGCCTGCTCTAGGTAATCGTGCACTTCGGATGGGTCATGTGCGTCGATGTATATTTACTACAATACCGCCAAAGATGCCATACAATGCGGTTGACGTTCTGGTGCAACCCGGCTAAAAAACTTGCCCAGACTCTTCATTATGCTGTCTTCTGGTGTCTCAGCTCTGTTTTGTTTTAAGTAGTCCAGGACTTGTAAATCTATCATGTCCCGTGTACTTGGTACACTAACTATCTGACTTTGCTTCCTCTTTCGCCTGGCACTGGGCTGTACAACGTGTGGTGATGAAGATACTTCCACCAGTGTCGATGGTCCTGCTTCGTCGTCTTGAGGAGTTTGAGGCTGTGAAGTTGTCTTGGTCTGTCTTGGTCTTTTGGGATTCTCCGAAGTCCGAGATTGAGCCTTTTCTTCGTCCACCATATTGTCAACAGTCCTTGGAATAAAAAGAGATAAATAACATTAACATCAATATTCTCCTGTAAAACAAAGAGCCTGTATGGGGACAATCTATGCCATTAGCAATAGCTTCTCCTCATACTGTGGAGAAGATTGATGCATTTTATTTCAGTGGTCTTCTCCGCTAGAGAGCAGAAAAATGCCTGTAATTAATGGGGTTGTCCCATCTTGGACAATGGAGGCATATTGCAAGGATATGCCCCCATTGTCCTATAGGTGCGGGTCCCTATCCTGGGACCTGTAACTATATCAAGAACGGGGCCCCGAAAGTGAAGGAGGGCACATGCGCTTATGCCCTCCATTCATTTCTATGGGGCCGCCAAAAATAGCTGAGCGCTGGCTCGGCTATCTCCGTCGGCTCCATAGAAATGAATGGGAGCTGTGGCTGTGCATGCGCTGTGCGCTCCTATTGATTTCTATAGAGCAGACGTAAATAGCCGAGCCAGCGCTCGGCTATTTTCTGCGGCCCCATAGAAATGAATGGAGGGGGGTCTGCGCATGCATTCACTCAATATAGGACAATGGGGACAACCCCTTTAAAATCCTTTGATATGCCTCCCCATATGTCCCAGGCAACTCACACAGATAGTACTAACCTGGCTCCAAGGCACCTGCATCACTTATGAATCCCGCATGGACGCTGCTACTATATCTCTCTATATATACATATGTATATATATATGTTAGATGCCGGGGCATATGGGATGACACTTCATAGAATCCAGGGACTGAGAGCTTGATGAATCACTTGTGCTATATAAATTATGGCACAGTGATTGGCATCTCGAAGCGGGAATCACTCACTTGAGCAACGTTCTATTCTCCAAGTGTTTTCCATTAAAAAAAATAAATAAATTGTATAGTTACTTACGGACGCATATCCATCACCACTTTCAGAAATTGCAATTGCTGGGTATATAAGTATGGTTTTTTGGACAAGGGTGCATCGCCACTATGAGATTTCTCATTTAGCTCCCGCCTAAATTGATCTCGACAGCTCTGCCACCTGGTCTTGATCTTTTTTACTAAAAAGAAAAAATGAATAAACCAATAGAATACAACAGATTTTTACATTTTTTGAGTTTTCATTTTTCTTCACTATCTTCCTTGAGCAATAATTTTCTGGTCACACTATATGAGGGCTATTTTTTTTTTTTTACAGAAAGGTAGTATTTTGGAATGCAAACGTTTAGTATGGCATTTACACTCTCCAGTACCTCAGTATGGATAAAGCTATGACAGGCCAGGAGCACATGGCAGCATGGATGCAGCTCTGCTACACGGCGACCCTGGTTGCGCAACACTTGTCACGGCCAGGATGACTGAGTAGCGTGGATCCCATAGAGATGAATGGGATCACCGCAGAAGGTTGGATTTCTTGTGACTAATGCAGCGCGCAACAAGGTTCAACATGTAGCAATAGCCAACTGGTGCTCTCTTTATATGTGCTAATATTTATATGGACAATGAAGAGCAAGAAAAAAATTGCCGCAGGGCCTCCAGTAATTATGCTTTGGGTGGACTTAGAGGGGTGGCCTAGTATAAAAAAAACTTCCATTATATGCACCGCACACATTGTCCTTGTATGCAATTTTCAAAATTTGGGAGGTATGTGTCAGTACAGCCTATAAGATACTGCTAGAACCCACCATGTATGGAGTGGGTGTGCTGCTGAGGCATAGACATGTAGATGCATAATGCCATTTTTAGTATGATATGCATTCAGGGGTTAAAAAAAAATTTCACTTGGAGGTACATGGCACTTACTAATGTATTATGATTGTCCATATTGTCTCCTTTGCCAACTTTTCATTTTTCCATCACATTATACACTGCTCGTTTCCATGGTTACGACCACCCTGCAATCCAGCAGCGTTGGTCTTTTTATACACCATAGGAAGGCTGAAGCATCTCTGGTGACAACGAACATGGGAACACATAGCACCTCTGCAGGATTGCAGGGTGGTCATAACCAGAGAAAAGATCAGTGTATGCTGTGATTGAAAAAAGAAGGAGGAGGCAATAAGCACTATCACAATACATTTATATATTTTTTTTTTAACTTTTTTTTTTTTTAGGGTGCAACTGACAGTAATCAGACAGGTACAAAACTAACCTAATTTTTCTCGTTGTGGTGCTGAGGATGATGTCCACTGTCCCTCATACATTGCAGAAGTCACCTCTTCCCAGGCTGCATCTTTCTTCATCCGATCATGATAGCGATCGGACCTTGTGTCCCAGAGTTCAGATCGCTCTTGAACTAAAGTTATTAGTTTTTCCACATCATGTAGAGGCATTTTTTATATATTTCTATACCTTACAACACTTGTTGGCTCTCTTCCCTGTAAAGTAGCTGGGCCTTCTAAGAAAACTACAGGTTGGGAGTCATGTGACAGGGTGTGTCAATAACAACGGATCCGCAAAAACGGATGCCATACGGATGCTATCCGTATGGCATCCGTATTTTTTGCGGATACATTGAAGTCAATGAGACCACGGACCGCATTTTGCGGCCGAGAATAGGACATGCTCTATTTTTATGCGGATCTGCGGGACGGACATTGTGGGATGGACAGCACACGTTGTGCTGTCCGCATTTTCTGCGGACCCATTGAAATGAATGGTTCCGCATCCAATCCGCAAAAAATGCGGATCGGATGCGGAAAAAAACTGCGGACGTGTGAATGGACCCTAAATCTGCTCGTTAGTATCCAGGTAAAAAGGAGTGATCACACCTTGGAGAGCTGTTGCAACATGTGGACTGACATGAATCATGGCTCAAACACCAGAAATGTCAATTGAAAAAAAGGAGAGAAGTATCAAACTCCTTAAAGAGGGTAAATCATCACGCAGTGTTGCACAAGATGTTGGTTGTTCACAGTCAGCTGTGTCTAAAACCTGGACCAAGTACAAACAACATGGGAAGGTGGTTAAAGGCAAGCATACTGGTAGACCAAGGAAGAAATTAAAGCGTCAAGACAGACAGTGATGAATCTCGAATCTGCATTGGGCAAGGTGATGATGCTGGAACTTTTGTTTGGTGCCGTTCCAAAGAGATTTATGCAGACGACTGAAGAAAACATGCAAATTTCCACAGTCATTGATGATATGGGGCTGCATGTCAGGTAAAAGCACTGGGGAGATGGCTGTCATTACATCTTCAATAAATGCACAGGTTTACATTGACATTTGACACTTTTCTTATCCCATCTATTGAAAGGATGTTTGGGGATGATGAAATCATTTTTCAAGATTATAATGCATCTTGCCATAGAGCAAAAACTGTGAAAACATTCCTTGAAGAAAGACACATAAGGTCAATGTCATGGCCTGCAAACAGTCCGGATCTTAATCCAATTGAAAATCTGTGGTGGAAGTTAAAGAAAATGGTCCATGACAAGGCTCCAACCTGCAAAGCTGATCTGGCAACAGCAATCAGAGAAAGCTGGAGCCAGCAGTTATAAAAGCCAGAGGTGGTGCAAGAAAGTACTAGTGATGCGTTGGAGTGTTATTTTGTTTGTTTTTAATGATTCCATATTTTTTTCCTCAGAATTGAGTGATTCCATAATTTATTCCCTGTGCGTGTTCTAAAAATGTAACTGTTACTGGCTACCACAATTATTTTTCTTGATTTCTTTTAGTATTTCTTAAAGCCAGAAAGTTGCCATTTGAAATGCCTTTAGTTTTTTGTCATGTCGGTGATCT
The DNA here is from genome assembly GCA_900303285.1 of Rhinella marina. Lineage (NCBI taxonomy): Eukaryota > Metazoa > Chordata > Amphibia > Anura > Bufonidae > Rhinella > Rhinella marina. The sequence continues at coordinate 89,078 of ONZH01004352.1, forward strand.
GTTTTTTTTCAACAAAATTAAACAACTGAAGGAACATCCTCAGAGACTGGTGATTCCATAATTTTTGTCAGGGGTTGTAGCAGGTAAACAATGAAGAGGAGGCAGCGCCGGACCCCCGCCGATCTGATATTGATGACCTATCCTGAGGATAGGTTATCAATAAATATAACTTGGAGAAACCCTTTAAAGCTTGTTTTAACCCCTTGCCAACATTTGCTGTACATGTATGGCAGATGTCAGATCTTTAAAGAGAGTGCACCCTCTGGAATGGAGTGAGCGCCATAGCAGCCGAGTGCCTGCAGTTTCGCACAACAGATACCCAAGACTAATGTCTGCTATCGGTGGTAATGTCGATCATGAACGTTTAACCCATCAGATGTCATGGTCAAATGTGACCACGGTATCTGAAAGGCAAAAAACCTGGAAGCACATGCGTTCCAGGCAGGAACACCTTCTCATAGCTGAGATTGGGTATGGCCTTCCATAAAAGTAATAAGCTAGAGCCTGTGGTATATTCCAATTCATGTCTGCAGGTGGCAGCACTGCATTGGAATATACCAATCTTTGTATTCTGATAAAATAAAATTCCATTACTTTATATAAAAAGCAATCTAGTCTACTTGGGTGCTTAAAAAAAGGTAAAGTTTTTAAATATAAAAAATGCAAAAATAAAAAATTACCCCCTTATACTCTTAAACTATTAAAAATATGTATCCCATAAGTGAACGATGCAACCAAAAAAAAAGGGGGACTTCCGGTTTCGTCCCCAAGCATGTAGGAGTGTGGCGCGGGATGCTCCGGGCTAATCCATCTCAATCTTCTGTTTTCTGTATCTATACTGCCCTATTTCTCAACTGAAGGGGTTCCAGACCAGTTCCTGCAGCTTTCTGAGGCTTTACGGATTGATTTATTATGAAGAAGGGGGATCAGCTGGATCCGGTCACCCCAAGTCAGCATGGCGAAACAAGATGGCGCCGTCGTCCCCAACAGCTTCACAGACCTCAGTATTGGAGACTCAAGGAGATTCCGAGACTTTGGACCAATGAGATCCACAACAGGTATTCTGTATTCACTGAGGAAAATAAATTTTCAGATGAAATGGAGAATATAAAAGTAAATTCCCCATTAAAAGTGCCCTCTCTGACCCAGGAAGAAGTACAGCGATGTCTTAAAAAGATTAAAATAGACAAATCGCCAGGACCAGATGGCATACACCCCCGTATCCTAAGAGAATTAAGTAATGTCATCGACAGACCCTTATTTCTGATATTTAAGGACTCTATACTGATTGGCACAGGATTGGCACATAGCAAATGTGGTGCCAATATTCAAAAAGGGTCCAAAAACAGAGCCGGGGAACTATAGGCCGGTAAGTTTAACAACAGTTGTGGGTAAACTGAGGGATGCTATCTTGGAGTACCTCAATGAAAATAAGCAAATAACTCCATATCAGCATGGCTTCATGAGGGATGGGTCATGTCAAACCAATTTAATCAGTTTCTATGAGGAGGTAAGTTCTAGACTTGACCGCGGCGAATAAATGGATGTCATATATCTGGACTTCTCCAAAGCATTTGACACGGTACCACATAAAAGGTTAGTATATAAAATGAGAATGCTTGGACTGGGAGAAAATGTCTGTATGTGGGTAAGTAACTGGCTCAGTGATAGAAAACAGAGGGTGGTTATTAACAGTACACACTCAGATTGGGTCACTGTCACTACTGGGGTACCACAGGGGTCAGTATTGGGCCCTATTCTCTTCAATATATTTATTAATGATCTTGTAGAAGGCTTGCACAGTAAAATAATTTTTGCAGATGACACTAAACTGTGTAAAGTAATTAACACAGAAAAGGACAGTACACTGCTACAGATGGATCTGGATAGACTGGAGGCTTGGGCAGAGAAGTGGCAGATGAGGTTTAACACTGACAAATGTAAGGTTATGCACATGGGAAGGAATAATGCAAGTCACCAGTACATACTGAATGGTAAAATATTGGGTAAATCTGACATGGAAAAGGACCTAGGAATTTTAGTGAACAGCAAACGATGCTGTAGAAACCAGTGTCAGACAGCTGCTGCCAAGGCCAATAAGATAATAGGTTGCATCAAAAGGGGCATAGATGCCCGTGATGAGAACATAGTCCTGCCACTTTACAAATCACTAGTCAGACCACACATGGAGTACTGTGTACAGTTCTGGGCTCCTGTGAACAAGGCAGACATAGCAGAGCTGGAGAGGGTTCAGAGGAGGGCAACTAAAGTAATAACTGGAATGGGTGGACTACAGTACCCAGAAAGATTATCAAAATTAGGGTTATTCTTTAGAAAAAAGACGACTGAGGGGAGATCTAATAACTATGTATAAATATATCAGGGGTCAGTACAGAGATCTCTCCCATCATCTATTTATCCCCAGGACTATGACTGTGACGGGGGGACATCCTCTGCGTCTGGAGGAAAGAAGGTTTGTACACAAACATAGAAGAGGATTCTTTACGGTAAAAGCAGTGAGACTATGGAACTCTCTGCCTGAGGAGGTGGTGATGGTAAGTTCACTAAAAGAGTTCAAGAGGGGCCTGGATGTATTTCTGGAGTGTAATAATATTACAGGTTATAGTTACTAGAGATGAGTCGTTGATCCAGGGAGTAATTCTGATTGCCTGATTGGAGTCTGGAAGGAATTTTTTCCCTAAAGTGGGGAAAATTGGCTTCTACCTCACAGGGTTTTTTTGCCTTCCTCTGGATCAACTTGTAGGAAAAAAGGCCGAACTGGATGGACAGATGTCTTTTTTTGGCCTTATAAACTATGTTACTATGGAACTCTCTGCCTGAGGAGGTGGTGATGATAAGTTCACTAAAAAAGTTCAAGAGGGGCCTGGATGTATTTCTGGAGGTTAATAATATTACAGGTTATAGTTACTAGAGATTAACTTGTAGGAAAACAGGCCGAACTGGTTGGACTATAAAAAACTGGCGGAGATGGTGGCTAGGCGAATGGCCTCTGATATATCCGAAACATTAGCACACACGGTGGCTAGTACCTTACAAAACTTACAGAAGGAGATACAAGAGCAAGGCCTACGTATAACAGAACTGGAGCTGCAGGTCCTAACAGCAGAGACCGATACCGACTATGCTCGTATCAAAGTACAAGATATTTTAAAAAAGAACCAGGAGGACTTCCGGTTCCGGCGCTAGTATGTGAAGACGCAGTGCTTTGGGCTCCTCACCACGCCGCTCAGCATTGCCTGCTCCAGCGATCACATCTTTACTAAAGTGGGATTTTTATCTCACCCCCGAGCTCCAGAAAGTGCATGGAGCGATATCTTCTTCGGAGCGGGCAGAAATCTAAATCTACCTCCTCGAGCAGCAACAAGGCCCTGACTGCCGGTCTGACAGCCAAGATGGCGCCGACCACGCCAGCTACGCCACAACGCGCGGGACCTGAGGTACTAGATCACCAGCCGACAGATTCGCAGGTGGAACTGTTCGATACTGTAGCGGGGGCTGTGGACATTAAGCAACTGGCCATAGAAGTAGAAAAACAACTGGCACCGGACATCATTGCCTCGTTGTCCTCTACAGTACAGGCCACACTTAACCAGCTGCAGGGGGAGGTGGAGCAGCAAGAACACCAGCTAGTTGAAGTGGAGCAGAGGGTGGCGTGCATTGAAGAAGACGCAGGGGACTTCTCAACTAAATTACATGACTTACTGCAGATGGCAGACCGACTTAATGACCGAGTGGAGGACCTAGAAAATAGGTCTCACAGAAGTAATCTACGACTAGTCGGAGTACCGGAGTCAGTGGCGCCAACTGATCTCCGCCATTTATTTGAACACGAACTACCTCAGGCGCTGGGCTTACCGGGTAGAAGGAAAGTCGAAAGAGCTCACAGGGTGGGCCCTCTGAGAGATCCTCCAAACGGGGAGGTGAATGGTCTGGCACAGCGTCCCAGGCAGGTCATCTGTAAATACCTGGACTATACTGATAAAGAAGACATCTTACGCGCTTACAGAGCCAAGAGGGAGCCGTTGATTCTGCGGTGCACCAAAACTTTGCTCTTTGCAGATTACTGTAGAAGTTACCAGGCGAAGAAGGGCGTTCAGTACCATTTGCTCCTCATTATACAAAAAAGGGATTCGCTTCCAGCTTATTTACCCGGCGACGCTTAAAATCAGACAGCCGGATGGCTCCTTTAAGCTTTTCACAGATCCAAAAGAAGCGGACTCTTATATGCATCGTTACAGTGAAGAGACTACTGGTGAAGAATCCCGTTCTCAGCGGCCACTTCCTGACATCTCACTGCCAGAGCGGAGATCCTGGGAGAGTAGACCGTCGCGGCGTTCACCTCGGCCTCAGGATTCCCCGAAGGATCAGCGTTTACAGGGTGACAGGCGCTACCAACATGTCAGAAGCAGATAGTTTTGAGAACCCTGTATGCATGGAACTCTGATTTTGCCTTCTGAGTATTAGAGTTCCTAACAGAGGACTAAATGGAGAGGTAACAAATAGTATAATAACCTAGTAGAGAGGTAATCTACACTGTATTGCTATAGATGTGGTGAGGATCTGCGACTAATACTAGAAAAAAGGGAGTTTCAGTCACAGTATTGTATTGTTTTAGTTATTCCTTGGTTTTACCAATGTTTTTTTGGGTTCTGGTGCTATGTTACTGCAACAGTGGGTCAAAGGGCGCTAACTCTGCCGGGATCGCTCTGCTGGGAGGCGATTCCGGGGATGTGATGGTGTATCAGCCGGGTGTGCTTACCTGGGAGATGAATCCTGTAATGTAATTTAATTATGAGGATTGTCTCATGGAACGTTAAAGGGTTGCGTTCCCCTAATAAACGCATGAAAGTATTGAGGCATTTAAAACGGCTGAAGGTCGATATTGCACTATTGCAGGAGACGCATCTCCCTGGGGAGGACTTCCATAGGATGGAGAAAATGTGGGTGGGATCAGTTTATGGATCGGCGGCGGTGGATAGAAAATCTGGTTGTGTTAACACTTATTAACAGGCAGCTTTCCCATGTGATACACTCTGTGAAGGTTGATGATACGGGACGCATGGTTCAAGTACGTATTTCAGGTCCCTTCGGAGACTACAGCTTATATAATATATATGCCCCGAATCAAGGCCAGAAGGCTTTTCTGGACAAGATTAGCACGATAGTGCTCCAGGATGTACACCAAAACAAAATAGTGGGGGGGGATTTCAATCTAGTCATGAATCCAAAGGAGGACAAGCGGTCTCCTAGGGTGTCAGCGGGGCAACCTGGTCTGCATAATTTTGTCACCTTAACCTCCCTCAGGGATTGTTGGAGATTGTATCACCCGCAGGATCGGGAATTCTCACATTATTCGCATGCCCATGACACGTGGTCTCGAATAGATTATATGTTCTTGTCCTCTCCAGCCATGCAGAAAGTATCTGCTGTCAGTATGGGGGATTTGGTTATTTCAGACCATGCCCCTATCCTGCTGGATTTGAGGGATCAAGTGGCCAGGGGGCAGGATTTTGTCTGGCGTTTTCCCAATTATCTATTACAGGATGAGGATTTTGTTAAGATATTACAAGGTTGGTGGTGGGAATTCTCCGGGGATAATAGGGAGCATGTACAGTCACCTGCGCTGTTTTGGGAAACCGCAAAAACAGTGTTACGGGGCAGATTGATAGCATATGTCACTAGAATAAAGAGAATTGCTCGCAAACAATTTGAAACAGCCAGTGATACTCTGAGACGGGCATATGGGGATTTTCTCTGGGCCCAGACCCCTACAGCAAAAGAGAAATGGGTCTCGGCACAGAGAGAATTTGACATGTGGGCTGATGAGAAGGAAAGTATAGGAAGGACGCGTTTAGATGTAGAGATGCACAAATTTGGCAATAAGTCGGGCAAACTGCTGGCCTCATTAGCCAAAGGAAAACGGAAAGTTACTCATATACATAGTCTTAGAGGGAAGGATGGGATCAGGGAGCACAGACCTCAACAGATAAATGGTATTTTAAAGGACTATTTATCCACCTTATATAGGAAAGGGCAAGAAGATATAGAGGGAGGGAGGCATTTCTTGCAATCGGTGTCATTATCAAAGATTACAGAGGAGCAGTTGGCAGCATTAAATGCTCCTATAACGGCAAAAGAAATCCAAACTATCATAAAGTCATTGCTGTCAGGGAAAGCCCCAGGACCTGACGGTTACACGTCCGATTTTTACAAGGCGTTATGTGTGCAGGTGGTGCCAGTGCTAACCACTTTATTTACTTCTATAATGTAGGGTAGTAAATTATCAGAGGCTATGAATACGGCTTACATTTCAGTGCTTTATAAAGAAGGAAAAGATCCTGAGGATCCATCTTCATATCGGCCAATTTCGCTCATTAATCAAGACCTGAAGATTCTATCCAAACTACTAGCTAATAGGTTGGCTGATATTTTGCCCCGGTTGGTCTCGGACAGACAGGCAGGCTTTGTAAAAGGACGGTCTGCGGTTATCAACATCCGAAAAGCACTTTTAGCATTATCTATGGCAGGATCACCTGCATACAAAGGGAAGACTCCTGCTATCGTTGCCTTAGATGCCGAAAAGGCCTTCGACAATGTTAGCTGGACGTGGCTGGACCTGGTACTTGATGAAATGGGATTTTCGGGTACTTTTAGATCCTTTCTAACAGTTCTATATGATAATCCCAGGGCTAGAATCACCACAGCCGGGCATATTTCTGAGGCTTTCACGCTCCAGAAAGGCACTCGTCAGGGATGTCCGTTGTCCCCATTACTATTTGATCTGGCGATAGAGCCTCTTGTTCGATACCTGGACTCGGAGGAGATGTTTGAGGGCTTGTCTGTTGGCAGACAGATTATGCGGATGGCGTTATTTGCAGATGATATTGCCCTGTTTATGGCAGAACCGCGGAGGGATCTGTCTGTTGTGATGGCAGCACTGAAATTGTTTGGCTCTTTCTCAGGGTTTAGTGTCAACCAAATGAAGAGCTCAATACTGTTATTATCTGGGCAAGGGGTCATAAGGCACACCGCGGAGATAGAGGGGATACCGGTTGCTGCCTCGTATATAACTTACTTGGGGATTAAAATAGGGAATACCATGGAGTCGATATACAGGCTAAATTATAACCCCCTAATATCCAAGATCCTAGAGGATCTAAAGAGATGGAAGGACTTACCATTAGCCCTGATGGGCCATAATCATTTACTCAAGATGATGGCCATGTCCAAATTACTTTATCCCTTGCAAACAATACCATTGCTTCTGAAGCATGTAGATGTTGATTGCTTGACGAAAGCTTTCACTTTCTTCCTCTGGAAGGGAAGACGTCCTAGAATTAAACTAGCAAAACTTATGGCACCCAAGGATAACTGTGGAATAGCATTCCCGGATGTTCGGGGTTATAACTTGGCCTGCATGGGAAGACATATCGCTGATTGGGTTAATGACACCAGCTATCACTCAGCTCTGTTGTTGGAGAAGAGTTTCTGTGCTCCCTGGTCCTTGGTAGCCTTATTACATGCCAGATTGCATTCCATTCCTCTTTGGATCAAACAATCCATTCTCATTAAAGATACCATAGCTACGTGGCGTATTCTGAGGAAAAAGTATTGGCTCTCCTATAGCATTTCTAAACATCTTCCTTTGTGGGGGAATCCAGAGTTTCCTCAGGGCAACACTAATAGACTATTTACCGAGTGGAAAGAGAAAGGTATATTGCAGGTGAGACATTTACTGCATGACACTGAACCTAGATGGTTATCAGGAGAGGAGTTGATAGCAAAATATTCTTTGCGACCCTTCCAAATCATCCAGCTTGACCAGATTAAGGCAGGAGTCACCTCCAGATTGCTGTTAGTGCACAAAGAGAAAAAGCAGAATATTCTGGATAAAATTCTGGACCTGGGTGGTGGTAGGGTGTCAGTATCCTCCATTTACTTTAAAATGCAAAAAGAGAGATTCTTAGATCAGGAGGACTTTGAGTTGGGCAGATCAGTTACAGGATAGGGAAGTCTCCCATAAAATACAGAAAGGTTGGTCGGTTATGCGAGCACACATTTTGAATGAGGCTTGGAGGGAAACCCAATTACGGATAATTCATAGGGCGATCTTTGGATTCAATATACCACCGCATCCTGACAAACCTGACCGCATGACATACTGCCCAAAATGTAAGGGGTCTTACACAGATTTATATCATGGATTATGGGATTGTCCACATAGCCGAAAATTGTGGGAGGAAGTAACCAGATTAATGGAGAATATATGGGGACGTGAGGTTAGGCTTACTCCACAACTGTTTCTATTTCATTTTAATGAAGGGTCAGAACAGGGGAGGTATTTGCCTCGGTTATTTCACTCTATCAGTATGATCACCAAGCGATGCCTGCTCCAGCAATGGTTGGGAACAGAGGGCCCCACTATAGGTACTGTAGTGGAACAACTTAAAAAACTTATGTACATTGAAAGGTACGATATTTTGAAAACCAAAGACAAACACACTAAAAAGTTCTTCCAAAAGTGGAGACACTTTATTGTGAAATATATGTCAGATGCGGAAATACAGTATATTGTTCAACCATTTACTCTAACTGAATGGTACCTGGTGGAGCAGGAGAGAGGACAGTTACATAGATTGCTACTGAGGGATAGGACGATGAGGTGAGGGTACACTATTGGAAGGTTCTCCATTATAACTAGGATACTGGGATGTCTAAAGATGGTTTATCTGCAAATAGCCCTTTTACCCAGCTGTTGCATATTTGGTTATGTTATGCGGGAGATGGAGTGGGCCTGCGTGCCCCAGCAGTACTACTGTTGTAGTTTTCACTTTACAGCATATGTCTTTTCTGTATGTTAAGTTTTTAAAGGGGTTTTGGACCCCACTGTTATGTATCTGAATAATTGTGGAAAATAAATAAAAAGTTAAATAAAAAAAAAAAAAAAAAAGAACCAGGCACTATGGTCTAAGGTGGATGACCTAGAAAATAGGTCCCGCCGGAATAACCTGAGAATCCTGAATAGACCTGAATCTGTACCCCCAGCGGAATTGCGCCATGTGATGCTGGGCTTGGATTACAAGTGTTGTGTGGAGTGAGCCCAGTGGTAGGCCCTTTTCGCCCACAGGGTCCTTCAAAGGAGAATGAAATTGGGGGCTCTAGAAATACTGGGAGACCGCGTCCGGTAATGGTACGTTACCTGGACTATACAGATCAACAGCGCAAAACACCAGTTACTTTGTTCAATACGAGAATTCTAGTATTCGCGGATTATTCTGTAGAGGTCACAAAGAAAGGAAGGGCCTTCGCAATTATATGTTCAGCTTTTTTAAAAAAAACAGGTCAAGTTTGTCCTTCAATACCCTGCCATATTGAAGGTTTATGGCACGGATGGGGTCACTGAAACATACTCGACGTCGGAGGCGGCTTCTTGTCTTCTAGACCTGGAAGATCCGGGAGGATATGACACCAGATCTTCTCCACGACAGTCTCTGCGTCGCCGTGATGGATGGTCGCCGGATCCGTTGGAGCTGGAATTGCAATCACCAAAGGAAAGGAGACCAGAGAAAGCGAGCAGGATCAAACCTCCTCCCTGATCTAACTATGAGATGACGAACTTTTATAGTTCAGGAAATGTTCTCAGGGACAATGAGGAACCTATGGCTTTTTTAGTATTTGGGAGGGAGTTAGGGCTTTTGTTCATTGAGGAAGAAATATAGAGGGGTCAAGTATGCTGACACAAGTTAACTCACAGATTAGATTGGTCTGGAGGGTGATATGTGCTATCTCTTTATATTATGGGAAGAAGTGAAGTCACAAGTAGTAGGGAAAAGGAGTGGAGTACAGATTTTGGATGGAGGATGACATATTGTCGTTTTTACTGTTTTATGTTTACCTGTTTTAGAGAAGGGGGGATGGGGGAGGGATACTTTTGCTCGGGATGTCATTGTCTCATGCTATCACAACCCGGTATTCTATAGTTTTTACCTCACAAATATGCTGATAGTCTCCTGGAACATAAAGGGATTGAGATCCCCACAAAAACGTTCTCTAGGCCTTCGACATTTGAAACAAATTGAAACAGATATTGCATTGCTCCAGGAGACTCATCTCATTGCTGAGGATTTTCGTAGAATGCACAAGACATGGGTGGGCACAGTGTTAGGGTCGCCGGCTGTTCAGGGAAAAGCAGGAGTGTTGATTCTCCTTCATAAACGGGCACATTTGCAAGTACTAGGGGAAGATCTTGATACAGAGGGTCGTATGGTAAAGATAATATTGTTCACCCCACTGGGGAATATTAGTCTATACAATTTATATGGCCCTAATGGTCCTAATCAAAAGTTCTCTAAAGTGACATCGCTATTGACAGCAGACCCGGTTCCACTTAAAGTAGTAGAGGGTGATCTGAATACGGTTCTTCAAACAGGGGAGGATAGACGGGGGGGTTCTAGGACCTTTATATCACCAAGAACGAGGGATAATGTCTAGTCCACCTTTTTATCCACTAATGACCTGACGGATATCTGGAGGAGGGAACATCCAGATTCTAGAGAATATACCCATTATTCTAACACGGCAAACTCATGGTCGTGAATAGACTATTTATTCACCAGCTCTCAGTTAGAGAGAAGGGAAGAATCTGCCAATATCGAAGATCTAGTTATTTCAGATCATGCCCCTGTGAGTTTGGATCTGTGGGATCAGGTTCCATCAGGAGTGGAATACATCTGGAGGTTCCCGGGGTGGCTGTATGAGGATGAGGATTTTAGGGAGTTGTTAAAGGGCTGGTGGTTGGAGTACGCCGCTGACAATGTAGAACATGAGAATCAGGCGACGTCGTTTTGGGAAACTGTCAGGGAAATATTTTTTTATCCCTAACTTCAATTGATTGTCTCTGTCCAAATTAGATTTTGAGTGCATGTGTCGACGCTAAGAACTCCAGACCACACAGAATGTTGCTGGTTTGAAATCCCATACACTTCTCTTTATTTTTCAGGAAGCACTGTCTCATTTTAATTCTCTGATTTAGGAGGGATTTAGGAGTGGTTATCAAATCACATGTATCTCCATACCCTACTATAATTGGATGTCCAGAGTATATAACCTTTTTTGGACATGGAGCATAAATTTATGAAATCACAAAACAGGATATATGTATACAATAGGTTTCTTTTGCATCTGCGCAGTCTTACTCAGGCGTTGGCTGACTAATATTCTCTTCGTCATTCAAAAGAGGAACTAGGTGCTTCTGTCTGAAGGCTTATCTTGCGTAAGCTGTTCCAAGCTAAAAGCAGATTGTTAAATGCATAACATAAGATGTAACAGATTTCCATGTTTTTTCTTATTGCTCACCTTCACAGTCCCCCTAAAAACATTGAAATCTGTCCTCTATCTTTCCCTAAAATTCAAACTCATATTTCCTTTGAATGTCTGTAGATCTGAGCGGGAAGGGGATTGGGAGGCTTCACCAGTTTGAGTCGAGTCTCCCCTTGCGAGGGACCCCCCTTTGCAGCTGGACTTCTCAGATCGCCATTCATTCCCTCTGGTTGTCCCTCTCTCTCCCTCTCACCCCACCCACAGCTTTCCATGTGAATCACGGTTTTCAATGGGGGAAAATTCTTTATGGAATTTTCTTCCATGAAGGTGAGGCGTTCTTCCTCCAAACAAATAAAAGTTGGTGCAACCTGATCTGCCCCTTTTTGACACAATTAATCAAGATAGCGGAGGTCATTCAAGCTTTGTCCATATGGATTGTAATCCACTTGGCATTTGGCAACCTCACAAAACTCAAACTTAAAGGTCGCCACTTGGGTACTTGATGAATTGTACCAGAATGTGACTGTTCCCCTAGTAGCTATTCCCCCATCTCGGGTGATCGCTACCTCTTGTGCCACACATACACAAACAAAACAGATTTGGTAAAGGATAAAGGTATTCTTCATGATAACGGACTGGGAGGGTCCACTTTCTTGCAGTGCTAGGCGTGTATCCAGGTAGGTTTCCCTTCAAGCTTCACTGAAGTCGGGGATACTAGAAGAACTTGGTATGGTCCTTCAAATCTGGGTTCTAGAGAATCTCTGACGTGTTTTTTCACCAGCACAAAGTCACCTGGTTGTAACTTGTGCGTCTCTTGGTCAGAGTCTGGATCTGGAATAGATGAGAACACTGCAGCATGGGTTATTTTCAATTCATTACATAAACTTACAACATATTTCACAAGATTATCATTCCCTGCACTTAATTGTTGTGGGTGGTACCTCCCCAGCCTGGGTGGGCCTAAGAACAACACTTCATAGGGAGTGAGGCCAGTGGGTTGTCTAGGTGTGTTTCTGATAGAATAAAGTGCAATGGGCAAAATGTCGGGCCAGGGGAGAGAAGTTTCTTTACTAGCTTTCAGAATCTTATTCTTCAGAGTAGCGTTCATTCTTTCCACCTTTCCACTTGATTGTGGATGATAAGGATTGTGTAGGCCCAGGTCAGCTCCCACTAGCTTCCAAAGTTCTCTGGTTACGTCCGCGATGAAGGCCGGTCCTTGGTCACTTTAAATAATTTCTGGTATTCCAAATCTACAAACTACTTCAGTCAATAGTTTCTTTACAGTAGTTCTGGCAGTCATATTGCTGACTGGATAAGCTTCAGGCCATCCTGAAAACATGTCCACCACCACTAGAACATATTTGTATTTTCCGCTCTTGGGTAATTCCATGTGGTCGATTTGGATCCTCTGGAATGGATATAACGGCTTGGCTAAATGTTTCTTCGGTGTTGCTATCATTCCTCCTGGGTTACAAGTGTTGCATATTTCACAACTTCTTGAATACCGTATTTTCCGGCGTATAAGACGACCCGGCGTATAAGACGACCCACAACTTTTGCCCTAAAAATATAGAATTTGGAATATACTCATCGTATAAGACTACCCCTCCTCCAAAAAAAAAGTCAGATTTGATTTCAATATGGTAATTTTATTTAAAATGCGTATGACATGCAGGTAGCAAAGCCGGCGGCAGGACCCAGCGCAGGCGAGATCTCTGCCTCTCACATGGATCTCGCACATGCGCACCTGTGCTGCTCCCCGCGCGAGATCTGAGAGGCAGAGAAGGAGAGAAGGGCGGGCCACAGGAACGCTCCGTTCGCTACAGGGACACAGGATGGCGTGGCTGCACAGACCGGCTTCTCTCGGCTGTATGGTGGGGTATGTGCAGGCTAGGGGACATCATAATGGACGCGCTTATACACCGCAGCGCACACTGGAGGGCAGGGCCGGACTGGGACTAAAAAGCAGCCCTGCCACACAAATTCCACCAGCCCACATACAAACTTTGCCGATGTTATGCATGAACGTATCAGCATAATATTTCAAAATTATGTATAACAATGTAACAAACTATGTGCTTTATTGAATATTTTGCTTGTCAGCATCTTATAATTAAAACAGTGCAATTAATTGAGGGATATGGAAGAGAGGACTGAGGTATTTCAGGTTACTGGTTTACAAATTAAAGGGGTTGTCCAGGCAGAAGAAAAACATTTACAAAGGACTATGGGAGGTGTAAAAATAATAAAGTTATACTCACTTTATCCCTGTACTGTGACATCACTGTGTTTATTATCCCTGTACTGTGACATCACTGTGTTTATTATCCCTGTACTGTGACATCACTGTGTTTATTATCTCTTTACAGTGATATCGCTGTGTTTATTATCTCTGTACTGTGACATCGCTGTGTTTATTATCCCTGGACTTTGACATCACTGTGTTTATTATCCCTGTACTGTGACATCACTGTGTTTATTATCCCTGTATGGTGACATCACTGTGTTTATTATCCCTGTACAGTGACATCACTGTGTTTATTATCCCTGTACAGTGACATCGCTGTGTGTATTATCCCAGTGCAGGAAGAGGTAAGTGGTCTGTGTTTGTTTGTTTGTTTTCTATTTTTCAGGGTCGTGAATGCAGAGGACTACGTCGGATTCGGTGGACTACATCGGACCAGCTTTTTTTTTTTTTTTTTAATAAAATGGTCAAACGGGGGTCTGGGGGAGTGTTTATTTCAATAAAATGTTTTATACTTGTGTGTGTGTATTTTTATTTTTACAATACTACAGTTTTAGTATTTACGGCTATCTACAGACGGCCTTGATTACTAATACTGGGCTTAGTGCTTGCCGTATGGCAGGCCAGCACTAACCCCAACATCTATTACCTCGGCACCCACCGCCACCAGGGGTGCCGGGAAGAGCCGGGTACCCGCAGGACCGGACCTTCTAAATTGAGGGTCTGGCTCTGGGGCGGCTGCAGGCTGGTACCATTAGGCTGGGAAGGGCCAATAACCGTGTCCCTTCCCACCCTGGTAGTGCCAGGCTGCTGCTGCTGGTTGTATCTGGCTGGCGAAGGAAAAAAGGGGGGGACCCCACGCTATTTTTTTACAAAAATAATTAAATAATAAAAAAAAATGGCGTAGGGTCCCCCCCTTTTTTCCTTCACCAGCCAGATACAACCAGCAGCTGCAGCCTGGCACTACCAGGGTGGGAAGGGACACGGTTATTGGCCCTTCCCTGCCTAATGGTACCAGCCTGCAGCCGCCCCAGAGCCAGACCCTCAATTTAGAAGGTCCGGTCCTGCGGGTACCCGGCTCTTCCCGTCACCCCTGGTGGCGGTGGGTGCCGAGGTAATAGATGTTGGGGTTAGTGCTGGCCTGCCATACCGGCAAGCACTAAGCCCAGTATTAGTAATCAGGGCCGTCTGTAGATAGCCATAATTACTAAAACTGTAGTATTGTAAAAAAAAAATACACACACACCAGTATAAAACATTTTATTGAAATAAACACTCCCCAGACCCCTGTTTGACCATTTTATTAAAAAAAAAAAAAAAAAAAAGCTGGTCCGATGTAATCCACCGAATCCGACGTAGTCCTCTGCATTCACGACCCTGAAAAATAGAAAACAAACACACAAACACGGACCACTTACCTCTTCCTTCACTGGGATAATACACACAGCGATGTCACTGTACAGGGATAATAAACACAGTGATGTCACAGTACAGAGATAATATACACAGTGATGTCACAGTACAGAGATAATAAACACAGTGATGTCACAGTACAGAGATAATAAACACAGTGATGTCACAGTACAGGGATAATAGACACAGGGATGTCACAGTACAGGGATAATAAACACAGTGATGTCACCGTACAGGGATAATAAACACAGTGATGTCACCGTACAGAGATAATAAACACAGTGATGTCACAGTACAGGGATCGGCGTCTCGTGGCCCCATCAGACTTCAGGTCAGCGTCTTGAGCCCCCATCAGACCTCAGGTCAGCTCTTGTGCCCCCATCAGACCTCAGGTCAGCGTCTTGTGCCCCCATCAGACCTCAGGTCAGCGTCTTGTGCCCCCATCAGACCTCAGGTCAGCTTAATGTGCCCCATCAGACCTCAGGTCAGCTTAATGTGCCCCATCAGACCTCAGATCAGCGTCTTGTGCCCCATCAGACCTCAGGTCAGCCATTTCTGCCCCCATCAGACCTCAGATCAGCTCATTGTGGCCCCATCAGACCTCAGGTCAGCCATTTCTGCCCCCATCAGACCTCAGGTCAGCCATTTCTGCCCCCATCAGACCTCAGGACAGCCATTTCTGCCCCATCAGACGTCAGGTCAGCCATTTCTGCCCCCATCAGACCTCAGGTCAGCCATTTCTGCCCCCATCAGACCTCAGGTCAGCCATTTCTGCCCCCATCAGACCTCAGGTCAGCCATTTCTGCCCCCATCAGACCTCAGGTCAGCCATTTCTGCCCCATCAGACGTCAGGTCAGCCATTTCTGCCCCCATCAGACCTCAGGTCAGCCATTTCTGCCCCCATCAGACCTCAGGTCAGCCATTTCTGCCCCCATCAGACCTCACATCAGCCCCCCCCCCCGGCCACAAACAGACACAAAAAATACTTACCAACTGCTCCGGACACTGTCTTCTTCTCCTGCGCGCCTTCTTCTCCTCAAGCAGTGTGATCCCGCGAGACCTGTGACCAAGCGCTGGATCTCGCGGGATCACACAGCCAGCCCAGGAGGAAGCGCAGGAGTTGGAGACCAGACCGACGTCATGGGGACGGGACGGCCAGGACACGGCACTGCGGCAGGGTAAGTAAAGTATTAAAGAACTGTGCGCACTGCGCACTTAGCCAGCGGGGGCACTTTTTTATCGCCCCCGCCCCCACACATTATCGTGCGGCCCACCGGTCCACATAATGGTGCGGGCCCGCGGCCCACCGGGCAAATGCCCGGTCGGGCAGATGGCCAGTCCGGGCCTGCTGGAGGGCACACAGCGCTCTGCGGGCTCTGTAGCCCGGCGTATAAGACGACTACCGGCGTATAAGACGACCCCCAATTTCTGCCAGTATTTTTAGGGGTTAAAAAGTCGTCTTATACGCCGGAAAATACGGTAGTTGGTGGTTATTGTAGTAATTCCAGGTGCCAAATATATTTTGTTAATCACATCATTCATTTGGTTCTTTCCTCTATGAGTAGTATCATGAGCCCATTGTACTACAGCTGGGTACAGTGCCTTAGGTAAGCACAATTTCTTGCCCTTTCTCCAGAATCCATCTTGTAGTTCAGCTCCCTTTTCTTCCCATATTTTCCTTTCTTCTGGATTTACTTGAGTTTGAAACTGTCTTAAAAGTGCAACTCCTGGATTCGGCACTCCTTGTTGCTGGGTCTTCTCTTCTTCTTCCTCTTTTTTCTTTCCCGCTCTTGTCAGGATATATATACCCGCCTCTGCTTTCTCTCGCACCCAAACATCCTCTTGCTTCGGCTGAAAAAGTGCTGCAGCCTTGGCAGCCAAATCCGCTCTGTCATTTCCCTTCGACTCCTCTGTCTCTGTTCTGCTGTGAGCCTTGACCTTCAAAACTGCTACTTGTTTTGGTAGCTCGAGAGTTTGCATCAACGTCTTGACAGCTTTATAGTTCTTGATAGGTGTTCCACTAGCTGTCTGGAAACCTCGCAGAGCCCACTTCAGGCCAAAGTCATGTGCGATACCGTATGCATAGGCTGAATCTGTGTAGATGTTAGCAGTCTTTCCTTCCGCAAGTATGCAAGCCTCAGCCAGAGCTTTTAGCTCAGCTTCTTGGGCCGACATGTGTGGAGGTAAGGAAGCAGCCTTCACGGTGTCTTGCAAAGTAACCACAGCAAATCCAGTGTGGAACCGTCCTTGATCATCTGCATATCTCGAGCCATCAGTGAAGAAAACATAATCCGGGTTATCCAGTTTAGTTTCAGAGACAGTAGTGGTACTTAGGGGTCGAATAATATCTCGTATGGCCCACAAACCTAAAACTATCCGAACGCAGTATAACCAGGCTAGTACAATGCTAAAGGAGGCTTATACTAGATTTACAAGGGACTCGACTCAAGCTCACAAAACTGCTTGGGTTACGACAAGAGCCTCCTTCGAACAGACAAGTATTTTAGATTTGGCAATAAAATGGTAAGCATAAAATGCTTAGCAAAACAAGCTTTTGGCATTAGGCCAATCACCAGGCTCAAGTTGGAAGGAGGGTTACTGACATCTAACCCCAAAGAGATTAATAATATATGTCATTCTTATTTCCAGGCCTTATACACAGGTGACTCCTTTGATCCGCAGAGGGCGGTTAGTTATTTGGACCGTCTGTGTCTACCAAAACAGCCCCCTGAACAAGAGGCATCCCTGAATAAACCGATCTCACTGACCGACTTGTTACAAGGTCAGCCATTTTTGGACATGGCCAATCTGGCACCAGAGGTGTAGCTAGAACTGGCAGGCCCCACAGAAAAATTTTGTATGGGACCCATCCTCCATGACTATCCTGGCATCCTATATGTGCATATGTAAAGGAGAGTTCACAGGGCAGGAGGCATACACTGCAGCATGGGGGGCACAGTACAGAGCAGAGGGCAAAATACACACAGTACAGCATAGGTAGTACAGTACAGGGCGGAGCACACACAGTACAGGGCGGGGGGGGGTCACAAAGTGCAGCATATGAGGCACAATGCAGCATAGGGGGTACAGTACAAGGCAGGGACACAGTACAGCATAGCGGGCGCAGTACAGGGCATGGGGCACAGTGCATTAAAGGGGGTACAGTACAGGGCAGGAGGCACACACTGTGTGGCATGGGGGGCACAATAAAGGCCAGGGGGCAAAATACAGCATAGGGGGTACAGTACAGGGCAGGGGCACGCACAGTGCATTATAGGGGGTACAGTACAGGGCAGGAGGCACACACTGTGTAGCATGGGGGGCACAGTACAGGGCAGGGGGCAAAATACAGCATAGGAGGTACAGTACAGGGCAGGGGGCACACACAGTACAGCATAGGGGGTACAGTACAGAGCAGGGGCACACACAGTAGAGGGCAGGGGGCGCACAGTGCAGCATATGGGACAGAGTACAGGGCAGGGGGCACACACAGTGCAGCATAGGGGACACAGTACAGGGCAGGAGGCACACACTGTGTAGCATGGGGGGCACAGTACAGGGCAGGGGGCAAAATACAGCATAGGGGATACAGTACAGGGCAGGGGGCACACACAGTGCAGAATGGGGGGCACAGTACAGGGCAGGGGCAAAATATAGCATAGGGAATACAGTACAGGGCAGGGGGCACACACAGTGCAGAATGGGGGGCACAGGGCAGGGGCAAAATACAGCATAGGGAATACAGTACAGGGCAGGGGGCACACACAGTGCAGCATAGGGGATACAGTACAGGCAGGGTGCACAAACTTACCACTGTTGGTCAGGCTGGCAGTGAGTCTGAAGGTCGGCAGCATTGGCAGGCAGGCAGGCTGCAGCAATGCTCAGAGGGCTGAGACAGCTCTGCTCTGGGTTGCTCCTGCTTCTTGCATGTCTGTTAAGAGAGGCAGCCTGACGGGCAGGCAGGAGTGCAGAGGGTCACATAGGGTCCACATGGTGCTTCTGGGAGTCTGGCCCTGTTTGTGACTGAAGTATTATTTGAAATGATTGGTGGAGCAGCAGCTGCTGCTCCACCAATCAGATTACACAGTGCAGCAGAGGAGAGGTAGGAGAATCCCTCTCTCCCCTCTCCTCTTGTTTCAATGCGCAGCATTACGATCCCCCCAGGGACAGGGAGTAATTTGTTCGATTATAAAGTTTGTCACATCCGCACAATTTGTTATCTTGTGTAGGATGTTTTTGTGGTACATGTGTTCTGCTGCAGGCATCCTCCATTGTATGCATTTTTGCTGGTGATTGCTGTTTTCAATGGATCACATGTGCAGGATTTGCTCCCCCGGTTTGATATGCGCAACAGCATATGGGGTTTTGAGCACATATACAGTTACTCCCGAAACCTGAAAAAGGGTCTTATTGCCCAATATCCCTAATCAATGTGGATGTGAAGCTGGTATCCAAGATTATGGCCCCAATTCTTCCCTCACTAGTAGGCACTCACCAAGTGGGTTTTGTGCAGGAAAGTTCAGCACTAATTAACATCAGAAAAGTTCTAACAGTGTTAGATGAAGTGAGGGTATGTCCTGGTTGCCACTCCTGGCCATCCCTGCTTACATTAGATGCTGAAAAAGCTTTTGATAACATATGGTGGGGATGGTTGGGAGCA
The DNA here is from genome assembly GCA_900303285.1 of Rhinella marina. NCBI lineage: Eukaryota > Metazoa > Chordata > Amphibia > Anura > Bufonidae > Rhinella > Rhinella marina. The sequence continues at coordinate 108,736 of ONZH01004352.1, forward strand.
GTGTTGGATGTTATGCAGTTCACGGGCAGGTTTCGTAAGTGGAATCTATCAATTACCCAGGGCTAGGATATGTATGGGAGGTATTCTTTCGGAGCCTTTTCCATTGAGAAAGAGAACATATCAGGGCTGTTCTCTTTCTCCACTCCTCTTCAATATGGCCTTCGAACCACTGGCAAGATGCTTGCTCCTTGAGATAGCAGTTTCGGGGATAGCGGTGGGGGGAGAGACGGTTAAGCTGACGGTATTTGCCGATGACATTCTCCTGTTTCTGGAAAACCTGACTAGAGAGCTGAGGAGAATCTTTGAAACTCTGGAGGAGTTTGGGCGGGTGTCAGGTTTTCGGATTAATGCCTCTAACCTATCATCGAGGGAGCTGTCCCGGCTCGGACCAGCAGTCTCTTTTTTTTTAAATCAGATAATTTTTATTAATTTTAACAAAGCTATACATTCCAGAATCATACAAGAATGAATCACATAGAATAATAATCGAACTATAAGCATTAACAAATGCTCCTTAAGCCCCCCCCCCCACGAAAAACAATCACCCTCCCCCTCCCTTTTCCCCATACACCTCTGCGATGACACCCCTGAGTACGTCTATTCAGCAGTAGAATCCGTGGCTAGCCATTTACCCCACACTTTATCAAACTTGAGAGGACAACCCCTTTTCAGGAATACCGCTTTTTCACACGTTAACATATTTTTGACTGTGGTTCTGAATTCCTGAATAGTAGGCGAACATGCCTATATCCAGTGAAGTGCTATTAACTTCCTGGCCACATAAAGTAGTCTCCCAATTGCTGTTCTATCAAACTCATCTACACTAAGCTCAGCCATGTATCCTAGAATACAAACTTTGGGGTCTCTAGGCAGTCTGATCGAAAAAGCTCTCCCTATCTTAATTAGTACCTCACTCCAAAATTTGTCTAATTTTGGACAATTCCAGAGCATATGTAGTAGGTCTGCTGGTTCAACATGACATCTTGGACATTTTGCGTCCATTCTGACCCCTATACGGTGTAAAAACACTGGCGTTTTGTACACCCTGTGAATGATGAATAGCTGTGACAATTTCCCCTGTTCACTCAGCGAGGACTTCGGGACTGCTTCCAGGATGTCTTCCCACTGCTCCTTCGTAATTTCCCACAAATCCTTTTCCCACCCTTTCATTCTAACCAAAGGATGCGATTCTAAGAATTTATCCAACAACATTTGATATATGAAGGATATAACCCCTTTTGTACCCCCTCTGGATAATACCAACTTAAGAGCCCCATCCTTGGATATTTTTGCAGAGCCACCTCTACATGTGGACGAAAAAGCATGTCTAATCTGTAAGTATTGGAAAAAACGGTCTTTTGGTATCCCATACAGTTCCTGAATTTTAGTAACTGTACAGAATTCCCCTTCATCTAGGAGATTGCCTAGGCAATTAATCCCTTTCCTCTCCCAGTCACGAAATCCCCGCAGGGATCAGAATTCAGGAAGTATACGGTTTTTCCATAAAGGAGTAAATTCTGTAATTCCTACAATTCCTCTCAGTTGCTTCATCTTCTCCCATGTTTTCCTCATAAGTCTCACTAGCGGGGGTCTATTATCCACTAAAGGTATCCCAGCTCCCTCTAGTACCCACATGATCCCTTTTCCCCCCATTTTGTGTTCTAAAATGTGTCTAGTTATATCCGTATTCCCTTGTTCCCCCCAGCCTCTAAAATGTTGACACTGAGCCGCCAGATAGTAAATCTATGGGTTTGGCAATGATAGTCCTCCCGCAGCTTTAGAATATTGTAGTGTCTCGAGCTTAATTCTCGGACTACCCTTTTTCCAAGTCAATTCCCTGAAGATAGAGTTTATCCGGTGAAACCTATCTAGCGCGATCCATACCGGGGCATTGTGGAGAACATACAAGAGTTGGGGCATAAATACCATTTTTAGTAGGTTCACTCTACCTACCACCGATAAGAATAACTTGCACCACACCTTAACTTTCTGCCTGAATCTATCCAGCAGAGGCAGGAGATTTAGATTCTCAAAATCTGACAATTTTGGCGAGATATATATCCCCAGGTATTTGATTTCATTCACACATGGAATGCCATTCATCACTGCAGTATTTGAAGTAGTTTGACCATCCAGAAACATCAAGGCTGATTTATGCCAATTAATCCTTAACCCTGACATATCTCCAAACCTGCCTAATAGAGACATGGCTTCTGACAGTGATGTCGAAGTGTCCCCCAAAAATAGCAGAGTGTCGTCCGCGTACATAGCGACTTTGTTCTGGACTGGGCCATACTGAAAGCCTCGTATGATCGACAAATTCCGAACCGCTGCTGCCAGTGGTTCAATCACTATGGCGAACAGCAAGGGAGAGAGTGGGCATCCTTGCCTTGTACCCCTCTCTAAATTAAAGGAAGAAGACACTCCTCCATTTACACTAATGCAGGCCCTAGGATCTGAATATAAGATGTGCACCCATTTGATAAATCGTTGGCCAAAACCCATGGATTGCAGCGTGTACCAAAGAAACCTCCACTCCACACTATCAAACGCTTTGGCAGCGTCCAGTGCCAAAACCGCCCTATCCCCAGTATTATCTGCTTCAACTTGAATGCTGGTGAAGACCCTTCTAATATTGATAGATGTAGATTTGGACGGCATAAAACCCGTTTGATCCGAATAGATTATAGACAGGATCACTTTAGCTAATCTTATGGCTAACACTTTGGCAAGTATTTTGACATCTGCTGTGAGTAAGGAAATGGGCCTATATGAGTCAGGATTCGTTGGATCCTTCCCCGGTTTGGGTAATACCACTATAAGGGCTTCTTGCATAGACCTAGGAAGCATTCCACTCTCAAAGGAATCATTGAATACAGTAAGTAATTTGGGTAGTAGTACATCCTGGAATTTCTTGTACACCTCTATCGGGAGTCCATCTGTTCCTGGGGCTTTATCATTAGCCATACCCTTTACTGCATCCTCCAACTCTTCTAATCTTAGCGGAGCTTCCAGCGAGTCTTTCGCTGTCGCTGTTAATTTAGGAAGATTTAATCCCTCTAGAAAGTAAAGAATTTCAGACTCTGAACTGGAGCTTCTAGACTTATATAATGAAGAATAAAAGTTCTCCATTATACCTAGTATATCACTTGAGCTAGTACATTTCCTTCCCTGCATGTCCACTAATTCAGTTATGCATGTTGACCCCTGTTGGGCTTTTGAAACCACCGACAGCATATGCCCAGCCCTCTCTCCCTCTTCAAAGAACTTCTGTTTGAAGAATAGCCTTTTCCTGTCTGCTACTGAAAGAAGATGTTGTCGTAGGTCTTCCTGAGCCATTCTAGATACTGAACTAGTTGTCGGCGATGGGTCCTGTACAAAGTGCATCTCTGCCCTCTTCACTTTCATATGCATTTCCTTATCAAGTACCTTGGACCTAGTTTTGTGTCTAGAGATTGCTTGGAATAGCCTACCCCGTAGAAAAGCTTTCATAGCATCCCATACGACATGTGTAGAAGCAGTGCTCTTGTTAATACTAAAGTATTCTCTCAACGCCTCTTTAATATTGGGATCATATTATCATTAACTAGAGCCAAATCGATGCGGGAAAGGGATGCATATGTAGACGAGCAGCAGGAAAATTTGCGCTCAGTGGGATGACGTAATCTCCATATATCTGAAAGCCCCGTCTCTATCATGATCTTAAGAAGAGAGGATTGGCCCGGAGCACCGACATCTATCCAAGGCTCCATTAGGGACATTATTGTAATCCCCAACTAACAACCATGGAATATCCGCATATGGGGCTAAGAAATCCAAAATAAGGCGTAAAGGGATAATGGAGAATGGAGGGGGTACATAAAGCGCTACCAGGACCACTCTCCTACCATCTATTATTCAGTACAAGCATACAAATCTCCCGTCTGGATCTACATAATCCTTTAGGGATTCAAATCTTATAGCCTTATGAACCAGTATACTGACCCCTCTGGAATGCGAGGAAAACACCGCATGAGCTGAGTAACCAACCCACGGTTTCTGTATTAATGGCAGCAATTGAGTAGTTAAATGCGTCTCCTGTAGACAGTATATAGCTGGATGGAATCATGACATATAGTTAAAGAGACCGTGACGTTTAGATGTATCGGCCATTCCCTTCACATTCCAGCTAAGCACCTTAATCATATGTGTCATAATGACAGTAACTGGTGCAGATAGTTATCCTCCCTGTTCTTATCAATAAGCTGACATACAATTGATCATACATTACATTCGCATTAATGCAGAAGTGTACAAACCCCTCCCCCAACTACCCTCTTAAACATAGCAACTAAACAGAGTAGACTTTTACAAAAATCATCCAGGCGAACCCGAAAAAACTTGCCCAACACTGTGTGCAACATAGCCTGGTACTGCGCCAATGTACTCACAGACCAGAGTCCACCATTAACGAACACAAGAAGCTCACGCTCCAGCATCAGAACTCGAAAAGGCACTGTTGCTGGCAGTGGTAAGATCCTTAAACCTCCTGCTCAATATGAACATGTCCCTTTGGATGAACAGAATCTGCCTCCTTTCTTCCTCGAATTTCACGCCTCAAGTGTCCCGATCCCTTGATCGCAGCTGACCCTCATTCAAGTCCAGCCATTGTAGAGCATCCTCTGGGTCTTCAAAGAACTGGACGGTACCCATCACCGCAACTCTCAATTTCGCTGGAAATAACATTGAATATGGAATATGAAGAATCCGTAGCCTTTTTTTGATATCTAAGAAGCAAGCCCTTTTCTTCTGAACATCCATGGAATAATCCGGGAAAAGGGATACCTTGACTCCATTGATACTTAAATCAGGATGGTCTCTCGCCTGTAGCAATATAGTATCCCTGTCACGATAGTGCTGAATTTTATCAAGGTTTGTACGAGGAGGCCTACCCGGAGGTAGCACTCTGGAAGGCACTCTGTGCGCTCTTTCAATGGCGTATAAAGGCAACAGACCTTTATCTTGACATTTCTGAGATAGCCGTTTCTCAATATATTCTGTGGTGTTTACCCCTTCCTCTTTTTCAGGAACACCAATTATTCTGATATTGTTTCGTCTCGACCTATTCTCTAGGTCATCCGTTTTTGCAAATAAGGCAGCGATGTCACTTTTATGTGCTTTAGCAGCTACTCTAAAAGGTTTAGTGTCATCTTCAAGTTTAGAAACCCGCCTCTCCACTTCCGTAGTGCGCTCCGCAATTTTATGCAGATCATTTCTTATAATAGATAAATCTTCCCTCAAGCTGCCGACTTGCAGGGACAACGACTTAAGAGTAGTATTACAGCTCGCCATTGCTAGCATGACATCTTTCAGAGTCGGCTCCTTCTCAGAGGCCTTATGGCTTTCCTCCCTGCCACTTTCCCTTCTCTTAGACTTAGGGGACACTCGAGCTTCCTCCTCCCTAGCTTCATCATCGGAGGACCTCTCACCTCCATCTGAAGAGAGCCCAGCGGTCATATCAGCCCCACGCCATTCTTTTCCTCCCTCCTGAGAGCGGGCATACTTGCTGAGCCGCGCTGCTATCCCGCGGCTCATCCTGTCTCGCGCGTCTTCTGCCTCTTCATCTCCGGCGCCATCTTGGAACTGTAGGTCCCGCTCCGGGCGGTTGTTGGAATTCCCCTTACGAGGCATGTGGCCAGTAAATGGATGGCCCTGCTCGACTCTCCGTCTCCTTCCTCACTGCTGTGAGCAGTTTTAGCGTGATTTTCAGTGTCTCCAAGGTATTTAATCGGATAAGTTGGCTGGAGCACTGCACCACCTGCGTCCTACTCCATGCTGCGTCAGGCCACGCCCCCCCAGCAGTCTCTTTAGTTAGGACTTCTATTAGATACCTAGGAGTACTAGTGGGCAAGACACCGGAGTCTCTTTACCATCTTAATTTCCCCCCATTGATTAAGAATATAGAAAGGGAACTAAAGGGATGGGAAAATTTACCTTCTACCTATCTCTTCTGGGGAGGTGCTTTCTGGTTAAGATTATATCTTTTGCTAGATTGTTATACCCGCTCCAGACAATTCTATTACGTTTCACACATAAAGATGTTTCCAGTTTACATAAAGCATTCTCAGCTTTCATTTGGAGAGGGAAGAGACCCAGAATCTTGATGGCAAAACTATCCCTGCTGAAATCTCAAGGGAGCACTGGTTTTCCACGTTGTAGAGGATATAATTTAGCAGTATTGGGCCCTATTCTCTTCAATATATTTATTAATGATCTTGTAGAAGGCTTGCACAGTAAAATATCAATTTTTGCTTATGACACTAAACTGTGTAAAGTAATTAACAAAGAAGAGGACAATACACTGTTACAGATGGATCTGGATAGATTGGAGGCTTGGGCAGAGAAGTGGCAGATGAGGTTTAATACTGACAAATATATGGTTATGCACATAGGAAGGAATAATGCAAGTCACCAGTACATACTAAATGGTAAAACACTGGGTAATACTGACATGGAAAAGGACCTAAGAATTTTAGTGAACAGCAAACTAAGCTGTAGAAACCAGTGTCAGACAGCTGCTTCCAAGGCCAATAAGATAATAGGTTGCATCAAAAGGGGCATAGATGCCCATGATGAGAACATAGTCCTGCCACTTTACAAATCACTAGTCAGACCACACATGGAGTACTGTGTACAGTTCTGGGCTCCTGTGAACAAGGCAGACATAGCAGAGCTGGAGAGGGTGCAGAGGAGGGCAACTAAAGTAATAACTGGAATGGGTGGACTACAGTACCCAGAAAGATTATCAAAATTAGGGTTATTCACTTTAGAAAAAAAGACAACTGAGGGAAGATATAATAACTATGTATAAATATATCAGGGGTCAGTACAGAGATCTCTCCCATGATCTATTTTTCCCCAGGACTGTTACTGTGACGAGGGGACATCCTCTGCACCTGGAGGAAAGAAGGTTTGTACACAAACATACAAGAGGATTCTTTATGGTAAGAGCAGTGAGACTATGGAACTCTCTGCCTGAGGAGGTGGTGATGGTAAGTTCACTAAAAGAGTTCAAGAGGGGCCTGGATGTATTTCTGGAGGGTAACAATATTATAGGTTATAGTTACTAGAGATGGGTCGTTGATCCAGGGAGTAATTCTGATTGCCTGATTGGAGTCGGGAAGGAATTTTTCCCCCTTAAGTGGGGAAAATTGGCTTCTACCTCACAGGGTTTTTTTGCCTTCCTCTGGATCAACTTGTAGGAAAACAGGCCGAACTGGATGGACGGATGTCTTTTTTCGGCCTTATAAACTACAGTATGTTACTATGTTTGATGAGACATGTCTCCGACTGGCTGAGTCACACTAAAAATCTTTCTAGCTATAGATGGAGAGTAATCTAGCCAGGCCGTGGCACTTAGCTTCACTATTGCATCTCCCTTATTTGGAACTTCTGAGCGATATAAAACAGTGCTTGGTCCTCAAGGATACTATAGCAGCTTGGAAGGAAGTTCGCCGTAGATTCAAATTGTCTTATCAGATATCTAAATATCTGCCTCTATGGTGGAACCCAGGATTTCCCCAGGGAAAAACTAATAAAATGTTTGAAAGATGGAGGGAAGGGGGATAGCAACCTTGCAGGATCTGTGGCAGCTAGAGGAACATCATTGGCTATCCGGGTCCCGGTAACCAACTATTTGACCTACGCCCAAATCAAATCATTTTGTGTGAGCCGTCTCAGGGACCAGTCTCAGGAATTGCGGAAGAATGACTTTGACGAGTATATCAAAGGAGGTCAGGTACGAAGGTCTGTAACTTGGTTGTACAGAGGTCTTTTGTCCCGCTTACTGGATTTGACATCTCAGTCAGTTTTTAAATCATGGAGTTAGATTTTGGCAGATACAGATCTTCCGAAACAGATAGTGGAGGGGATGCGCAGAATTAATAAATGAAGAATGGAGGGAATCTCACTTTCGCCTTATGCATAGGGCAATATTCGCTTTCAATATCCCACCACATACAGATGCCCCAAATCAGTTGCTAGCTTGTCCGAAATGCTCCCTGGAAGCTACAGATCTATACCATTGTATGTGGCAATGTCCATCTAGGATTACTTTTTGGAATAGCATAAGAACATATATCAAAGATGTATGGGGTATTGAATTGCTGTTTTCACTCCTATTCTATGTGGCCCCTGAGGCTGGTCCCTTCCCATTGATAGTGGTGGCAGCTCTATTAGTTGCCAAAAGGACACTACTCCAGTTTTGGCTCTGACCTGAAATCCCTACTATACATGAGGTAATCAAGCAAATGGCTCTATATATGCACCGTGATAGGACTCATGCCCTACAACACAAAAAAGACGGCTTCCTTTTTCAAGAAATGGAAGAAGTTTATTTTGACTTCTAATACGAGAGAGGCCATTAATCTAATTGTGGAACCGTTTAGGTATACGGAATGGTATCTCAAGGCTGATATAGCAGGAATGTTGGGCGCTTTAAAGGTGCATTAAAAAGGAGTGAGGACATCTCGAGTCAATTATTTCGGGTTTTGTGTGTGTGTGTGTGTGGGGGGGGCGATATGAGATGATTGACATCTTGAAGGTGGGGAGTTAGGGGGGGATGTGATTGTTATCTGTCATTTGCACAGTGAGGCAATATAGACAGTGAAAAACTGATCTGTACGTCCAGTGTTAAGAGATTTAAAAAAAAAAAAAAAAAAAAAACAATATGGCCGATTTGATGTTTTTTCATTGCTTCACCTCCCAAAATAAAAGTTCAATAAAAAGTTATCCAAAAGTCATACACACCCCAAAATATTTTAATAAAAACTTGTATCCCACAAAAAATTGCAATGTAAAGAAATTTTTTTGCAGTATTAAAACACAACAAAAACTGCATAATTGTGGTATCATTGTAATCAAACTGACCCAGAGAATGAAGCAATATATAGGAGAAAGGCGCTCATAGGGCTATTACATCACAGAGACTTATTCCTCACTGAGGATGTAGTCTGCTCACCTGTTTGAGTTGTGCTAAGCTGAGCAAAATTCCAGTGAAGGTAAAAAGCAAGATTAGATGGTTGGTGCATCCGAGACTATCAGAAACCCTTGGAGCAGGAGCCATCCACCGAAATGGGAAAAACAATGATATGTGTTCTTCACATGCTTATGAGCTAGCACACATTACTGGTGTCTTAATAGTCAAAATTCCAATACGGCGAATTGTGTGGCGGAAAAAAGCGTCCAAATGGTGATTCGCCGTTTTTTTGTCGCTTTTTTTTTCTAAAAAAAATTAAATAAAAAGTGATCATAAAGTCATACACACCCCAGAAAGGTATCAATAAAAACTTCAGATCGCCCCGCAAAAAAATGAGCCCCCATACAGCTCCGTACATATAAATACCAAAAAGTTATAGGGGTCAAGATATGACAAAAAAAAAGGGCAACTTTCTAATTATTTTATCACTATCAAAACGCAGGAAAAAGTATACATATTAGGTATTGCCAGATTCGTACTGACCAGTAGAATGAAAGTAACTGGTCAGTTTTAATGAACATCGAACACTGTAAATAAGAAACCCGTAGAACTGTAGCGAAATAGCGTTTTTTTGCAATTTCACCCGATTTGGAATTTTTTTCCCGCTTCCCACTACAACATATGCAATATTAAATGGTGGCGTTGGAAAGTACAACTTGTCCCGCAAAAAACAAGCCCTCATACAGCTATGTGAATAGAAAAATAAAAAAGCTGTTTGAAGGCAGGGAGCGCAAAACGAAAATGCATAACCGAAAAAACCTCCGGTACTGAAAGGGTTAACACTGACAAATGTAAGGTTATGCATATAGGAAGGAATAATGCAAGTCACCAGTACATACTAAATGGTAAAATATTGGGTAACTCTGACATGGAAAAGGACCTAGGAATTTTAGTAAACAGCAAACTTAGGCTACTTTCACACTTGCGTTGTTGTTTTCCGGTATTGAGATCAGGCAGAGGATCTCAATACCGGAAAAAAACTGATCAGTTTTGTCCCCATGCATTCTGAATGGAAAGAGATCCGTTCAGGATGCATCAGGATGTCTTCAGTTCAGGCAGCTTTCAGTTTTGTGACCGGACACAAAACCGCAGCAAGCTGTAATTTTGTGTCCGGTCATAAAAACCTAAAGAAACTGATCAGGTACTGAAACCAATGCAAGTCAATGGTGACGGATCAGTTTTTTTAGGAGACTAAAAAAACGGATCCGTCACCCATTGACTTTCAATGTATTTAGTGCCTGATCAGTTTTCTTCAGTTTTGATTTCACACAACTGCATCCCAACTGAACTGATGCATCCTGATGTGCAAAATCAAAACGGATCAGTTCAATTCAGGTATAGAGATCCTCTGCCGGATCTCAGTACCTGAATTAACAACGCAAGTGTGAAAGTAGCCAGAAACCAGTGTCAGGCAGCTGCTGCCAAGGCCAATAAGATAATGGGTTGCATCAAAAGAGGCATAGATGCCCGTGATGAGAACATAGTCCTGTCACTTTACAAATCACTAGTCAGACCACACATGGAGTACTGTGTACAGTTCTGGGCTCCTGTGAACAAGGCAGACATAGCAGAGCTGGAGAAGGTTCAGAGGAGGGCAACTAAAGTAATAACTGGAATGGGTGGACTACAGTACCCAAAAAGATTATCAAACTTAGGCTTATTTACTTTAGAAAAAAGACGACTGAGGGGAGATCTAATAACTATGTATAAATATATCAGGGGTCAGTACAGAGATCTCTCCCATGATCTATTTATCCCCAGGACTGTGACGAGGGGACATCCTCTGCGTCTGGAGGAAAGAAGGTTTGTACACAAACATAGAAGAGGATTCTTTACGGTAAGAGCAGTGAGACTATGGAACTCTCTGCCTGAGGAGGTGGTGATGGTAAGTTCACTAAAAGAGTTCAAGAGAGGCCTGGATGTATTTTTGGAGGGTAATAATATTACAGGTTATAGTTACTAGAGAGGGGTCGTTGATCCAGGGAGTAATTCTGATTGCCTGATTGGAATCGGGAAGGAATTTTTTTTCCCTAAAGTGGGGAAAATTGGCTTCTACCTCACAGGGGTTTTTTGCCTTCCTCTGGATCAACTTATAGGAAAACAGGCCGAACTGGATGGACAGATGTCTTTTCTCTGCCTTATAAACTATGTTATTATGTTACTAGATGTTAAACTTACCGGCCTATAGTTCCCGGGCGCTGTTTTTGGACTTTGAATATTGGCACCACATTTGCTATGTGCCAATCCTGTGGAACACTCCCTGTCAGTATAGAGTCCTTAAATATCAGAAATAAGGGTCTGGCGATGACATTACTTAATTCTCTTAGGATACGGGGGTGTATGCCATCCGGTCCTGGCGATTTGTCTATTTTAATATTTTTAAGATGCAGCTCTACTTCTTCCTGGGTCAGACAGGGCATTTTTAATGGGGAATTTACTTTTATATTCTGCATTTCATCTGACAGTTTATTTTCCTCAGTGAATACAGTGGAGAAAAAGATATTTAGTAGCTTTGCTTTCTCCTCATCGCTCTCTGCAACTCCCCCCTCATTACTCTGTAAGGGGCTGACACCTTCAGGTTTATACTTTTTACCATTTATATAATTAAAGAACATTTTAGGGTTAGTTTTACTCTCTTTGGCGATTAATCTCTCGGTCTCTAGTTTGGCTGTTTTTATTTGTCTACAATATTCTATTTTTTTCCTTATAGTTTTTCAATGCTTCCTCGCTCCCCTCCTGTTTTAGTGATTTAAATGCTTTCTGTTTGTCATTTATTGCTTTCTTTACAGTTCTATTTATCCACATTGTTTTTTTTCTTGTTCCTTAACCTTTTATTCCCATAAAGTATGTACCTCTCACAATTAGAATTTAGGATGCTTTTAAAAATATCCCATTTTGTGGCTGTATTTTTATTTTGAGGACTTTGTCCCAGTTAGTTAGGCCTATGGCCTCTCTTAGTTGACTAAATTTTGCTTTTTTGAAGTTTGGTATTATTGTTCCTCCCTGAAGAAACGCTCTTTTGAATGACAGTTTAAAGGTTATTATATTATGGTCACTATTTCCCAGGTGTCCCCCGACCTGCACATCTGTTGTTCTGTCAGGTCTATTGGTTAATACTAAGTCCATTATGGCCGTCCCTCTAGTCGGGTCCTGAACCAGTTGGGAAAGGTAATTGTCTTTGGTGATTTCCAAGAACCTGTTTCCTTTATGAGATATACAGATTTCAGTTTCCCAGTCTATATCTGGGTAGTTGAAATCCCCCATAATAACGACCTCATTATGTTTTGCCGCCTCGTATATTTCATTTAGAAGTAGATTTTCTGTGGACTCTGGTATATTAGGTGGTTTATAATAAAGTCCTATTAGTATTTTATTATTGTTTTTGGCTCCATTTATTTCTAACCACAGTGACTCCACATGTTCATGTCCCTCACTTATATCTTCCCGCAGTGTGGGCTTTAGACAGGACTTTACATAAAGGCAGACCCCTCCCCCTCTCCGGTTTTGGCGATCCTTTCTAAACAGACTGTAACCCTGTACGTTGACTGCCCAGTCATAGGTATCATCCAGCCATGTCTCAGTTATTCCCACTATGTTACAGTCCTCCTCACACATCACTAATTCCAGTTCACCAGTTTTATTAGTCAGGCTTCTGGCATTAGTGTACATACAGTTAAAAGGTTTATATATATGTTTTCCCCTACACCTTGTCCCGCAAAAAACAAGCCCTCATACAGCTATGTGAATAGAAAAATAAAAAAGCTGTTTGAAGGCAGGGAGCGCAAAACGAAAATGCATAACCGAAAAAACCTCCGGTACTGAAAGGGTTAACACTGACAAATGTAAGGTTATGCATATAGGAAGGAATAATGCAAGTCACCAGTACATACTAAATGGTAAAATATTGGGTAACTCTGACATGGAAAAGGACCTAGGAATTTTAGTAAACAGCAAACTTAGGCTACTTTCACACTTGCGTTGTTGTTTTCCGGTATTGAGATCAGGCAGAGGATCATGTACATACAGTTAAAAGGTTTATATATATGTTTTCCCCTACACCTTTCCTTCTGCACTGTTCTAGTTCCTCCTTCCATTCTTCCCCCAGTTCCATTACCTTGCCCCAGGTCTCTATTTGCACTATCTTCCCCATCTATAATGTAGTTACCCTCCCCCCCCAGTCCCTAGTTTAAACACTCCTCCAGCCTTCTAGCCATCTTCTCCCCCAAAACAGCTGCACCTTCCCCATTGAGGTGCAGCCCATCCCTACGGTAGAGCCTGTAGCCGACACAGAAGTCGGCCCAGTTCTTCAAGAACCCAAATCCCTCCTTCCTACACCAGTTCTTGAGCCACTTGTTTACCTCCCTAATCTCCCGCTGCCTTTCTTGTGTGGCTCGTGGTACAGGCAGTATTTAGGAAAACACTACCTTGCCTTAAGCTTGTGCCCTAGATCCCTAAAATCATTTTTAAGGACACTCCACCTACCTATAACTTTGTCATTGGTTCCGATATGGACCATGACTGCTGGATCTTCTCCAGCCCCTCCCAGTAAGCTGTCAACCCAATCCGCGATGTGCCGAACTCGAGCGCCAGGAAGGCAACACACCATTCAACGATCCCGGTCTTTGTGACAGATTGCCCTCTCTGTACCCCTAATAATTGAATCTCCCACTACCAGCACCTGTCTGGCTTGCCCTGCTCTCCTGGTCCCCTGTTTACTGGAGCTGACATTCCCCTGACTGGCCGAGGAAGTGTCTGGCCGCAGCAGTGCTCTCCTTGAAGTGGCATTCCCCTCATCTGCCAAACTTGCAAACTTGTTGGGGTGTGTCAGATCAGGGCTAGCCTCCCTGGCACTTTTCCCTCTACCTCGCTTTCTAACTGTTACCCAGCTAGCTACCTCACTTTCCTTGTAGGAAAACAAGCCGAACTGGATGGACAGATGTCTTTTTTTCGGCTTTATAAACTGTTACTATGTTAGATGTCTGTGTGGTGAAGCTATAGTACTTTGAGTATATGATATGTAGATGCTAGGACACAGCTCTGCCCTGAAGCCTGATGTCTAGCGCTGTCAATCAAGGGGAGGGGGGAGTGCAGAGCATAGGGGGTGTTACACAGCAGTGCTGAAACAATTCAGCCCCACCTCCGAATGCTCCAATTGCTAATTTGTGTATGAATAAAAACGTAGATATTGCTGCAGCTGTTTAGCATACAAACAAAAGAAGGGTCTTGTTTTAACCAGCATGATGAGCCTTATCAGGCAGTATGTCCAGTTTAATAGGGTTGATCCTGAAGACAGAGCCTCTTTAAAATTATCCAAGTGTAATCTGCCCTCCAAAATCCATATGTTGCTCCTTCCCTTTTGCACCCTGCCATGTGTCCATGCAGCAGTCTACAACCACATATAGGGCGTTTCTGTAAACTGCAGAATCAAGGTAATAAATATTAAAGAGGTTGTCTAGGCTTTTTCTATTGATCACCTATCCTCAGATCTGCGGGGGCAGGCTGTTTGTGTGATCCTAACCATGTGACTGATCAGTAACGACCGCAGCATCTAAGTGGTTTAAAGAGGGGTTGAGCTTCTTCTCTCCCCCATCGGGACCCCTATGACATGATCGCAGGTACCTGATGGTTGCTGTGGCATCCGGAGGCCTTTCAAAGGCCTCTGAGTCTGCCATGTACCAAGGACTACCAGGCCCTGACAGGGCCATGTGTCAGTGTAAAACTAACAAGTACAATATGCTGAATAGATGACTAGTGCAGTTTATTGAATTGTAAAAGGGTAATGTAAAAAAAAAAGTAAAAGGGTTAATATTAATGTTTAATATCAATAATGAATATTAAAGGGGTTTTCCGAGTTATATATATTGATGACCTATGCTCAGGATAGGTCATCAATATCAGATCGGCGGGGGCCCGACACAAGGCACCCCGGACGATCAGCTGTATGAAGACACGGCACAAGCAATAAACATGTGCTATCTCCCTTCTCTCTTCCTGTGCACTGCTGTATGTCTATAGGACAGCTGATTGGCAGGGGTGCCGAGTGTCGGACCCCCGCCGATCTGATATTGATCATCAATATTAAAAGCCCAGACAACCCCTTTAAGTTTTGTTTGGCTGTTAACGCTTGCTGTCTTACAGGAAAAAAAATGGATTAAAATGGAAGATCACACAAGACGATTGGCAGAAAAAGGAAAAAATGGCTTTCAGAAAATGGAGACCCAAAAACATGATTTTTTTCCAAAATGCTTTATTATGTAAAACAAAACAAAAAATAGCCAAGCTAGAGACAGAGAGATTCATTGCCAAAGAGAGTAAAACTAACCTTAAAATGTACTTTAATTATGTAAATGGTAAAAATTATAAATCTGAAGGTGTCTGCCCTTTACAGAGTGATGAGGGGGGAGTTGCTGACGGTGATAAGGAGAAAGCAAAGCAAATATGTTTTTCTCCGCTGTATTCACTAAGGAAAATTGTCAGATGAAATGCAGAATGTAAAAGTAAATTCCCAATTCCCCAAGTGCCCTTTCTGACCGAGGAAGAAGTGCAGCAGTGTCTTAAAAAGATTAAAATAGGCAAATCGCCAGGACCAGATTGCATACAACCCTGAATCCTAAGAGAATTAAGTAATGTCATAGCCAGACCCTTATTTCTGATATTTAAGGACTCTATACTGACAGGGAGTGTTCCACAGGATTGGTGCATAGCAAATGTGGTGCTAATATTCAAAAAAGGTTCAAAAACAGAGCCCAGAAACTATAGGGCCGGTAAGTTAAACATCTGACATGGGTAAACTCTTTGATGGTTTTCTAAGAGATGCTGTCTTGGAGTACCTCAATGAAAAAAAGGCAAATAACACCATATCAGCATGGCATCATGAGAGATCGGTCACGTCAAACTAATTTAATCAGTTTCTGTGAGGAGGTAAGTTTTAGACTTGACCGCAATGAATCAATTGATATCATATATTTTGAGTTCTCCAAAGCATTTATACTGTACCACATAAAAGGTTAGTATATAAAGTGAGAATGCTTGGACTCGGCGAAAATGTCTGTGTGGGTAAGTAACTGGCTCAGTGAAAGAAAACAGAGGGTGGTTATTAACGGTACACACTCAGATTGGGTCACTGTCACTAGTGGGGTACCACAGAGGTCCGTATCAAACATGCCGAGAGGCGGCCGGACGAACATTACAACATGTTATGCACATGGTAAAGAAAAATACAGTACATACTAAATGGTAAAACACTAGGTAACACTGAATGTAAAAGGGATTTTAGTGTACAGCAAACTTAACTGTAGAAACCTGTGTCAGACAGCTGCTGCCAAAGTCAATAAGATCATAGGGTGCATCAAAAGGGGCATAGATGCCCGTGATCAGAACATAGTTCTGCCACTTTACAAATCACTAGTCAGACCATACATGCAGTACTGTGTACAGTTCTGGGCTCCTATGAACAAGGAGACATGGCAGAGCTGGATAGGGTTCAGAGACAGGAAACTAAAGTAATAACTGGAATGGGTGGACTACAGTACCCAGAAAGATTATCAAAATTAGGGTTATTCACTAAGGGGAGATGTAATAACTATGTATAAATATGTCAGGAGTCAGTACAGAGATGTCTCCCATCATCTATTTATCCCCAGGACTGTGACGAGGGAACATCCTCTGCGCCTGGAGGAAAGAAGGTTTGTACACAAACATAGAAAAGGATTCTTTACAGTAAAAACAGTGAGACTATGGAACTCTCTGCCCTAGGAGGTGGTGATGGTGAATTCACTAAAAGAGTTCAAGAGGGGCCTGGATGTATTTCTGGAGTCTAATAATATTACATGTTATAGGTAATAGAGATGGGTCATTGATCCAGGGAGTTAATTTGATTGCCTGATTGGAGTCAGGAAGGAATTTTTTTCCCCCTAAAGTGAGGAAAATTGGCTTCTACCTAACAGCATTTTTTGCCTTCCCCTTGATCAACTTGCAGGATAACAGGCTGAACTGGATGGACAGGTGTCTACTTTCAGCCTTATTATCAGTATTGAGTCTGTGACATCACTACAGTGTGGCAGACCGCCTTCTGCACACTGCAATGACATAGGTCACAGCTCTGGCCTACCTCACAGAAGGAGCAGGAACCCGCCAGCATACCGCCCTCATGGCCAGGTCCCTTCTTGTGCGCTATAGCGTACGTGCATGCACCTCTCTCTTTGTTATAGGAGAGGAGAGCACGCTTCCTGATTATGGTCTCCGACCGAAGGTGGTGTTACTGGTATTTAGGGCAGCTTCACTGACCATGAAGTGCCCAAGCGTGGTTGTTATACCTGATAACCTCTGCTAAAGCTTCCTGCTACTCTGCCCTGCTGTGTACTGTACTTTTGCCAACTAACCCTGACCTTCCCTGCCTGCCTCCAGTATTGACCTCTGCATTGCCTGACTATGTTTTTGCCTGTCGTCTGCTACTTGAATTACCTGGACTATTGACCCCTGCATTGCCTGACTACGATTCTGTCTGCCATCTGCTACTTGGATTACCTGGACTATTGACCCCTGCATTGCCTGACTATGAATCTGCCTGCCGTCTGCTACTTGGATTACCTGGACTATTGACCCCTGCATTGCCTGACTACGAATCTGCCTGCCGTCATCTGTAAGTTAGTCTGGACCTCTGACCTTGAACTGCCTAACTAAGGCCTCGTCCACATTTCAGTATTATTTCACGTCCGCGAAAATCACGGACATGTGTATTCCGTGATTCTTTCCGTGACGGATCCGTGGATGATCCGTGGTTCCGTATTTTACGGTCCGTGTGGCATCCGTTTTTTACGGACATAGCTCAGGAAACAGGTTTTTCTTTTTTCCCTAATAATTGATTGTGGCCTTATATAATCCTGTGCATATGTGCTTTCTAATGCCTTTTTCACCAGCAC
>ONZH01004353.1:0-14635 GCA_900303285.1 Rhinella marina
CAATCCTGTCACTCCCTGTCAGTATAAAGTCCTTAAATATCAGAAATAAGGGTCTGGCGATGACATTACTTAATTCTGTTAGGATACGGGGGTGTATGCCATCCGGTCCTGGCGATTTGTCTATTTTAATCTTTTTAAGACACAGCTCTACTTCTTCCTGGGTCAGACAGGGCACTTTTAATGGGGAATTAACTTTTATATTCTACATTTCATCATTTTATTTTCCTCAGTGAATACAGTGGAGAAAAAGATATTTAGTAGCTTTGCTTTCTCCTCATCGCTCTCTGCAACTCCCCCCTCATTTCTCTGTAAGGGGCCGACACCTTCAGGTTTATACTTTTTACCATTTATATAATTAAAGAACATTTTAGGGTTAGTTTTACTCTCTTTGGCGATTAATCTCTCGGTCTCTAGTTTGGCTGTTTTTATTTGTCTTTTACATATTCTATTTTTTTCCTTATAGTTTTTCAATGCTTCCTCGCTCCCCTCCTGTTCTAGTGATTTAAATGCTATCTGTTTGTCATTTATTGCTTTCTGTACAGTTCTGTTTATCCACATTGTTTTTTTCTTGTTCCTTAACCTTTTATTCCCATAAGGTATGTACCTCTCACAATTAGATATTAGGATGCTTTTAAAAATATCACATTTTGTGGCTGTATTTTTATTTTTGAGGACTTTGTCCCAGTTAGTTAGGCCTATGGCCTCTCTTAGTTGGCTAAATTTTGCTTTTCTGAAGTTTGGTATTTTTGTTCCTCCCTGAAGAAACGCTCTTTTGAATGACAGTTGGAAGGTTATTATATTATGGTCACTATTTCCCAGGTGTCCGTTTTGATTTCCGTCCTAGGGATTCAGTTTTTTTCCGTTATAACGATGTTATAACGGAAAGCCAGAATGGAATCCCTAACGGTGTTGTGAAAGAGCCCTAAGTGTGGTGAGCATTTGTATTCAGCCAACCTGAGTCAATTCTTTGCAGGACAGCTTTGCACATCTGGAAGCTGATTTTTCTGTCCATTATTTTTTGCAATATAGCTCAAGTTTAGTCAGATTGGATGGAAAGAGTCTGTGAACAGAAATTTTCAAGTCTTGCCACAGATTATCAATGGGATTTAGCTCTGTCTTTGACTGGGCCATTCTTCTTCATTGTAGCTCTGGCTGAATATTTAGGTTCGTTGTCCTGCTGGAAGGTAAACTACATGGCTTGTGGCAAACTGCAAATGGGAGTTCTTATAGCTTGCTTTCAAAAATGGCTTTCTTCCTGACACTCTTCGATAGAGGCCAGATTTGTGAGGTACACGGCTAATAGGTTGTAGACAGATTGTCTAACTTGAGCTGTGGATCTCTGCAGCAACTCCAGAGTGACCGCAGGCCTCATTGCTGCTTCTCTGATTGGTGCCTTCCTTGCCTGGGATGTGAGTTTAGGTGAGCAGCCATGTCTTGGTAGGTTTGCGGTTGTCCATATTCCTTCCATTTGCAGATGATGGAATGAACAGTGCTCCATGGGATGTCCAGAGCGTGGGATATTATTTTATAACCTAACCCTGCTTTACAACTTTATCCCTGACCTGTCTGGTGTGTTCCTTGGTTTTAATAATGCTGTTTGATCACTAATGTTTACTCTGAGGACTTCACAAAACAGCTATAGTTATACTGAGAATAAATTACACACTGGTGGGCTCTATTTACTAATTAGGTGATTTCTGAAGGCAATTGGTGACACTGGATTTATTTAAAGGGATCAGAGTTCAAGGGACTGAATGCAAATGCATACTGCAGATTTTTATTTATTAAAAATTTTGAAGACCATGTATCATTTTCTTTTCACTTTACAAATACTTGCTACTTTATGTTGGTCGATCACATAAAATCCCAATAAAATTCCTTTAAAGTTTGTGGGTGTGTAGCAAAAAAAATTTGGAAAAGTTCAAAGGAGTGTGAATACTGTTTCAAGGCAATGTGTGTACACAGTCTAGATTTACTCACCAAAGTTTGCACAATTGCATGATTTGTGGCATTCATATGAGCATTAAGTGGAAAAGAACATTCCCCATCACAATAGAAAGCTGCATAGCCTTCTGGAGCAATAATCCAATCCTATGACAAAGCATAAATAACAAATAGATTTTTAAAAATTACCAAAAAGGCATATCATATTGATAAGGAATTTAAAAGGAAGGCTCAACCTGAGACACCTTATGACATATCACTGAGATATGAGTGTTGGTATTGGTGTAGATACGTATGTGTTCTGTAAACTTTACCAATCATTCGAATGCAGAGGGCATGTGGCACCTCCATGTTCTGTGCACCTTCATCTTATGACTCAGAGATCTCAGATCCCATTCTAGTGAATGATAGCTCTTTAGATCTTCAAAACAGAAGATGATGGGGCAGAACATGTAACATGTTAAAAGATGATTTATGGAGTTGATGGAGAACTTTCCCCTTAAGCATAATATTGTATGGTATCACCAACATACATCTGTTCATTCATTGGCATCTAGATGGAAAGTAACAGCCTGCTGATTGTTATGAATATCTTTATGCATGGGTTGATAAATCAGATAACATATGCTCTGATGTGTTTAAAAGTCAGGACAGAAAGTAGAGAACAAATATAACACCTAAACTAAATAGTAAGAATTGTGAATTGATTGGCCAACATAGTATTTTTATATTCTTTTAATTTTCAGTTATGATGAACAAAAGATGACAATGACAAAAGATGAATAAAACATGCAAAATATACAAATAGCCTGCTATACATGGACAGACACACCATTGGTGCAGCCTGTGCAGCTATACAGGTGCCATATAGGCAAGGGGGTCCCATCTCACTGTTAAAAGGACACTATGGTTTCCTTGGCTAGAAATGACTAGATTATTCCTGTCCATTAGATAGATAGACTAGAGATAGTCATGGTAAGGAATATGGAGCACCACAATGAAACCCTCACTCTTGAATAATTACCTCTTAAACAGCAAAGGACCAACATAATTGCACAGGGGCCCTCTACTGTTTAATGTCCATCCCTGACAGTATGAGCAAACATATTGCTGATCCTATTTCAATCTGACAGCAATATTAACTGGCTAACATTACTGGCTATAAATACTTTATCAAAAAGGGGACTCCAAACCAGAAAGTTACATCCTTACCTGCCAGCCCAAGTCACGGAAGCTGACATAGAGCTCATGTTTTTTGCAAGCCTGCTTCTGTTCACTTGTATTGTAATCTGTGCAGAGACATAACAAAAATAAGTAGAGATGAGCGAATCATTCAAAAAATTATTCACCGAACATTTGCCGAACTTTTCCTAAGATTCGTATATTCGACAAATAGATTTGTTTAATTTGCGTACAAAATATATGTTTCGCTCACTAATAATGAACACTCTTTTAAAAAATGTATGCAACTTCTTAGAAGACATACGCATGAGCGTACAAATAGCTTATGAATCCTCAGCGTACTATTGTCTACGCGATTACGTAATACGCAGGCACATACGACGAGAGGCCGCGGCGTGCACTCCTCAGAGGCAGAGCGAATTTTAGAAAATGGCATCCAGGCGATCCTCATCATTTAGCTCTGCTGCATAGCTGAAATACATAGTCCGGCTGATGGCACACACCGCTACCTGAACCAGCATAAAAAGGAGGTGATCCAGCAGGTGATCCGAGGCTTGCACCATCGTTTCGACACCTTGCGGACCCCGGGCCAGATCCAGCGTGAATGGTCAGATCTGAAATCGCCCTCAGAGGCAGTATGTATATTTGAGGTAGAACAAGTAAGGTGCTGTCTATACGGCAGTACAACCATCCACCATACAATAAAGTGAATATGAGGACACATTGCGGTTCCTGTAAAGAAATACACACAATGGGCAACATACTTGAAAACGTTGCTGAAAGGTAAAAACATTAGTGCAAACAATCCAGTGCAAATACATTATAGGTATAATGTAAACATTTTAAATATCACCTATCTAGTATGCTCACGGACACGTTTAAGTCTCTTTTCTTCTGACGCTTGTCACAGAACTGGAACAGAGTCCCAAACTCAGTTGCAATTTGTAATCCACATTAAAAAAAAAAATAATACAAATGGGTAAAAAAAATAGCAACAAAGGTTCCTTTAAAAAATCCTCTTTCAAGGGGCTCCCCAATAACTTGAAAAGGGGGAAAAAAGGGTTGAGGCGCACATATGCGCAACTTGGTTAAAACTTACTTTTTTGATGAGGGCGTCCTGACAATCCATGTCCATCTGGGTGAGGACAAACGCAGGGCAAAAAAAATAAAAGCAAAGGCCAACTAGTGCTCACCCTTCAGGTTAAGTCCACCTTGTGGCTCCCATAAAAGCTACAGGATCCTTACTTAAGGGCCAGCAGGTCCTCTTCACTGCTGCTGGAGCTAAAAGACATGAGAGGGCGCTCCTGCCTCATGAAAGCGACACTGGCTGCGGCAGCAGACCCCCACCGACCTCTCAGGGATGGTCTTGGAAGAGACTGGGCGGTCACACTGGCAAGGGCCGTGGCAACTTGGGCCTTGCCCATTACCTTGTAGAGGCCAGATCCTCCCGCCGGCATACAAGGTGACAGTCTCCGGCTCTGGTAATGGTCTTCCACGAGCGGCGGACTGTGCGGCCTGAACCTGCCATGGCAGTTGGTATTGTACCACCGATGGCTGGTACACGAAACTGTTGGTGGTCATCTGTCCCGCATGAAGGATCAGCGGCGGTGGCAAGTCTGGTATCAGGGGTTCCAGCTGAGCTTGGGATTTCTCCTCAGATCGCAGAGTCCCATCATTGGTCTCATGGGAACACCAAGCCTCTTCTGTGGCCTGGGCCTCCTCACTCCAGTCTTCTGGGGGTGCTGCAGGAGTAGCTGGTCGCTTAAGGAGTTTCACCCCAGTAGCAAAGGGGCCTCGGAGGCTCTTCATAGGGGTATACTCCACATAATCCCCTGAGTGGAGATTGTGGCGGACGGGCAGAAGATGAGGCCGCTTTACAGAACGGCAGTTCACATATAACTCTTCTGCCGTCTCCTCATCGGCGATAAAACCAACTCCCCGTTCCACACTGAACCAAAAAATGGTACCTTTCGGCACTCCAGCTTGGGGTCACCGGACTGTGGGTGCTCCAACACCTTCAGAACCCACTCCTCTACCAACTTCTTGTATTCCCAGAGGGTCAGGGCGTTCCGGGTGACAGCCTCGGGGACCATCGAATTTTGCCAAAGGGAGTAGTCCTTCTGCGGCGGAGCGGGAACTCCTGCCGCCTCCGCCGTGTCAGCCAGCGGAGTGAACACCTCAGCGGGCACCTCAACCGACTTCTTAGGCTGCCAGACATGTTGAAAGATGTAGATCTCCTCCGGTTCCTTCTCCTTATAGGGGTTGGTGCCCCACACCATGCCTCCCCAGTCAGGGCCTCGCTGTGTCGCCATCTTAATTGCCTGAGTTGCCTTGTCTTCCTCGGGCACTGGAGAAGGGGGCAGATCTACCGGGGAGGAGTCTGCATAGCTAATGAATTGAATTCGTACACAAGAGCGTATAGAGTAACTTATACGTAGCAATAGCGTATAATTTATAGGACAAACTACGTAGCGAATGCGTACAAAGCCGAAGCGAATCACCTAATATTCGGATTCGCTTCACAGCTAAAAATTCCCAAGATTCGATACGAATCAAAGAATCGACAAATTGATTCGCTCATCTCTAGTCACTAGGGGCATTATTGGTTGATTTTATGTACAATGAATGCGTTGTTATGGTAATTTTCACATACGTTTATTTATTATCAGCTGTACCTCATACACATTTGTTCTAATATTAAACCTATTTATGTAAAATATTTTGGTACCATAGCTGACATTTATACTTATTGTATTTACTTTTGCTTCATTCAAAACTTTAAGGATCCATATTGTGCGATAATCATGCGTTATGTTTATTGCGGTGTACCCTCTCACTAAATAAAGATAATATTGAAATGAGTTACAGATATAGCCGAGCTAAAATTGACTCTGATAACAAATGTTATATTGGTTATCTCAAGACAAAAGTCATTGAAATCCATTGAAAAGTTAGTTATGTTTTCCTTGCCATTCTTTACTTAACACGTTAACCATTAACTTTAGCTCAGCTTCATCTGTATTCTTCATTTGAGCAAAAACAAAATTAATTAACAGAATTAATAAACTATCTACATTATTTAGGTACATGTATTAAGTACTGGTGTTATCTGTTTAGGCCTGATACATATAGCCATATTGTATCTGTGGTGTAACAAATAGAAGAGTATCTGCTTCCTAACTTTCTGTTACTCACCCAGAAGCATCCTGAAGATCGGAGGACAATAAACAAAAGTATTCACCTACATGAATGTGAATAAAGCACTTAGATTGAGACAGAAACTGTCTATTTAGCTGACTGTCTCTTTGGTGTGTTTCCTGGAAACACACTCAATCAGTTCCTGCTCACTCCTCCCCCTCACCATAAACCTCTATGGGATGATGCAAGGTGATCCTTCAGTGACCAGGTGGCGTATTGGTCTCACTAGACATTTTTCTCATACATTTCAGAGACAAAGTTATTTTAGAAAAGAAGGGGGAACAGTTGATAACTCTAGAACAAGGCATTTTCTCTAATAATATATATTATAATATTTCTTATAGTTGCTTGTTTGTGTGTGTTTTTGCTGTTTATGATATTTTTACTGATTTTTTCAGTCTTTTTTAACATTAATTTTTGGTGCATTTTTAATGGTAAAAAATGTCAACCCCAGATGTTATCTGAAAGCATATGGGAGGTATGAAATGATGGATGTGAAAGTCTTGCATCATGAATGAAAATATGATCCACATAAAGAAAATGAGAAAGCCTGCAATTTATGTGTTATTATCTGTGAATGGCCATCATTGTCTATCAAAAGATGCTACATGACTGTTATTTATAATGTATTTCTTACCTGAATTGGTGGGCATCTTTGATGCATCATGTTGAGCTGTAGACTTGTTCTTGTCTTGTTTTTTCCTTTTGGTATTTGCTGCTCTGACTGATCGGAGTAGAACTTCACTTGCCTTGAAGAATGCAACTAGAAAAGGTTGCTTTGACTGAGGGCCATGTCTGCCAACAAGGCCCACTGACTTAACATTAACACTTCTTCCTGAAAAGAATTTTAAAAAAGCAATTGTTAACATTGGCAGAAGCAGAAAAAATGTGACTAAGCTGAAAGATCAGATCTAGGTAACATGAACATAGAATAGACAAAAGGAAGTCAGAGGTAAATGGAAGTAATGTATGGTCCCAGATATATCATCATTCACTCAACTCAGAGCTTGTATTGTAGCAATAAATGATAATGTGAATGCGTCTCCATGACGACGGTGAGGAGAGAGGAGGAGTCGCCGCGGACACAGCCGGTGTCCTCGTTTCCCTAGTAACCAAGGGGAAGGGAGGACCTAGCAGCGCACGCTCCCCAAGCGTGGTCGGCGGCCCCCGTCCCCTGGGCAAATAGCTGCAGGGGAGTTGAGCGCCAATGTACTTGAGTCTGCGCTCAGGTGTATGGTGTAGGTTTATGATATGGGTCACGTGACGCTGACCACGTCACGTGACCCATCCTCTGAGCCTATTTAAACAGGCAACCTGCTGGCCGCAGGTTGCCTGTGATTAATCTCATCACCTTCACCACCGTACCTGAATATTTATTGTGACTTCTGTTTTGACCTGGCTTTGTTCTTGACCTCGTCCTTGACTCTCCCCTTGTATTTTGTGACCTCTTGACTCCTGACCTCGGCTC
Source organism: Rhinella marina (assembly GCA_900303285.1). NCBI lineage: Eukaryota > Metazoa > Chordata > Amphibia > Anura > Bufonidae > Rhinella > Rhinella marina. The sequence continues at coordinate 7,793 of ONZH01004353.1, forward strand.
GTTTTTTACTTTGCTTCTGATTATCCCTTGGTATTGATGTGACCTCCTGGCTTTCGACCTCGGTTTGGTGATACTCGCTTGTCTATGTGTTCTGTCTATTGTTTTCTCCCGTTGTTTCCCCTCCCTGTAGCCACAGCACATGTTAGGCACAGCACAAGCTAGGGACGTTTAGGACGTATTGTGTAAATAGGCAGGGACAGTGGTGGGGTTGAGTCCAGGGCTGCACTACTCCTATTAGGTGAAAATATTTTTTACAACAAGTCAACCCAGATTAATAGATGACTCAGTTATTGTAAACCAACCAGAGACCCCCAGCTGTGTATTCTAACTCTAGTGTTCGTGAGGACAGCTTGACAACCCCCCATCAAATTTTGTTCTATTAGGAGTTTAGATATTGCTAGGCAAAATGTCTACTGGCAGCTTATTTCCCCTCTTCTTACTGAAATAAACATGCAAGCTCTGCAGGTCAAGTCATCCATATTTGCACACAGAGAGTGGACAAGAGGATCAGTTGAATAAGTCTTTGGCCAATAGCTATTTAATCTCTAAGGTCAGCGTATGTCTCTTGGACATCATCAGAAGTGCCAGCAATGAGCATGTATCTCCAAAGAGAGAACTAGATGAACCACTGATGAAACCAAGGTATACAATATCTATAAGTAATAGTATTTGTCTTTTGAATCGCAGGAAGTATTTTCTCAGGTGTCCATACACTACTGCTAATTCTGCCTAAAATACAGCATAGGTTTCTGGTTTGATTTCTATTCAATGTAATGTATATATCACATATAGCCCTACTGTGTATTGTGCAATAGTAATATTAGCCAAATTGCTCTGTGCGTTTCCTAGTAGTGAGGGCCCAGAGGGCTAAGTCAAACAACAACCTCGTGACTGTGCAAAAAATGGCTACAATGGTTGTCACTTTAAGCATGTAGTTCTCACAGCAGGGAGATTAATGACCCTTCTAGCCTAAAAGACACTTGAATATGGTGAACTGTGCATGCAAAAAGTTTTTATAGGTGATTTTGTCTTAATCACTAATACTACATTTGTACAGAAATTCTGAAAGCAATCCTATATGAATATTCATGTGCTCCTTCACTTCTACATTCACAGCTGGTTTGGGTAACTATAAAATAAGCTGAATTTACCTGGCAATGCCACACATTTATAAACACATTTATCCTTGCATGAATTCTGCTAAATGAAATGTGAAAACCTTCCCATTACTTCTGATTGCAAGCATTCAAGACAATTACGCTTAATGGAGCTGAAGGAGAAATTCACAGCGATTGTCTTTACTTGGCTCTTTTTTTTTTAACTTAACTACCAAAGTTGAGTTAACCATGTTAGTGCAGCACAAGAATGACCTGTAGCTGTTAGCTGTTATTTCTAAATCCTTTTGTCTTTATATTTTAGTCACATCCACACTTGCATTTTTTCCTTTAAGTTTCTTTATGTTTTCTTATGAATTTTACATGTTAAGCATACCTCCATCAATTTAAAAGTTTTAATATGTGCTTAGTAGAGATGAGCGAGCACTAAAATGCTCGGGTGCTCGTTATTTGAATCGAATTTTTCCCGATGCTCGGGTGCTCGTTTTGAATAACGAACCCCATTGAAGTCAATGGGAGACTCGAGCATTTTTTGCAGGGGACCGGGGCTCTGCCTAGGGAACGCTGGGTGAAAACCGGGAAACCTCAGAAAATGATGGAAACACCACGGAAATGGACAGGAAACAGCAGGGGCAGCATGCATGGATACCTGTGAGGCTGCCTAATTGTACCATTATGCCAAAATTCTGGGCAACAGCCTGGTGGTGACCCTCAAGGCAATTGTGCTGACCCAGACCAAGATGGGCAAGGCACATGTGCTGGCACATGTTAGGAAAGCACCCAACTAGGTGCAACGAAGGTCCATCACCGCCTGCAGGTGACACCACTGCTCATGCTGGCACTGCTGTGCTATCCTCCGCCCCACGACGCAGGCATAAGGGCTCGTTCACATCACCGTTAGGGCTTCCGTTCAGTCTTTCCGTTATAACATCGTTATAACGGAAAGAAACGGAATCCCTAGGACGGACATCAAAACGGACACCTTTAAGAGGCATTCCGTTTTGATCCGTCATAATAGAAGCCTATGGCCCTGCATAACGGATCCGTCTGGATGCCGTTATGCTGGACGGAAAACAAAGTCCTGTCGACAGCCTGAACGGAAGCCCTAACGGTGATGTGAACGAGCCCTAAGCCTGACACAGCATGGTGACAGCGTAGTGACACCAACTAGTGACCAAGTTAGATTGAGGTAGCAGGTGAACCACCCAAAAATGTAGCCTGACACAGCATGGCGGTGAACCCATAGTGACCAAGTTAGACTCAGGTGGCAGATGAAGCACCCAAAAATTTAGACTGACACAGCATGGCAGTGACACCACCAATGCCTTGGTCAGACTGAGATTGCAGTCAAATGTCTGTAGGTGAGCCTCCCAAAAATTTGTTTTGGAGTGTCCGAAGTTGACCCTCCTAAAACTGTTATTAGTTTATGTACAACCCATGGCTGACATCAGGGGCATAGCTAGAACTGACTGGGCCCCACAGCAAAATTTTGTATGGTGATCATATCCTGGCATCCTATGGTGACTATCCTGGCATCCTATATGTGCATATTTAAGGGAGAGTTCACAGGGCAGGGGGCACACACAGTGCAGCATGGGGGGCACAGTACAAGGCAGGGGCACAGGACAGCACAGCGGGCACAGTCCATTATAGGCATACAGTACAGGGCAGGAGGCACACACTGTTGTAGCATGGGGGGCACAGTACAGGGCAGGGGGAAAATACAGCACAGGGGGTACAGTACAGGTCAGGGGGCACACAGTGCAGAATGGGGGGACAGACAGGGCAGGGGGCAAAATACAGCATAGGGGGTACAGTACAGTGCAGGGGCACACAGTACAGGCCGGGAGGGCACGCACAGTACAGCATATGGGGCACATGGCAGCATACGGGGCACAGTACAGGGCAAGGAGTACAGTACAGGATAGGAGGCACACACTGTGCAGCATGGGGGCACAGTACAAAGCGGGGGCAAGATCAGCATAGAGGGTACAGTACATTGCAGGGGCACACAGTACAGGCCGTGGGGGGGGGGACGCACAGTACAGCATATGGGGGCACATGGCAGAATACGGGGTACAGTACAGGGCAAGGAGTACAGTACAGGATAGGAGGCACACACTGTGCAGCATGGGGGGCACAGTACAGCATATGGGGCACAGTACAGGGCAAGGAGTACAGTACAGGATAAGAGGCACACACTGTGCAGCATGGGGGGCACAGTACAAAGCAGGGGGCAAGATACAGCATAGGGGGTACAGTACAGTGCAGGGGCACACAGTACAGCATATGGGGCACATGGCAACATACGGGGCACAGTACAGGGCAAGGGGTACAGTACAGGATAGGAGGCACACACTGTGTTGCATGGGGGCACAGTACAGGGCAGGGGGGAAAAATACAGCATGGGGTACAGGGCAGCATAGAGGGCACAATACAGCACAGGGAGTACAGGGCAGGGGGCACACATAGTGCAGCATAGGGGACACAGTACAAGGCAGGGGGCACACACAGTGCAGCATAGGGGGCACAGTACAAGGCAGGGGGCACACACAGTGCAGCATAGGGGCACAGTGCATTATAGGGGGTACAATACAGGGCAGGAGGCACACACTGTGTAGCATGGGGGGCACAGTACAGGGCAGGGGGCAAAATACAGCATAGGGGGCAGGGGGCACGCATAATACAGCATAGAGGGCACAATGCAGCATAGGGGGTACAGCACAGGGGCAGGAGGCACACATAGTGCAGCATAGGGGACACAGTACAGGGCAGGGGGCAGAATACAGCATAGGGGACACAGTACAGGGCAGGGGCACACATAGTGCAGCATAGGGGTACAGTACAGGGCAGGGGCAGAATACAGCATAGGGGGTACAGCACAGGGCAGGGGGCACACAGTGCAGCATAGGGGACACAGGGCAGGGGAGCAGAATGCAGCATAGGGGGTGCAGTACAGGGCAGGGGGCACAAACTTACCACTGTTGGTCAGGCTGGCAGTGAGTCTGAAGGTCTGCTGTATTGGCTGGCTGTCAGGCTGCAGCAATGCTCAGATGGCTGAGACAGCGCTGATCTGGGTTGCTCCTGCTTCCTGGATGTCTGTTACAGCCAGAGCAGGAGGTCAGCTGACACTACAAGGGAGGTGGAGGGGCAGGTAAGAGAGGCAGCCTGACGGGCAGGCAGGTGTGCAGAGGGTCACATTCAGGGCCCATATGGTGCTTCTGGAAGTCTGGGAGCGGGCCCTGTTTGTGACTGAAGTATTACTTGAAAAGATTGGTGGAGCAGTAGCTTCCTCTCACTGCTCCTCCACCATTCAGATTACACAGTGCAGCAGCACAGAGGAGAGGTAGGAGAATCCCTCTCTTCCCATCCTCTTGTTTCAATGCGCAGCGTTACGATCCCACCCCACCCCTGGAAAGAGAGAGAAATAGAAATATTACCCTGCTGATTTGCCACATCCCTGCTACTGCTCCCGGGCCCCTGCTGAGCTTGGGCCCCAAATCAGTCACTTCCCCTATAGCTATCCCATTGGCTGGCATGGTGGGAATACAGTCATATGAAAAAGTTTGGGCACCCCTATTAATCTTAATCATTTTTAGTTATAAAAATGTGGGTTTTTGCAACAGCTATTTCAGTTTGATATATCTAATAACTGATGGACACAGTAATATTTCTGGATTTAAATGAGGTTTATTGTACAGAAAATGTGCAATATGCATTTAAACAAAATTTGACAGGTGCAAAAGTATGTACACCTCAACAGAAAAGTGACATTAATATTTAGTAGATCCTCCTTTTGCAAAAATAACAGCCTCTAGTCGCTTCCTGTAGCTTTTAATGAGTTCCTGGATGAAGGTATTTTTGACCATTCCTCTTTACAAAACAATTCCAGTTCAGTTAAGTTTGATGGTCGCTGAGCATGGACAGCCCGCTTCAAATCATCCCAAAGATGGGATTGCCATTCCAGAACATTGTAATTGTTCCTCTGCATGAATGCCTGAGTAGATTTGGAGCGGTGTTTTGGATCATTGTCTTGCTGAAATATCCATCCCCGGTGTAACTTCAACTTCGTCACTGATTCTTGAACATTATTCTCAAGAATCTGCTGATACTGAGTGGAATCCATGCGACCCTCAACTTTAACAAGATTCTCGGTGCCGGCATTGGCCACACAGCCGCAAAGCATGATGGAACCTCCACCAAATTTTACAGAGGGTAGCAAGTGTTTTTCTTGGAATGCTGTGTTATTTTGCCGCCATGCATAACGCCTTTTTGTATGACCAAACAACTCAATCTTTGTTTCATCAGTCCACAGGACCTTCTTCCAAAATGAAACTGGCTTGTCCAAATGTGCTTTTGCATATCTCAGGCGACTCTGTGGCGTGCTTGCAGAAAAGGCTTCTTTCGCATCACTCTCCCATACAGCTTCTCCTTGTGTAAAGTGCACTGTATTGTTGACCAATGCACAGTGACACCATCTGCAGCAAGATGATGCTGCAGGTCTTTGGAGGTGGTCTGTGGATTGTCCTTGACTGTTCTCACCATTCTTCTTCTCTGCCTTTCTAATATTTTTCTTGGCCTGCCACTTCTGGGCTTAACCAGAACTGTCCTTGTGGTCTTCCATTTCCTTACTATGTTCCTCACAGTGGAAATTGACAGGTTAAATCTCTGAGACAACTTTTTGTATCCTTCCCCTGAACAACTATGTTGAACAATCTTTGTTTTCAGATCATTTGAGAGTTGTTTTGAGGAGCCCATAATGCCACTCTTCAGAGGAGATTCAAATAGGAGAACAACTTGCAAGTGGCCACCTTAAATACCTTTTCTGATGATTGGATACACCTGGCTTTGAAGTTCAAAGCTCAATGAGGTTACCAAACCAATTTTTTGCTTCAGTAAGTCAGTAAAAAGAAGTTAGGAGTATTCAAATCAAGAAAATGATAAGAGTAACCATACTTTTGCACCTCTCAAATTTTGTTTACATGCATATTGCACATTTTCTGTTAGTACAATAAACCTCATTTCAATCCAGAAATATTACTGTGTCCATCAGTTATTAGATATATCAAACTGAATTAGCTGTTGCAAAAACCCACATTTTTATAACTTAAAATGATTAAGATTAATAGGGGGTGCCCAAACTTTTTCATATGACTGTATATAGGTTTGCTTCACAGACGGTCCACTGCACCGTTACATTTTCTTCATCATTGCCAATTACTTTTTCACCAACTGTTGTATGGCAATGATAAAGGGGAAGCTGAATCCACTGCCGAAGAAAAGTGTTATCCTACTACAAGTCTCCACTTGTTCTCAATTGAAAAGGGGATGATCTTGCCGTGGCCTTCCTGATAGTGGCCGCTTCTGCGGACGACAGAGGTGGTGTACCTATGGACAGCCTGACCGAACGTGATGGCAGACGGGGAGACACTCCCTCATGTAAAATTGTTTTTTGAGTGTCTGTATTTGACGCTACTATAGTAGTGTCAGCTGGGGTGGCGGCTGGGGTCCAAGTACCGAGGGACAGCCACCGCCATCAGGTTGCGGAAAGCCTCAGTCTATATCCAGTCTATAGGGCAGCATCTCCAGGCTCAACAATTTGGAGATGTGGACGTTTAGGGCTTGGGCATGTGGGTGGCTGGAATTGTATTTGCGCTTGCGCTCAAATGTCTGCTGCAAAGACAGCTGAACGCTGCGCTGGGACACATTGGTGGAGGTTGTGGAGGAT
>ONZH01004354.1:0-22531 GCA_900303285.1 Rhinella marina
GGTACTCGTAACTGCTCGATGCTCGGCGAGTATCTCGCCATGCTCGAGGAAATGGCAACTTCCGCATTGTGCTTTTTGGCGCTAAAAACACAGCCAATCACAAGCCAGGAGACTCTGCGTACCACCCAGCATCACGTGGGGCCCTTACATGTCGATAGCAGGGGTTGGCTGGCCTGATCAGGTGACCCTGGAATATACTACCGACTGGCCGCGGTGCTCGGCTCAGATGCCGTCTGGATATTGTTAGGGATAGAGCTGCTGCCTTTCAGGGACAGTGTTAGGGCCTGAATTTAGTTCTCAGTTAGGCAGCCTTTCTAAGGGCTAGAAGACATTTTATTTATTTTTTTTGTCACTTGGCTGGCTGGCACTAGTAGTGCAGCTATCGCCATATCTTAACCCTGTTTTTTTTTTTTTCGTTCTATCTCAGTGATACAAATCCATTGCACACAGCACTGTGGAACCATTCTGTGTGTCACAGTTCAGCACTGACTCACTCCTATCCATATATACTGTCCAGGTGACACTTTCTGTACGTCACACAATACAACCAAGTCATTTGCTACCAATATCATATACCGCTTGATCCAGAAAATTCTTTGTGTGACATTTGTCTGGGTTCACAGACTAAATAGCCACCGTTAACAGGTGTCATCAGTTCTACCATATTTCCTGCACGTCACGTTCCCAAAAAAACAAAATATAAAAAAAAAAATTATTATTCAGTTGTTTTAGCTCAGTGATACAAGTCCATTTTACTCAGCTTTGTGTAACTTTCTGTGTGTCACAGTCAGCACATTCGCTCCCATCCGTATATACTGTCCAGGTGACACTTTCTGTACGTCACACAATACAACAAAGTCATTTGCTACCAATATCATCTACCACTTGATCCAGAAAACCTCTGTGCGACATTTCTCTGGTCGCAGACTAATAGCCACCGTTAACAGGTGTCAGTCAGTCCTACCATAGTTCCTGCACGTTACGTTCCCAAAAAACAAAATTGTAAAAAAATATAAAAAAACAAATATATAAAAAAAAAATATTTTTTCAGTTGTTTTAGCTCAGTGATACAAATCCATTTTACTCAGCTTTGTGTAACCTTTCTGTGTGTCACAGTTCAGCACATTCGCTCCCAAACAATTTTTCAGGAGGGCCCCCTACAGGCCCTCTATTCAAACAATTTTTCCAGAGGTCCACCTATAGGCCCTCTGTCCAAACAATTTTAACGGAGGTCCACCTACAGGCCCTCTCTCCAAACAATTTTTCCGGAGGTCCACCTACAGGCCCTCTGCTCCAAACAATTTTTCCGGAGGTCCACCTATAGGCCCCTCTCCAAACAATTGACGTCTTTTTCCTCTCTTTCTCTCTCTCCAAACAATTTTTCCGGATAGCTGCCATATACGGTTTTAAACTGAGTAGTATACATACCACACTTGATCAATCTCATAATTTACGACTGTACCGGTTGATGCTAATTTTTAAGTTGGGGTCCTGCGTCGTCATTGTAAATACATCTGGCTGTTGTCACCACCACACACGCTAGCCCAGGGGGCACTCCTCTGGCTCTTCCAGCGAAACCTCCTTCCCCCCCACCTACAGGCCCTCTCTCCATTACTATTTACCCGGATAGGGGACGTATTAGATATTGTACTGATGTTTTTTGTTTTTCTTTCTTTTAATTGCCTCCTGACCTGTGATAGTCAGAGCATGGACACGTCCCCTCAGCTGCAGTGGGAAAGACACTCCCCTGGCCAGAGCAAGCTCTTTTTTCCGTTTTTCCGTGTTCGAAAAATCCATTGAAATATAGGGTCCCAAGATAGGGGACGTATACGGTATTAAACTGAGAAGAATCGATACCATACGGGTTAAAGCAACAGTTTTTCGCAAAATCCATTCCGGCTGTTGTCCACCACCACACACGCTAGCCCAGGGGGCACTCCTCTGGCTCTTCCAGCGAAACCTCCTTCCCCCCCACCTACATGCCCTCTCTCCAAACAATTTTCCCGCGGTAGGGGGACGTATTAGATTATTGTACTGATTTTTGAATTGCCTCCTGCGATAGACGGGAATCGAACCCGGATCAACTGCTTGGGAAGTAGCTATGCTCACCACTATACCACCAGCAGCCACAGCAACTGATAAGAACAGATACTAAACTTGATTTCAGCTGCAGTGCCAGCATGAGCAGTGGTGTCACCTGCAGGCGGTGATGGACCTTCGTTGCACCTAGTTGGGTGCTTCCCTAACATGTGATGGGTATTTGCCTCGCCTTTCTTGGTCTGGGTGAGCACAATTGCCATGAGGGTAACCACCAGGCTGTTGCCTGAGAATCTGGTGTAATGGTGAGATTAGGCAGCCTCAGAGGCATCCATGCATGCTGCCCCTGCTGTTTCCTGTCCATTTCCGTGGTGTTTCCATCATTTTCTGAGGTTTCCAGGTTTTCACCCAGCCTTCCCTAGGCAGAGCCTTGGTCCCCCGCAAAAATGCTCGAGTCTCCCATTGACTTCAATGGGGTTCGTTATTCGAAACGAGCACCCGAGCATCGGGAAAAGTTCGACTCGAATAACGAGCACCCGAGCATTTTAGTGCTCGCTCATCTCTAGTTATAACCCTTAAATTTATCTTGAATAGATGCCCATGCTTATGTAACAAAGGAGAGTGGTAGATAAACAGCTTATGCATCTTGCTGCCCACTCTGTAGATGTTGGTGAAAGTGGAGGAGGAGGATCTAAAAATAGAGTAGAAGCAGGAGGAAGAGTCACTTCTGTAGGAGAACGAGGTTGATTGTGATGATGACGATGACACTGGCTATGATAACCAATTATTTCAGTGGGGGTAGGGCCAGAAAGAACTGTCTTGCTTGCTTAGGTACTGACAGGCGTATAGTTCACATGAAGCAATCTGATGATTATTAAATAGCTATGCTTTTAGGGTAATATTTTCCTGTTGCCAAAGGAGAGACCAAATTTCTTTATTGCGAGGATACACTGTGTACACAGCTTTCAGTGAGCAGACACCTATCCCTGCATGGGACAAGGAGGCCACTCTTTACCCCTGCCAAGTCACTCACCTTGCACCGTCTCTGCTACCACAAGCAGCTGAAGCTGCTGCAGCCACTTCAGTATCATCAACATGATGTAGCTTTCCCATGTGCTGCACCAGGCTGAAACAAATCAGCAAATGGGCACATACTACCTGAACAACCTGGACTGTGGCCTTTTCTCAGAACATGTTCACTGACCCCATTGACTTCTGGGCAGGTAGATTGGAACAGTGGCAAAATTGTCTCAGGTTGCCCTCTCAGTACTGTCTCATCTAGCTTCCAGTGTGATCTCAAAGAGGGTTTTCAGTACGGTAGGTGGTGTAATCACAATCAAATGGACAAATTTGTCCTCTGCCAGAGTTAAAAAACATCACTTTTGTCTAAATGAATACATGAATCAGTGAGGATTTTCACACACCTTGTCTGAAGCCAGTGAAAGGATCTGCCATTGATGATGGTACCCCATCATGATACTGCCACTATCTGCCAGCCTACCATAATGTTATGTACAGTATGGATGTCTCTGCTTCTTTTGCTACCACTTCAACTGCTAATCCCCCTACTGGCACTTCCATTACCCCTACTTCCACTACCATTGAATCCAACACAGCCACACACACATCCATTTACCGTATTTCTCGTCCCATAAGATGCACTTTCACACCCCCCCCCCCCCCCCCCGCAAAGTAGGGGAAAAATGTCACTGCCTCTTATGGGGTGAATACTAATGAGCTCTCTCATTAGTGCCGGAGGACCAAGAAGCGGTGAAGGCTCTGTACTCACCACTTTCTAGTCCTTGGCTAATGGCTGTGCTTTGGCGATTCGGTCACAGCACAGCCGACTGGCTGAAAGAATAAGAGCAGTGAATGTGAAGAGCGCCAGCATCCAGAGTAGGAGAGGCAAGTGGGTTTTTTATTTTATGTGATCTGAGGCATGGAGGCTGATTAAAAGGCTGGGGGCTGACCTATAGCATGAGGGTAGATTAAAAGGCTGCGGACTGACCTATGGCATGAGGGCTGATTAATAGGCTGGGGGCTTATTAAATTAGGCTGGGGGTTGATTAAATGAGGCTGGGGGCTGATATGAGGTATTGGGGTCTCATCTCAGGTCTCAATGGGGGTCTTATTTATATTGGGGCTGCTATCGGAAGTCTGATTGGGGGTCATGGGTCTGATCTGAGGTCTTATTAGGATCTTATTAGCATTGTAGGTCTGATTTGAGGTCATATTGGGGTCTTATTAACATTAGGGGTCTGATCTGAGGTTTGATTGAGAGTCTTATTAACATTGGGGGTCTGATTGGGGCCTAAGTAAAACCTGTGCCTTATGGGCCGGTGCATCTTATAGGGTGAAAAATATGGTACTGCTTTGCCTGTTCCATGCTGTGCTGCTACTGCTCATAAATATATAATATAATGTCTGAAGATCAATGTATTTCTTGATCAATTGAGTTGTTGAGTTTTATGTTTTTTGTATTTCCCCCAAAAAAACAAATATCAGCCAAATATGGGAGTGTCTGATAACTCCCAAAGTCCCCAGAATTTTCCATTAGGGATTTTGTTTCCACTTTCCAGACAAAACCTTTAAAAAACTAAACACTAACATATCTACTTACAAAAGCACTGCACCAACAATAACTTTACCATACAGCGTAGAAGCCATGGAAAGTTTAAAAGAAATCATGGGTGAGCATGGAAAACATAAAGAAAGGGGTAACTGTTCTTATGAATAGCTGAATAGGATTTATACTAAACAGATGACTATTCCAGAGTCCACTAATGTGTTTTTTCCCCTGTAGATTTACTAATAATAAATGTACTTTTTTTGCTTATCCTCTGGCATAAAGCAGACAACAGATCTTTAATGAATAGATTATATACACAGTAGTGGAGTATATTCCCGTTAAGCCAAGTTTTCAATATACTTTAATACTATGGAGCTCTTGAAAAGACTTGTACATAATAGGCATGAAGAATTTTTTTTCTGCTGATACATTTATCTTCAGGCTGATAATAGGCTGAGTATACTATCCTCAAGCAATAAACTGATTGTGAAGTCTGTTGAGAGAAAAATTAAATACATTTACATAAACTTGCAATACTTTATAATCAAATTATTTTGTGAATTCTAATAATACATTTTCTTTTAGAATTAATGCATAATTAAAATATATATTTTTATATTGAAGCATAAATAAAATGCATCAAATTATCCAGCCCAGTGCCACATCTTTTAAAGGGAACCTGTAATCTCCGAAACACCCCCTGAACTAGAATAAGCGTTGTATAGTGTAAGTGATGCTGAATCCGAATATGTAAGTTTTATCTTCATACTCACTTCCATTCCGACGCTGTACTCCCATAAACCAGCAGTAAAATGCATTGAGAGGACTCTTCTTTGAGTCCTCTCCATTATATGAGTGAGCACTGGAGTCCAGTGAGTGCATTTTACTGCTGGTTTGTCAGAGCACAGAGTCAGAATGCAAGTGAGTATAAAGATAAAAATTACATAACCAGACTCAATGTCACTTACACTATACACAACGTTGACTCTAGTTTGGAGTTTCAGAGCTGACAGATTCCCTTTAAGTAAAAATCTCAACTCTCAGGATTCTGTGAAATGCTTGAAAATAGGGAATAAACCCAACTAAGGCTACTTTCGCATCTGCCTTTTTCTTTTCCGGTATTGAGATCCTGCAGAGGATCAAGTGAATGGGTCCGCAATCCAAATGCGGCGGCAAATTGCGGTCCACAGCACAGGCACTGACTGCACACGTTCATATGCATGAGCCCTTAGGCCTTGTTGACATCCTTGGAAAAGCACATCCACATTTCATCCATGAAGATGTCCAAGGAAGATCAATGTTTGTTTTGTGTGTCCATTTTTTGTCCTCTGTGTGTCATTGCCCAGCTGAAAATTTATTTCCAGAGCATCTCCTACCAGTGGTCAGTGAAAAATGGACCAAACACAGATGCCATCCATGTTAAGAAAATGATTTTTCACAGACCCATAGACTTCAATGGGTGTGTTCGGTCCGCATTGCAGGTGTAGTGCATGTCTCCATGATTTTTTCACTAACTGATGTGAACACATTAAAATCAAAGGGTACATGTTCTGTATGTGGAAAATTCAGATAGCACACATTAGTGAAAAACGGAAATGTGAACTAAGCCTTACCTGTTTTTTCTTCTGTTTAAAATTGGATAAAGTTTATTGTGGTCATAATTTGCTCCAAATTTGTTATTGCTTTGTATCTATTTTCTGGCATAAAAATGTGCTAAAGGAAGCCAACTAATAGTTGACTTAATAGAGTAAGGGTGTCATTTATTATGACCGGCATCTTAGACCTCAACATAACTACGGCATATCCACCACTGGTCTAAATGTAAGCCAGCTTCCTTGCTGGCTTAAATTTAGACCATTTTCTACACCTGTCTATGCCTGTCCCCATCCACATGCCGTCCACTCTTTTAGACCTGTCTTCAGTGTGAAAAAGTTGCAGATTACAGCACAAATAACCTTTATGCCACAATCTGCGCCAGAAATGCGCCTAATATAGGCGTATTTCTGATTATAAATGACTCCCTAAATGTCATGCAAGAAGCACCAAGTCCATCACACTGCAAGGTCACCTGTGATAAATATGTGGCATCTGATTAATTCTTGGTCTAAGTTTATGCTTGCTACTATTGTTGAGTGAATCAAAATTTCCGAAGTGGCCTTCGATCCGGATTTCAGAGAAAATTTGATTTGCCGAGAAGCCGAATTTCCTCGTGCTTTGTATTAACAGATAATTTTTCCCCTGAAATGGTGGGAAAAATACAAAAATCATCCCTCATCCATTTGAGTGCAAAGGGGCTGCCATGGACATCTTGCTTGAAGGTCTCACGGAAATCCTGTGCTCGATTACCCATGACGCCACTGCGCTGGCCAGCACGTACTGCGTGAGATTTCCCGCTGGATCTTCAAGCAAGATGACCGCAGTGGCCTCCTCACGGGCAAATGAATAAGGTAAGTGCATTTTTTTTTTTTTTTTAGCTGATTAACCCCTGAAAGGCCTTTATATTTATCCCAGATGCCACAATCAGCATTGAATGCGGCATCTGAGAGTTTGAATGACGGGGGCAGCAAAAAAAAATCACTGTTCGCCGTCATTGCCTCCACTATGAACTAATTTGTCTCAAAGCAATTTTTTTTGTAAAATTTGTCAAAGCAGCTGAATTGAATTTCACTCATCTCTACTGGCTACATATTAGACTCCATTAGTGAATGTGGATCACTGTGAGCAAGATTGCCGAAAGGTTTCTATAACTTCTACAGATTGCAGTGCAGCGACTCTCTCATATTCACAACAATCTTTTCTCTACAATATTAGACATATATATAATGTATATGTCATCATTACATTCGCACATAAAAAGTTTCAATGGATTGTAACAACCCCTTCTTGGGGACATTATATTTTTTTGTCAAGGGTTGTATACAGTATTTGAAAATAGTAAACTTTCATCATATACAAAATAACTTTACTACCCTTTCAATTTAAGCCGACATTTTTGTAGTATTCTATGTGGAGCCCTAAAACAGAATGTAACTATTAATATATAAGATGTACAAGGTGATGTACGCTCCAGAAAACTGCCATGAAGGTCACCAGATGAAGTAGGAACACATGGTCCATTAATTTTGCATCTTTGCAAATTTTACTAAATCAACATGATTATCTTATTAGGAGACTACAGTGAAACTAATTTCAGTACTATGCCCCTGTTAGAATTGTAGTTGTTTGCTTTTTGACTAATTTAAGAATGTTGTTACCAAAATTTCTGTATTTATTTTTCTTTGTGCTGTATGGCACTGAGGAATATTATTGTGCTACATAAATAAAAGATAATAATAATTTCCCAGATGGCTTCTTTCTCATGCAGAAGATTAAATACCAGAAAGTAATTCATGGAGGAGACACAAGGAGTAAGCAATAACAGCCTAGAGGTTTATTTCATGCTGAGGTTGGTTTATCTGCATTAAATAAACTGCCTGGCTAGTTTTTTTAACTTACTATATTCCCCCTCTACGAGCATTTTAATTTTCTTTAGTTACAAAATGAAATTGATGTATGTAATATATGTGTGTGTAGCGTCATAAGATGTACTCTAAGACCATGAGTTTTTATGACCAACTCTCCTGAAATCTGCCTCATTAATACAACTATTTGCCTTTGTTTTACTCCTACAGAAAGATAACATTGACCTACTATTAAACTGACAAACAGAAATAATTCACTCTGCACTCATAGATACAATTATGTGTCTACTACGCAGATAGAAAATACATCATATTTATAGGATGTAAAGATACAATATACTGCACATGCTGAAAATATAATGTGATTGCATAATATTTAATATCTATAAATATTTAATATAATTTGTACAGAATTCTGAAAACTATGCTAATTTGCTAAGTTATGCTAATTTATGATGACATTGTGATACAAAAACAGTATGTTTCTTGCAAAAATGGATAAATTAAAAAAAAGGCAAAGTTAACAGGGCACATACACACGGATCTCGACTGAGTGCATGCCACCATTTTTAACTTCTGGAGAAATGTCCTATCCTTGTTCGCAAAATAGACAATGTTCTATTTTTTTTGCTGCAGAATGGACGTGCGGATGAGGATAGCACACAGTGTGCTGTCCGCATGTTTTGTGGCCCTACACTTGAATAACTGATATCAATAGCAATTATATATGGCCATAACTAAAGCTCAACCTTTTACGTTGTTGGCTGCTATGGGGTTCAAACATAATTCATTCTCATGAGCAAAGGAATACACCATGATGAAAAAAGGATTTGTATAGTCAATATGGGATATTTGCCCCTTTATTTTCTTTTATTATTGTCTGGAATTGGTATTTCCATCAATAATTCGCCTGCACAATGTCCATGATTGCTGCTGACGTTTTTCTGTTCTTTACTATAGGGCATTGGTACATTGGGACATGATATGTACATTAGATAACACAACACTTCTCAGAACAATAGTGTCTTGCTGGTCTCTAAGTACCTGGAGGCTGGTCTGTATTTACCAATTAATGCATGAGCAGTAAGATGCCATGCACCCGGCGATATCCACCAATGCATGCCAAGAAGATGGCAACTCACGATACATAAAATTACTGCGGCAATTGCTCCTTCTGTGGCAGGCAAGTTACTAAGTATTGGAAGAACACAACATGTTATGCAACAATGTATTAATTGTCACACGAAGCTTGTGGTCTATGTTAATAAATGTGAGTGCAGATTTCTCTATATTGGGGAAACTATCAGGAATCTCTTTGAACATATTAGGGAACATATTTACTCTATTGTTACTGGAAAAAGGGTCATCCCATCCATACAGATGCCATGGTACCCCTAGGTTTGAATTATAAAAATTACTTCTCATGCTGAGCACCACCGTGCTATTTAATATAAATAAAAAAGTTTCTTGACTTTTCTGCTGGTGCAATGTTTAATATTTGTGGATATCGGTGAAGAAGTAAGGATCATTCCTAGTTTTTATAAGCTATTTCAAATGTGTGATTAGAACTTGGTGCTGTTTTTGCATTTTTCCAAACATTATGACATATGTACAGGTTACATTGGCCGCAACATTTGAAGTAAAGAAGTAGTCAAAATTGTTCACATCCATATACAGATATTGAAGTTAGCAGGAGCTAAATCAAATGTATGTTTGGTAACCCTCTGGTAAGGGTTACAGACCATCTAGACCAGTGGTGGCGAACCTATGGCACGGGTGCCAGAGGCGGCACTCAGCGCCCTCTCTGTGGGCACCCGCCCCCTGGAAAAGGTCTATGGTGTACCAATATACCTTAGACTTTTCCTGCCATTCATCAGCACAGGGTACTCTATGGACAGCACAGGCAACACATTATAGCTAAAGGCAGGCTTTTATAGCTAAATGATAAATGACACGGAAGATATACTATATTGGTAGGCAGGTTAAATTGCCGTGTTGGCACTTTGCAATAAATAAGTGGGTTTTGGGTTGCAATTTGGGCACTCGGCCTATAAAAGGTTTACCATCACTGATCTAGACTATATAGCACATGAAAAATGACCAAATGATAGCAAATAACACACATGGCCATGAAACAAATCAGTATCCCTTTAAAAAATGCACAGCATGCCAGAAATATTCAAAAAATGATGTTAATATTTAAAGGGCATCCGTCAGCAGATTTGTACCTATGAAACTGGCTGTTGCATGTGGGCTTGGCAACTGAAGGCATTTGTGTTAAGGTGGATTTACACTGCCCAATAGCAATGCCTCATCCTTCAGAGTGGGCGGAGCCTATAGATGTAATGACATCACCCCCCCTGATTAGTGCTCAATGACAAGTATACACGTCATGGCATTAAACTGTCACCATGTCTGAAGACATGGTGACAGCGCTGAGACCCCGGCTGTCACACAGCCAGGGATCTCAGCTAGCCAGCCCAGGACCAATGAGGGCAGTCCAAGGTCAGCGATCACTCTGATTGGCTAGTCTATACAGATCACAGGATCCTAATGCCGGCTGAAAGGTTCTGATCCCCACAGTCCGTAAATGTGGGAAAAAGAACCTTCTAAAATGTATATAATGTATATATTATCCACCCCCCGCAGCTCTTAATGTGCCCCCCATTTCAAGATGGCCAGTGGTAGTGCAGATCCCCCTCCCTGTTTCAGGATGGCTGAGCGGTTAGCAGAGTGTGAGCTGACATTAGTGTTGGCACAGATGTCGGACGTTTAACCCCTTCCATGCTGCGTTCCATAGGGACGAATTAAGAGATGGAGGGAGCTCCCTCTCCCATCGGGCAGCTGCTGTGCTGTGGCAGCAGACCGATGCTTGAGGGGTTAACAGAGGGGGAGGGACTCCCTCCCTCCTCAATCAGGCTGCTGCGCTGCTCTGGCAGCTTCCCGATAGTTACCATGGCAACCAGACACCTTCACAGGCGTCTGGCTTGCCATGGTACATCTAAGCCTGATCGGGCTCCTGCTAAAGGAAGGAGTCTGATCAGACTTACTGTGAATGAAAATACTCAGTAGTACACTCTACAGTGTACTGCAGTGTATTGTAGAGACATCAGACCCACTGGATCTTCAAGAACCAAATGGGTCTGGGTCAAAAAGTGTAAAAAAAAGTGAAAAGGTAAAAAAAAAGTGAAAATAGTCTATATCCACACATTTATAATTGATTAAAAATTAAAAAAATAAAATACACTACATATGTTTAGTATTGCCGCTTCTGTAACAACTTGATCTATAAAAAGGATCATGTTACTTTCACCACACGGTGAACGCCATTATAAAAAGAGAAAAAAGTATGATGCAATTATATTGTGTGAAACCAAAATAAAAATAAAAAAATAGACATATTAGGTATTGCTGCATCCGTAACAACCTCCTCTATAAAAAAAAATAAAAATAAAATAAAAAATGTGCCAAAGCAACCATTTTTGTTTATTTGCGCAATAAAGTGTAATATTGAATGATCAAAAGATATTATGTACCCAAAATTGGGACCAATGAAAATGTCAACTCTTCCTACAAAAAAAGAGCCCCTGCACATGATGATCGGCAGAAAAATAGAAAAAAAAGGAAACACAAAAACATGTTTTTTTTTAAAAAAATGCTTTATTATGTAAAAGTGAAACAAACAAAGTAGTCATATTTGATATAATTGAGTCCGTAACAACCTGCTCTATAAAAATAGCACATGATCTAACCTGTCAGATGAACACTGTAAAAAACAAACAAACAAAAAAAAAAAAAACAACTATGCCAGAACTGTCATTTTTGGTAAACTTGTCTAACAAAAAACATAATAAAGAGCAATTAAAAATCATATGTACCCCAAAATAGTATCAATAAAACTGTCACCTTATCCCGTAGTTAAAATGGGGTCACTTTTTGGGAGTTTTTACTGTAGAAGTGCATCAGGGGGGCTTCAAAAGAGACATGCTGTCTAACAACTAGTCCAGCAAAATTTGCCCTCCAAAAACCATACAGCGCTCCTTTTCTTCTGTGTCCGGCTGTGCGTCCATGCAGCAGTTTACAACCACATATGGGGTGTTTCTGAAAATCGCAGAATCAGGGTAATAGATTTAGAGTTTTGTTTGACTGTTAACCCTTGATGTGTTTCAGAAAAAAATGGATTAAAATGGAAAATCTGTCAAAAAATTAAATTTATAAATGTCATCTCCATTTTCCTTTAATTGTGGAATACATAAAGGGTTAACAAAGTTTGTAAAATCATTTTTCAATAACTTGAGGGTGTAGTTTCTAAATTGGGGTCATTTATGGGTGGTTTCCACTATGTAAGCCGCACAAAGTGACTTCAGAACTGAACTGGTCCTTGAAAAAAATGGTTTTGAAAATTTTATTAAAAGCTTTAAGAATTGCTTCTAAAATTCTGAGCCTTCGAACGTCCTAAAATAATAAAATTGCATCTACAAAATGTTGCCAACATAAAGTAGACATATGAGAAATGTAAAGTAATATCTATTTTTTTGAGGTATCACTATCTGTCTTAAAAGCAAATAATTTCAAATTTTGAAAATCACATTTATGATTTTTTTTTTAGAAATAAAGAGGAAAACAAACTCAGAATGGCTTGGATAAGTAAAAGTGTTCCAAAGTTATTACCACATGTCAGATTTCCAAATTTCCAAAATTTGGCCTGGTCGTTAAAGTGAAAAATTACCATGTCCTGAAGCCTGAAGGGGTTAATCTTTCTCAGCAATGCAGCCTCACATGAACATGGGGACAACACAGATTCCTTCAGCTGTTTCATAGGTACATATCTGCTGACAGATTCCCTTTAAGATAAGATTATACATATATATCTCCTTATATTATAAAAACGAGTTTCTGTCTGTCTGTCTGTTCTTTATGCGTGACCTTCACCAGGTGTCCGGGAAGGTTTTAGACTGGGTCTCAGCTCTCCAGGATATACCGTTCCCGAGATATTCCCAAAATATGACCTGCTTTAGCCAATATTAGCCTGGGAACCTTTCTCTTCAAATCCTAACTGCCACACTCTCCACATACACACACAGGATTAGTACAGGTTTCCATAACAACCCAGCCATTTCACTGCTTTAAAGGGGCAGAGCGCTGTGGATGACACTGTTAAAAGGGTATTCCGGTTACCATAAATATAACTAATGTTTTAGACCAATTTATCATCAATCATTACTAGAAATGAGCGAATATTAAAATGGTCGTGTGCTAGGTACTCGGTACAAACTTTTCCAAAAGTTTGTATATTCATACCGAATAACGAACCCTATTGAAGTCAATGGGAGATATGAGCATTTTTGCAGGGGACTCAAGTTCTTCGCAGGCAAGGTTGCCTAAACACCTGAAAACCTCTGAAAGTGATGGAAACACCAAAGAAATGGATAGGGAACACCAGGGGCAGCATGCATGGAGCAAGCAGAGACAGTGCAATGAGCGACAGGACCTTGTCTGATAAAGCGTACGCTATTGCTACGTATAATTTACTCTATACGCTGTCGCGTATGAATTCAAGACAGTGAATACATTACCACTTGCAAGCATAGAGAAGCTGTCACTCAACTTTCTGAGATTTTTGAATGACAACTTGTTGATCAGGAAAGCTGGGTGATTACGATCTAATAGAAGTTAATAGTCATGTGTGTCAGGATTTATCACTTATGTTTAGATCAACTCAGATTTAGATATTTTGCACGCTTATATATCAGATATTTTGTATGTTTATATATCAGATATTTCATACGCTTTCACTATCCCTATCACATGCACACTCTTTCCCTCTCCTAAAACCACAAGGTGTGTGATCCGAAACCCAGGCGTACACATATATATAATAGCACGTCACCTGATGCAGGCAGCCAATCACTCCTAGACAGGTAGAAAAGATAGTAGGTCATGGCAAGAGTTCCCCCAGGCTTCCCTGCATGTTTGGCTAAGAAATAGGCGCTAAACATGCAGGAGGAGTTTAAAAAAAAAACACAAATTTCACACGCTACTCGGCTGAGTAGCGAATACTTACGAGTACACAAATATCCCCGCAGATAACGAATCATTACGAATATATTCGCTCATCACTAATCATTACCTAATATAATGTAAATTTCACATATTATTAGTTCAGTAGTAAAAAAATATGTTTTCTTCTACTGCTATCCACTGTGTTTCCTCATAAATTACCATGGCATCCACCTGTAATTCATACCACCCTCAAAAGAAGGACTTAAAAACCCCTCCCCCAGGTCCAGCCAACAGTGATTGAAAAATTGAAGGTAAAAATCAACTTCTGTCAGCTGCAGGGGAGGGAAGGTGACTTTGTCTCTGCAATGACACACACAAACTTTAAATGAAATAGATAAAATATACCCATGCGAAGCGATGTTTTCTTCCACTGCTACCCACTGTGTTTCCTCATAAATTGCCATGGCATCGACCTGTAATTCTAGCCACCGTCAAAAAAAGGACTGAAAAGCACCCCCCCTCCCCCAAGTTCCCGCTACACCACGCCCCTGGTCCGGTCAGGTCATTCCCCCTCCCACCCCACAGCCAATGGGGATTGAAAAAATGAAGGTAAAAATCAACTTTCTCGGGGGGCGTGGCTTGCAGCCGACATGAGCGGACGCATGTGAGAGGAGCTCCGTGAGATAGACCCCAGTCTTCTATTATCCTGACCTTAAACCGCCGCAAACATTACCTCTAGAACCAGAGGGAGATCGCGACAAACCCGAAGATCTAGGATAATGAGAAACAAAGCGCAAACGGCTGTGGAGAAACTTCGGGAATTTGCGCGCCAAGATCACCAAGATGGCGCCGGCGTCAGCACGGAGGCCGCGTCCTCACAAGCCTCGGAGCCGGGCTCGGCTGATAACTCTGAGCCAGAAACAGAACTTACTCTGAAACAGGTTTCGGAGCATCTCCTTCAGGCTATCACTGTCTGCAGATCTACGCTGTCGGGCAAACTGGAGGAAGTGAAGGTGGATATAGGCCTTCTCCACCATGATATGCAGAACCTACGAGAGAAGGTTAGAGAGGTGGAGACTCGTGTCTCAGACCTGGAAGACAGAACTGCTCCCATACCGGCCCAACTGACTGCTTTGGAGAAAAAGGTGGACTTTTGGCAACAGAAATGTGACAACTATGAAAATAGGCAACGTCGCAATAATCTGCGCATATTAGGCCTACCGAAGCGGGCGGAAGGTAACGATCCCTGCGCCTTCATGATGTTGTGGCTGAAGTCAGCTTTTCCAGATGCCACATTTTCTTCTACTTTTGCTATTGAAAGGGCCCACCGTGTGCCAGCAAAACCACTACTCCCTGGAGCGCCACGACGGCCTATGTTGGCACGGCTGCTAAACTCTACAGATAGAGACCATATCCTGCGTCTTGCTCGCACAAAACAGGAGCTGAGATATGAGAACGCTACCATCATGTTGTTCCCAGACTTCTCGGCGGAACTCCAGAAACGTAGAGCCACATTTACAGCCATAAAGAGGCGTCTTCGAGACCTGAATATGCCCTATGCAATGGCGTATCCGGCACGATTACGGGTAGTGGACGGTGAGGCCTCCAGATTCTTCAGTACACCCGGGGAAGCTAGCGCTTGGCTCTATGGCAGGGCCCGACCAGTGAGGGCTCCGGTGTGATGGATCTACAGAGTGAGATGTACCTCGTGTCAAGATGGACTGTAATCCAGACACTTCAACTATTCTTGTCTCTATTTTATGATTTTGGACACACATTGGAACTGAGAATAGATATTGCTGACCGGTACCGTATTTGATCTGTCTTTCTTTTTGTTTCTATACTGCACTATCCTTCTTCGACCCTTTATAACTTTGTTTTATTTAGTTGGTTGCTGCCGGTCAGGCCAATATATTCTGATGAGACATTCAGCATTTGTAGGAAAGCTCTTCCCTGTTATTATCTCTCTCCTATCTTTATTTTTGCAATCTTACTACACTATCCTTCTTCTCTTTCATAATCTGCCTTACTGACATATGATTTCTTTATTGTACTGTGTACTTCGTACACATGCGATTACAAGTTAGAGTCAGGACACTGAGGCTCTCAGTAATGCCATGTCGAGGAGGGATTACTATTCCCTTCTATAGATTCTCTAGGTGTTTAATATGATGTTTATATTTTGCGGTATTCCAATTTTAGATTTTGTTCATGACCCCTCTGCACTGCTGCTATATTTTGTAATTCAGGAACGAGTGGTTTGGAGTGGCCATGGACTAGGCTGGGTCTATACATGTTACTGAATATTTCACTTTTGCACCTGCACTGGTAGTGCTGTGAACTACTGGTGCACCCCGTTAATATTTTTGCCACAAACTACCACGTAATTTTGATCCTAGTGATCAACGTGGTGCGTTTTGATTTGTACCTATTAAGTTGCTATTGGTTAGTTAATGTTGTTGGTTGTTGTGCATTGCAGCATGTGGGAGGTGTGTGAGCATTTACTAGACATGTGCGGGTGTGGTGTTTCACCGGGAGGGGTGGATGGACAAGGGGCCCTGCGTTTGTCACGTTTCAATCTTGCTATCTCACTAAACATTCCTGTCACACCAGTTCCTCCAGGGGGGTCTCTCTGCTTGTCCACAAATCAGTCCGATGGGAGGCTGAAAAGGTGCTCATAGACCAGGATGGTAGATTTGTTTTTGTGGCAGCATATGTTAACTGCGTGTTACATACCATCTTAGGCATATAAAGCCCGCCGCAGGCTTCATTGAATATTGTTCACCAGGCGATTTTGTTTGCCGCATCATACCCTTCAGCCAGAACGCTCTGTATAGGGGACTTTAACAATGTTCTGGATATTGACATGGACAGACATATTGACATGTCTCTGGGGCATATGTACCAGCTGTGGATCCCATGACCCCTCTAGCCAAGCTCATGCAGGAAGTGGGATGGGTAGACATGTGGCGTGTTAAATACCCCAGCCATCGGGTTTATTCTTCCAGTTCTCTTAGTCACAACTCACTATCTAGAATTGACCTGGCCCTTGGGAATACTATCATGTGTGAGGCAGAATATACGATTGAATATGGAGTCAGAGGAGTTTCTGATCATTCACCCATTCAATACATATTACTGGCTGCTAGGAGGCAGAGGGGACATTCTATGAGAATTCATCCCTTCTGGCTCACTCTGTTTGGCCCAGCGGATAGAATACCAGAACAATTGGACATATTCTTATCAGACCATGCTAATTATACTAACATGTCTGTCCTATGGGAAACGTTGAAGACTTATTTAAGAGGATGTTTGAAATCGTCTATTTCATTTATTAAAAGAGCCACTGCTAGGCAGGAGTCTGATTTGGCCAATGAATGTAGCCGGCTGGAGTCACTGTATATAGCTGATCCGTCGGACCTGAACAGGGAGAACCGGCTTGTACACGGTCGCCAATACCTTACTGTCTTAAAGGAGAAAGCCCAGAGGAAGTTGTTCTTTACAAAACAGTCCTTCTTTGAGCTGGGGAACCAGTCTAGTAAACTTCTGGCCCACTTAGTTCATCAAAACCAGGCTTCACTGGCTATATTGCGTATTAAAGATTATGATGGGACCATATTACTGGACTCCACGGATATTGCTAGGAGATTTCAAGGGTTTTATCAGGATTTATACTCTACTAGAAATGTCCATTCTGATATTGAGATTCAAGACTATCTTGACGAAATTGAGTTCCCCACATTATCACTGGAGGGGGTGGCCAATTTGGAAGCGCCGCTTACTATTTCTGAAATTACTTAGGCGGTGGCCAGTCTGGCAAGGGGTAAAGCACCTGGCCCTGATGGATTGCCTGTAGAGGTATTTGCTAAATACTTAGATCACCTAGCCCCAGTGCTACGGGATATGTACAAGGAGGCATTTGAGATAGATATGCTACCTCCATCCCTCTGATGCCAATATTATTATTTTACTTAAGCCAGACAAGGATCCAAGTGAGTGTGGGTCTTATAGACCGATATCTCTCCTAAATTTGGACTATAAAATATTGACAAAGGTATTGGCAACCAGGCTTGCTAAACACATTCTCACTATAATACACAGGGATCAAACGGGCTTTATGCCTGGAAAATCAACCACTGGCAACATTAGGAGAGTTCAAGTTATAACTCAACTGGGTCTTAGACAGAGGGAACAATGGGCCTTGGCTTCTCTTGATGCAGCTAAGGCCTTTGACTCGGTAGAGTGGCCATTTCTCCGAACCGCACTTAAAAAATTTGGCTTTGGCCCTAACTTTATTAAATTGATTGCTATGATATATAAACATCCTAGGGCTACGGTGTCAGTGAACGGTATATGTTCAGAGTCCTTTTTGTTGGGTCGCGGAACAAGACAGGGGTGCCCCCTATCCCCACTTTTATTTGCTTTTGCCATCGAGCCATTAGCTATTCGCGTATGTATGGACCCTCAATTTAAAGGGGTGGTAGTGGGAGATAGGGATGATCGAGTGGGATTGTACGCCGACGACATGGTATTGTTTATGTCAGAGGTTGAGGACACTCTCCCCCGAGCCATTACATTAATAGACTCTTTTAGTAGATACTCAGGGCTTCGGATTAACTGGTCCAAGTCTGTCCTATTTCCATTGTATGATGCCGACTGGTCTGGAATAAGGGGAGAACTGCCAGTGGTAGACCAATTTAAATATTTGGGCATACATATCACTAAAGATTCACTAAACTTTAGAGATCTAAACACCCAACCATTGCTCTCATACTGTAGGGACAAATATAGAGTTTGGAGTGGTCTGCCATTATCAGTATCAGGCAGGATAAATCTTGTCAAAATGATAATTTTACCCAAGTGCTTATATATATTGGAACATGTGCCCTATGTTATCCCTAAAATGTTCTTCCAGCAGTTAAATTCACTGATATCCACATTCGTGTGGGGAGCTAATAGGCCTAAACTGTCTATCTCCACGCTGTGTCGACCTAAGGGGAGGGGAGGAGCGTCTTTACCAGACTTCTATTTTTATTATTTGGCGGGCCAGCTGCGATACATCAGGTCCTGTTTATCGCTGTCTGAGCCCTTGCCAAATTCAGAGGCTCACTTGGCAATATATCTAAACTTCTCCTCGCTATGGCCGGTTTTGGAGAAGCCACAACTGTTTACGGGTAAACTGTTGCCAATACATAGGGTTGCAATTCAAGTGTGGGAAGCATGCAAAACTACCCATGGTTTCACGGGCGTGGCGGCAGAGACCCCCTTGTGGGATAACCCAATGTACCCAGATCTGTCATTGTCTGATAATGCTCACTTCTGAAATCTAGTGGCATATCCTTATTGGCAGATTTATACCACAACAATGTACTCCAAACTTTTGAGGAACTGCGTCGTGGGCGTGATATCCCACAAGTAGCGTTTTATAAGTATTTGCAGTTGAGACACACCCTCCAGGTTTATTTTCCCGCTGCCCAGCTGCAAATTTCAGCCTATCCATTAATAGGAGTAATTCGCTCTCAGGGCCCTAGAGGATTTATTTCTGCACTGTATACCCACTTACTGAATATTAAAATGCAATCTATGTCGTTGCCAGCAATGGACAAATGGAGGGCCATGGTCCCAGACCTTGAAGAAGATGAAATGGGAGATATATTGGAATCGCCTACCATGGTATCACCTGCTGTTTGTACAACTGTGTATCATTCACCAGAGTTATCTAACTCCAACACGACTGTACAAAATGGGCAGGCTTTCCCATACTAGATGTCACAGATGTCAGGAAGTAGGTGCTAATTTTTGGAACATGATTTGGGCCTGCTCATATATTCAAAACTTTTGGGGTGAGATTACCTCTTTTCTTAGTATCATCCTAAATCTTCCAGTTCCGAAAGAACCTCACATTTGCCTGTTTGGTATCCTGGATGAGGCCACGTATTCTCACTATATCAGGATATTCTTGAGAGAAACGCTGTTTCTTGCTAGAAAGGCGATAGCGCTCAGGTGGATGGGTGACAGGAGCCCTAGCGTCTCCCAATGGAAGCAGTTGGTTAACACTATAGTTCCATATGAATATATTGTATATAAAAATAGAGGTAGAACTCCCAAATTCTTTGAGGTTTGGGGTCCATGGTGCTCTTCCACGCGAACTTTGACATCTGCACATTTTATGCGACGTGCCATTGCAAACTTTACTTGATCTGTGACTCTTTACATATGTTTGTGTCCCTTTCTGGATCAGATGCCTATTCCCGGAAGATTGATGCTTTGATGTAATATGATGCTTCTACGCTTCTTGCTATGCTTTGCACTATATTTGTTTGATTTTGTACTCATTCTTAAATGCACCGCAGGTTTGTATCCTGCATGTAGAACTGTAATGCTTGTTTATTGATATTTGTTCAATAAAACGAATAACACCAAACATTAAATGAAATAGATGAAATATACCCAGGCAAAGCCGGGTCCTTCTGCTAGTCTCTTAATATTACAAAAATGAGTTTCTGTTCTCTATGTGTGACCAAACTGGATCCAATTTTCACCAAATTCGGCACACAGGTACATCAGGTGTCCGGGAAGGTTTTAGATCAGGTCTCAGCTCTCTAGGACATACCGTTCCCGAGATATTCCCAAAAAATGACCTGCATTACCCGATATTAGCCTGGGAGCTTTGGTTTCAAACCCCAACTGCCATTCTCTGCACAGACACACACAGGGAGGGCAGGTTTCCATAACAACACAGCCAGGTAATTAGCAGCCAGCTGAGGAGCTCAGTTAAATAACAACCCAGCCATTTCTATTCACTGCTTTAAATGGCAGGGCGCTGTAGATGACACTGTTAAAGGGGTATTCCGGTTACCATACATATAACTTATGTTTTAGACTAATTTTAGACTAAGACTGTTCAGTAGTAATAAAATATGTTTTCTTCCACTGCTACCCATTGTGCGTCCTCATAATTTACCATGGCATCCACCTGTAATTCAGACCACCTTAAAAGAAGGACTTAAAAACTCCTCCCCCAGGTCCAGCTAAGGCACGCCCCCGACTTGGTCAGACCACGCCCCCTCCCACTCCGCAGCCAACGGGGACTGAAAAATTGAAGGTAAAAATTAACTTCTGTCAGCTGCAGGGGTGGGAGGGAGGGTGACTTTCTCTCTGCAATGACACACACAAACATTAAATGAAATAGATGAAATACAATAATTTTAGACTAAGACCGTTCAGTAGCAATAAAAGATGTTTTCTTCCACTGCTACCCAATGCATGTCCTCATAAATTACCATGGCATCAATCTGTAATTCAGGCCACCTTCAAAAGAAGGACTTAAAACCCCCGCCCCAGGTCTCGCTAAGCCACACCCCTGACTCAGTCAGGCCATGCCCCCTCCCACTCCGCAGCCAATGGAGATTGAAAAAATGAGGCTAAAATTCAACTTCTGTCAACTGCAGAGTAGGGTAGGAGGTTGACTTTCTTTCTGCAACGACAACCAGAAGCACTAAATGAAATAGATTAAATATACCCCTGCGAAGCAATGTTTTCTTCCACTGCTACTCACTCTGTTTCCTCATAAATTACCATGGCATTGACCTGTAAGTCTGGCCACCCTCAAAAGGACTTAAAAGCACCCCCCAGGTCTCGCTAAGTCACGCCCCTGACTCAGTCAGGCCACTCCCCCTCCACTCAGCAGCCAACGGGGATTGAAGGTAAAAATCAACTTCTGTCAGCTGCAGGGGTGGGAGGGAGGATGACTTTCTTTCTGCAATGACACACACAAACATTAAATGAAATAGATTAAATATACCCTTGCAAAGCGATGTTTTCTTTAACTGCTACCCACTGTGTTTCCTCATAAATTTCCATGGCATCAACCTGTAATTCAGGCCACCCTCAAAAGAAGGACTTAAAAGCAACCCTCCCAAGGTCCCACTAAACCACGCCCCCAACATGGTCAGGTCATGCCCCCTCCCACTCCGCTGGCTATGGGGATTGAAAAAATGAAGGTAAAAATCAACTTCTGTCAGCTGCATTGACTTTCTCTCTGCAACGACACACAGAAACATTAAATGAAATAGATGAAATATACCCAGGCGAATCCGGGTCCTTCTGCTAGTCTCTTATATATATAAAAATGAGTTTCTGTCTATCTGTCTGTTCTTTATGCATGACCAAACTACTGGACCGATCTTCACCAAATTCGGCACACAGGTACATCAGGTGTCCGGGAAGGTTTTAGACCGGGTCTCAGCTCTCTAGGACGTACCGTTCCCAAGATATTCTCAAAAAATGACCTGCATTAACCAATATTAGCCTGGAAGTCTTTCTCTTCAAATCCCAACTTCCATACACACGGTCACATGTCCCTTATCAACCAATAGAAGCTCGCAGGTCCTTAGTCTGCAAACACACGCAGCTTTGCTGCAGGGTTTCTATAACAACCCAGCCAGGTAATTAGCAGCCA